>OX451740.1:463878596-464208596 GCA_948472305.1 Vicia faba
ACAGGAACTCCATCCCATTGGAGCCTTATCTCAAGTGGGTACGGGCCCGCTCCCAGAAGTTAGTGATGCCTTATCCTCATGTTCTCCCGGTGATCAAAGAGCCAGTATTGGAAGGAGAAGTTTCCTACACCATTCAGTATCCTGATATGCCTACATCCTGGGAAGAGATACAGAAGAGCTGGATCCAGCTTAAGGAAGAAAGGAATTCTCTTGAGTCCATTCTACATGCTAGTGAGAAGAAGGTCTTGGAGCTCACGCGCCTATTGCACGAGGAAAAGACTCTCAACACCTACATTGCTCCGAAGAGGATGCGTAGTGTCTTTTGGGATTGATTTTCTTTGTAATGTTTTGCCCACGAGGCCTTGATGTACTGAACAATTATTTCTTAATGATAACGTGTGTTCCTTTTTTGTCTACAACAAATTTGAACTTTCGAACCCTTGAATGCATTGCATAAACACATATCATTCATCATGTGCATAGCAGGTACTCTTCTTTTCAGGTTGCTTACTGTTCTTCGCTGTTTATTTCAGCATCATGAACCCTGAATCATCTACCGAGCAGTCTATCAAGGCCCTTCAGGCTCAGAACGCACAATTTCAAGAGCTGATTATGGGTTTGGCCCAAGGACAGGAGGAACTGAAAGCTCTGCTGGTTAAGAAGAAGAAGAAGAAGAGAACTGTTCTATTCAACACGGGCCGGAGGTTTGGTAACACACTGCAGAATGAGGAAGCTGGTTCTTCTGTAGGCAAAAGCAGTCCCCAGGGGGGAAGAGGTCCTAGTCCGGTAGTCTCTGACAACGAGACTGATTTTAATGAGGAGCAGTATCCTCCAGCTGAAGACCGGTACAAGCAGTTGGAAGACCGACTGAATGCAATGGAAATTCAACAAGTGCCTGGTTTAGATTTCAGAGACTTGGGTCTATCTTCTGGTGTGATTATCCCGCACAAGTTTAAAGCACCATCTTTCGCCAAGTATGACGGGGCGTCCTGCCCTAAGCTACACCTCAGATCTTATGTACGGAAGATTCAGCCGTACACAGTGGACAAGAACTTATGGATCCACTTCTTCCAGGAGAGTCTTTCAGGGACTCATCTCGAATGGTTCTATCAGCTGGATGGAACCAAGGTTCGTAACTGGGAGGAGTTGGCTACTGCTTTTTACAAGAAGTATCAATATAATGCCGACCTCGCTCCTACGCGTACCCAACTCCAGGGTATGTCGTTAGGATCGGGAGAAGGTTTCAAAGAATATGCGCAGAAGTGGAGGGATCTGGCTGGCAGGGTGAAGCCACCATTAACTGATCATGAATTGGTAGATATGTTCTTGGGGACCCTATCAGGGCCGTTCTTTAATCATCTCATTGGCAATTCATCTGCAGGATTCACAGACCTTATTCTGACTAGGGAAAGGATAGAGGCTGGTATGAAGTCAGGAAAGATTCAGAAAGGTGCATCCTCAAGTTCTGAGAAGAAACCTTTTAAGAAGGAGGCCAGTGCTGTCTCTGGGCCTAGGAGGCAAGATAAACCAGAGCGCCGCCAATCTGTCAATGCGGTGGTGATTGCTAAACCTGCTGCCGCTCCTCGACAAGCTAATCAACCAAGGGGTGAAAGACCCAAAAGAGAATACACTCGGCTGAGTATGACCTTGTCACAAATATTGTTGCAACTGCTATCGACCAACTTGGTGACCGTCAGGGAGGCCCCGAAGGTTGTGAATACTGCATCTCCTAAGTATAATCCAAATGCCCCCTGTGCTTATCATTCCGATAGCCCGGGGCATTCCACTGATGACTGCTGGGCCCTGAGAAATAAGGTGCAGGACCTTATTGATGCGAAGGAGATACAATTTGAAGCGCCTGAGAGGCCAAATGTGGTGACTTCTCCTATGCCCCAGCATGGAGTAAATGCCGTTGAGGAAGACTTGTATGCTGTTTCTGTGAATGATGTAGCTACTCCTCTGTTGACTGTTAAGAGGAACCTGTTGCTAGCCGGTTTATTTCCGGGTTGTAGCGAGGGTTGCCTTTTGTGTGCTGTTTCCCTTACTGGTTGTCCGTTGCTGAAGTCAGGCATCCAAAGCCTGATGGATAGTAAAGAGATTTTGTTCAAGAAGACCGCTGTCCCTTTTGTTCCTGTGGAAGAAGTATCTGTGGTTACAATTTTCAACAATCCAATCAAGGCTCCCCTGAGGAAGCCAGTTAAAAGCATGACTGTTGCACCCATTGTTATTACTGTTCCGGGGCCCCTCCCCTATGAATCTGATAAGGCTGTCCCATGGCACAATGGGGCAGATGTATATGTGCTTGGGGTGAAGCAGGAGTTCAACACCGGTACAAGTATCAGCAATATCACCGGTCCAACTAAAGTTACTCGTAGTGGCAGGCTCTTCTCGCCTGACATTGCGCCACCAGTTATTCAAAGACCTCTCATTTAACACCTGCAAGTGCGCCTGTTTCCACTTCTGATCCAGTTGCTTCCCCTGATGCCGAGTCATCTAATGCTCGGGGCAAAGGGATTGATGATGAGCCTGCCCGGATGGAGGCACCAAAGTCTGTGAATGTTGAAGCCTCCCACCAAGAGATGGAGGAAATTCTTAAGATCATTAAGAGGAGTGACTTCAATGTCGTGGAACAGTTGGGGCATACCCCCTCCAAGATCTCTATGCTATCGTTGCTGCTATGCTCAGAGGCCCATGCCAAGGCCCTGATCTCATTCCTGAAGATGGCCCATGTGCCACAAGAGACATCTGCAGATCAATTCACTGACTGTGTGGCCAATTTGATAGCTGACAATGGCTTGGGTTTCTCGGATGCTGATCTTACTGCCAAGGGGAAAAACCACAACGATGCCCGGCATGTATCCATAGAATGCAGGGGCACTACTCTCGCTCACGTGCTGGTGGACACGGGTTCTTCCCTGAATGTATTGCCCAAGAAGGCTTTGGACCGGTTGGATTGCGAGGGCCTGGAGTTGAAACCTAGCAACATCATTGTCCGAGCCTTTGACGGATCGAAGAGGATGGTTCATGGTGAGGTAGACATTCCTATTCGTGTGGGTTCCCAAGTATTTGACTCGACGTTCTATGTGATGGACATTCGTCCATCTTATTCCTGTTTGCTGGGTCGACCTTGGATTCACAAAGCTGGGGCTGTGACCTCCACTCTACACCAGAAGCTCAAATACCCGGCCAGAGGGAAGATTGTTACAGTGGAGGGGGAGGAAGAATACATGGTTAGTCACTTGAATTCCTTCCGGTATATTGAGATGGACGGGGAGTTTATTGAAACCCCCTTTCAGCATTTTGAAGAGGTACCTCCAACATTGGCAGCAACAGAAACAGTGGTTGAAGAGGACTTTCCTTTGAAGATGGCTTCCTTGAAGGACGCCCGGGCTGTAATCGAGAAAGGTGAATGTGCTAACTGGGGCAGGCTCCCTGATTTCACTCCTAAAACTGACAAGTTTGGACTGGGTTTTACTGCAGAAGCTCAGAGGGCTGTGCGCAAAGCTAGGATCGGAAGACCTCCTGTGCTCATCACCAATCCAGGAGTGAATGCTATTGGGGATGAAGACGAAGTGGAAGAATCAGAGTTCGATAGCTGGATCTACCCGACGACTGACGGTGGACTGAACAATTGGACTGCTAAGGATCACATACCTGTTACTTTTGTTACGCAGTAATGAATTCCTTTGTTTTTTTTATTTGTAATAAACAATAATTTCAAACTTTATGGCCCGGTGTCCTACCCGGGGCACCGTTGGCTTCATTTGTGAGGGCTTATTAATTGCCATTTCCATATATCATGAATAAAGACCTTGGACGTATTTTCGCATTTCAAATCTTGTGCTCCTTTTTCTTTCTTTCTTTCTTTATATATTGCAAAACAGCTATATTTACACACACTCACCCATACAGGTTTCAATCCACTCTGGATCTCACTGGTAACGACTCTGCTACTGCCAGTTATGACTTCGAAAATCTTATCAACTTAGCCGAAGACGAAGGTGAAAATGATTGCGAAGTGCCTGGTGAGCTTGCAAGACTGTTACTCCAGGAAGAGAGGGAAATTCAGCCACATGAAGAGCCGGTGGAAATGATAAATCTGGGAACTGAGACAGATAGGAAAGAAGTCAAGATTGGTGCCAATCTGGAGCTCAGCGTGAAACAACGGTTGACTCAGATGTTACATGATTATGTGGAGATCTTTGCCTGGTCCTACGAAGACATGCCCGGGTTGGATACCGACATTGTAGTCCATCATTTGCCTACCAAGGAAGACTGCCCTCCGGTTAAGCAAAAGGTCCGCCGTATGCGTCCAGAGATGTCCGAGAAGATCAAAGCTGAGGTTATGAAGCAATTTGATGTCGGGTTTCTTGCAGTGACTTCTTACCCACAGTGGGTTGCCAACGTGGTCCCGGTACCAAAGAAAGATGGTAAGGTCAGAATGTGTGTCGATTACAGGGATCTGAACAGGGCGAGCCCCAAGGATGACTTCCCCCTACCTCACATTGATGTCCTGGTTGACAATACTGCTCAGCACAAGGTGTTCTCCTTCATGGATGGTTTTTCAGGTTATAATCAGATCAAGATGGCTCCTGAAGACATGGAAAAGACTACCTTTGTTACTCAGTGGGGCACCTTCTGCTACAAGTTCATGCCATTCGGGTTGAAAAATGCTGGGGCAACCTACCAACGTGCCATGGTTGCTCTATTTCATGACATGATCCATCATGAGATCGAGGTGTATGTCGACGACATGATCGCAAGGTCCCAAACTGAGGAGGAACACCTTGACCACTTACAAAAGCTGTTTGACCGCCTGAAATTGTACAAGCTGAGGTTGAACCCGAACAAGTGCACCTTCGGGGTAAGATCTGGGAAGCTGCTAGGCTTCGTCGTAAGTGACAAGGGTATTCAAGTGGACCCTGCCAAGGTTAAAGCCATTCAAGAGATGCCAGTTCCTAAGACAGATAAAGAAGTCAGAGGCTTTCTAGGACGTCTGAATTACATTGCTCGATTCATCTCCCACCTAACTGCTACTTGTGAACCAATCTTCAAGCTACTGAAGAAAGATCAGGTAGTGCGTTGGAACGATGAATGTCAGGCCGCTTTTGACAGAATCAAAGAGTATCTCCAGGAACCACCCATTCTTATGCCATCGGTTGAAGGGAGACCTCTGATACTGTACTTGACAGTACTTGACAGCTCAATGGGGTGTGTGCTGGGGCAGCATGACGAGTCTGGCCGAAAAGAGCATGCCATTTATTACCTTAGCAAAAAGTTTACCAATTGTGAGACCCGATACTCACTTCTCGATAAAACTTGCTGCGCTTTGGTATGGGCTGCTCGTCGGCTGAGACAGTATATGCTGACTCACACTACTTTGTTGATCTCAAAGATGGATCCGATAAAGTACATATTTGAAAAGCCTGCTCTGTCTGGGAGAATAGCAAGATGGCAGATGATCTTGACAAAATACGATATCCAGTACACGACTCAGAAAGCCATCAAAGGAAGTGTATTGGCAGACCATTTGGCACACCAGGCAGTAGACGACTACCAGTCAATGAACTTTGAGTTTCCTGACGAGAGCATCATGATAGTGACTGATTGTGAAGTACCTGGACCGGATGAAGGACCTGAGGAAGGATCCCGATGGTCTATGCAATTTGATGGAGCCTCCAACGCTTTGGGTAACGGTATCGGCGTTGTGATCATATCCCCTCAAGGCACTCATACTCCACTCACTGCCCGGCTATGTTTTAACTGCACCAACAACATGGCGGAGTATGAGGCGTGCATCATGGGTCTCCAAGCTGCGATTGACTTAAGGATCAAGTTTCTGAGTGTCTTCGGAGATTCCGCTCTCGTGATCAATCAGATCAAAGGCGAGTGGGATATGAAACATCCGAATCTTATTCCTTACAGAGAATGTGTGTTGACATTGATCCCCCACTTCACAGAGATAACTTTTGAACATTTCCCAAGAGAGGAGAATCAGTTGGCGGACGCGTTAGCTACGATGTCTTCCATGTTTAAAGTCAAGTGGGACAATGAGGCTCCCCAGGTCATTATCTGGAAACTGGACGAACCGGCATATTGTTGTGATCTTGAGGCTGAGATAGTAACTGAGAAACCCTGGTATCATGAGGTGAAGAGGTATCTGGAAGCTCAAGAATACCCTGAAGGTGCATCTGTCAACGATAAGAAGTTCCTGAGAAGGTTCGCAGCGAAGTTCTTCCTCAGCAACGGCATTCTGTACAAGCGAAACCATGATTCAACCTTGATGCGTTGTGTGGATAAGATTGAAGCAGAAAGGATCATGGCAGAACTACATGAGGGTACCTTCGGGACACATTCCAGTGGACATACCATGGCGAAGAAAATCCTCCGGGCAGGATATTACTGGTCCACAATGGAAGCTGATTGTTACCAGCATTCTCAGATATGTCATAAGTGCCAGATTTATGCAGATAAGGTGCATGTTCCTCCAGTTCCTCTGAATGTCCTGACTGCACCTTGGCCTTTTGCAATGTGGGGCATTGACATGATCAGCGAGATTAAACCTATGGCATCCAACGGGCATCGCTTCATCCTAGTGGCGATTGATTACTTTACAAAGTGGGTTGAGGCAGCTTCATATGCTACAGTAACCAAGAATGTCGTGGCACGGTTCATTCGGCATAACTTGATCTGTCGGTACAGCGTCCCGGAAAGGATCATTACAGACAACGCTACTAATCTCAATAACAAGATGATCACTGAGCTCTGCGAGCAATTCAAAATACAGCACCATAACTCCTCTCCTTACCGGCCGAAGATGAATGGGGCTGTAGAAGCAGCGAATAAGAATATCAAGAAGATTGTGCAGAAGATGACAGTGACTTATAAAGATTGGCACGAGATGTTACCGTTTGCTCTACATGGGTAACGTACCTCAGCAAGGACGTCAACCGGGGCAACTCCTTTTTCCTTGGTCTACGGCATGGAGGCAGTCTTACCGATTGAAGTGCAGATACCCTCTCTCCGGATAATGAAGGATGCAGATTTGAGCGAAGTTGACTGGATCCAGACACGACTTGATCAGTTAAATCTAATTGACGAAAAGAGACTCACCGCTATATGTCATGGTCAAACGTATCAAAAACGGATGATCAGGGCATTTAACAAGAAGGTCAGACCACAAGAGTATCAAGTTGGAGATCTGGTAATCAAACGCATCATCCTTCCTCAGAGTGATCCCAGGGGCAAATGGACCCCTACGTACGAAGGGCCATTTGTGGTTAAGCATGTCTTATCAGGAGGAGCCATGATCCTAACTACCATGGATGGTGACGACCTTCCTCACCCCGCCAATGCAGACATAGTAAAAAGATACTACGCATGATAAAAGTCCCGCTAGGTTGACATACCTAGGCAAAAATTAGGGCTTCCCGGCGAACCAAAAGGGTTCGGGCAAAATGAGGGATGAAATGAAAAAATCTGTACACCCGACAAGTCAAAAACCTGAAAAGGCGGCTTGGGCAAAAATGGGTATCCCGGTGGACTGAAAACCCGAAAGGGCGGTCCAGGAAAAAATTAGGGATTAAAGCGTAATACTATGCCTCATTGGATCACTTTGCATCCAGAATCCGGTATCAGCACCAAGTTCAGACGGCATCGATCAGTCAGCTTCATCTTCATTTAGGTCGTCAAGTGATGAGACGCTCGAAGACATAAAGACGATAGCAGAGTTGGAACCCAGTGGGATTATTCTTTTCACATAGCTGTTTTGTTTTCCCGTTTTCACAATTTGTATGAACTCTTTTATTCGGCGGCGTTCTCTTACTAGGACGTCAGCCTCTTGTACATAAACGCCTATTTACAGGCAAATTCAAAAATCAATACAAATTCACTTTTCAGCTAAAATTGCCAGTTGTTTTTCCTTTTCTGTTTTGTTTTGTGAAGAACGTCCAAGGTTTAATTTGTGATATATGCATTTGACACTAACTGCTAACTCATAAATATTTTCATGTGAAACAAAGGATTAATTACATGTAACATTAGAAACAGGGGCAATAATGAGTGGTCTAAGCGATCTAATTGCTCTGTCCATCAAGGTACCAAGGTGAGTTCAGCTAAAGAACATAACCAAGATATCTTAAAACCCTAGAGAGCGAGCCAGCAAGTCAATACACTCTACCCAAGCAAAGTTATATTGTCAGCCTTAAAGAAGTTAGGTGTCCCCCGCAGATCTCAACATTCCCCAGCACAGTATACAAACATTCTCAACAAGCATCCCCGACAGTCTTGATCTAAGATTGTTCCCCGGCGGTATGCAGACATTCAGTGGAGCCACTTCCCCAATACATCTCAAAATTTCCCCAGGAGAGTCCAGTCCAGAAGTCTCCCCAGGAAAGTGGAAATCAAACTCCCCAGCAGGAAGCTTATCCCCAGTAGATTCTGGAAGCTTACCCCTGCAGAGCACGAACGCGTCTCCCGGTTTTTATTCAAAGGTTATTTCCCCACCAGGATATAACTGGGTTATCCTCAGCCAATAACCACGAGAAGATCGTCCCCGACGAAGTCTTCCTACCCCCAGCGGAGTTCATCATAGCACCTCAATGGTATCCCCGGCGGAGTTCTCATTCTACTCCCAGCAAAACATCTCTCTCCCCACAGAGCACTTCCCCCAGCGAGGTCGCTAGAGTAATTTTCTCCCCGCAGAGTAATCTATTCGTCAAGTTTATTCCCCAACGGAGTCATCTTCTCCTACCGGTATTCTTGCAACTACCATCCCCAGCGGAAACAACGAAGCTCTATTCTTCAACATTAGCCCAGGATTTAATTTCCCGGCACCCGTCAAGGATTTACTTTCCAAGAAGAAAACATACATTCATAAACATCGCATTTCCATACGTTATAGCATGCATATACGCATCATGAACACATAATCTCATCACGCATGTCATACATCATGACATTACACACAACTAACGTTTTGTCTTTTCAGGACAAAGGTTAATACAAAGATGATTACCATCAATGGTCGCAACTAAAGATCCGATGCCTGTATCTCGCCAAGGTGTATCTGTTGATGACCATTACCAGATCCGATTCCTGTATCTTGCCAGGGTGCGTCTGAAGAGTTTGAGGATACGATTCCTGTATCTTGCCAGGGTGTATCCATTGACGACTAACATTACCAGATCCGATTCTTGTATCTTGCCAGGGTGCGTCTGAAGAGTTTGAGGATCCGATTCCTGTATCTTGCCAGGGTGTATCCGTTGACGACTAACATTACCAGATCCGATTCCTGTATCTTGCCAGGGTGCGTCTGAAGAGTTTGAGGATCCGATGCCTGTATCTTGCCACGGTGTATCCGTTGACGACTAACATTACCATAACCGATTCCTGTATCTTGCCAGGGTGCGTCTGAAGAGTTCGAGGATCCGATGCCTGTATCTTGCCAGGGTGTATCCATTGACGACTAACATTACCAGATCCGATTCCTGTATCTTGCCAGGGTGCGTCTGAAGAGTTTGAAGATCTGATTCCTGTATCTTGCCAGGGTGTATCTGTTGACGACTAACATTACCAGATCCGATTCCTGTATCTTGCCAAGGTGTGTCTGAAGAGTTTGAGGATCCGATGCCTGTATCTTGCCAGGATGTATCCTTTGACGACCAACATTACCAGACTCGATTCCTGTATCTTGCCAGGGCACGTCTGAAGAGTTCGAAAATCTGATTCCTGTATCTTGCCAGGGTGTATCTGTTGACCACTATATTCTCCGGACTCGATTCCTGTATCTCGCCAGGGCACGTCTGAAGAGTTTAAAGATTCGACTCCTGTATCCGGCCGGGGCACATCTACATGAAAAGTTTGAAGATCAACTCCTGTAACATGCCAGATAATTATCTTTCTTTTTCAGGTACGCAGGTTCTCGCTAAGGGATCTCTTACGCGATCAACAACCTCCCGATGGCATCTATAAGCCCATCTCTCCCCATACCAACAGTCTCCAAATGGCATCTATAAGCCCATTCCCACCATCACACTGCTAACATGTGAGCGCAAATTTCTGGGCACTCTAGTGTTCAACCATCTTCCACCTTCGGATTATGAAAGGCACATCAACCAATCTACATCCTCAGGCCTAAGAAGATTGAACAGGGGCAACTGTTGTACCCCAAAATTTTCCCTCCCATATTCTTCAAAGATTTTCCAAGATCAAGGTTCAAAATCTCTCAAGGGTTGCACAGTCCAATTGCCTCCTAATAGTCAAAAATTAGGGTTTTGGTTCTGGCAAAGAAGTTGAGGTTTCCAAGGGTCCAAACAAGTCCCACATGCCTACATACATTGTCAAGCATCCATATTCCAAGTTTCAAGACTCACAGCATCAAGTTGCACAGTCAAAAACCCTAATGGCTCAACAGTCAACTGCAGGGGCAAAATGGTCATTTGACAGTCAAAAATCCAAATTTTTGGTCAACATCTTATTTTGAGGCCACAAACATCATTTGATAAATTCTTGATCATGATTCTCAAAACATGGCTCAAAAAGTCTCAAGATGCAAAAGTTTCTATTTTTGGACAGTTGAAAAAGTCAACTGCAAATTGACCAGGGCATAACTTCCACATGGTTTATCAGAAAAATCCCATCCAAAGCTCATTTTGAAGAGAATGACATTTCCTACAACTCATCTTCACACTTCAAGTCCAAGAAATGCTCTCACAAAAAGTTATCAATCTCAACATTATAGGTCATTTTCAAAAGTCAACAAAAAGGCACTTTAAGTCAAAGACCATAACTTGAGATTGGTAAATCAAAATGACATGGGACCAAATGCATTGGTTATAGGACTTCAAGACCTTTCCAAAATGTAAAAGAACATGATCAAAGCTTAAAAATTGAGCAAGATATGCCTTGTGGAAGTTGGGAAATATTTGGGAATTTTGAAAAGTCAACTTTGCTTCAAATGCCTCAAAATTGCTAATGGGCCTCAATTTCTTCCATGAATCATTACCCAAAGGATATGCACGACCCATTGACATCCAAGGGAGTTATTTTCTCATTTTTGATTAATTATTTGAATTTTTATTATTATTAATTCACTTAATTAAAATTAATTATGAAAAAATATCAAATGACACCTTTCAAATCTTTTTATGCAGCATATTCACTCTTTATGGATCAAATATTTCGTGCATCACTAAAAAGGCAAGATTTCTCATGATTGGCAATGGTTTTATAACAAAAAGATTGAAATTGATCTCATTGAAAATCAAGGATCCAAATCATCAATGCAAAGGTTTTGGGCTTGGTTTTTTAACCTAATTCATTCACACATATAAGCATAACCTAAACCTCCTAAGAACAAGCAAGCTGCGCAGAAACCTATAGAAAAAACTTGCACTTTTTCACAAAAAAATTGGAAACTGTTTTCATAGTTAGAGATCGTTTCAAAGCAAAAAAGCCATTCCAATAGACTCCTGACACTACCAGGAAGCTGTTCCAATCAAAATCACGCCTCCATACTCAAGGAACTGGTAGATTGAAGTCTCACTTTTCATAAAATTATTCATAATCGTGTTTCATTATCCATGCGTTATTTGTGATTTTCAATCATTGATTTGTACTAACATGATCATTCTGAAGCTAATGGTACCGTTCAATTGAAGAATGGTTGCCTAAACAAGATTCCACCATGAACGTAGGTTAGGGTTTCAGAAACTTCAATTTGGGGTTTTGAATATCTGGAAAAATTAGCCCTTTAAACTGGTACCAATGGATTCAGGACATCCAGACGAATTGAAATCACCCATCGCGCCCTTTTTATGCTTGCTTAAATCCTAATCGCTATTTTTCAGGTTGAAGCTTAGTGGGGGTTTAAAACCCCCGCTATCTATTTGCTATTTTCAGGCAAAACGAAGAAACAAGGAAGGAGACGCTGAGCTGTTGGACGGTGGTTGGCCATTTTGAATAATTGGCGCTTTTTTTGATTTGTCCAGCATAATGTTTGTTTTCCCATTATATTACTTCTATTCTATTACACTAACAAATAAACGCGCTAGTCCAACTGGTTGGTGCGTTGTCATGCAGGCACTGGGACCTGGGTTCGATTCCCAGGTCCCCCATATTCTCTATAATTTTGGTTACAATGTATTCAGGTACAATTTCCCCCCAGTGGTCCACCAAACACCCAACGCTTGTGCATGCCACATGTCTCCAGGGATCAATCTGATGGCTATCATAGGAAGACTACCATGCGCGCTAGTCAAAGGATCCACACGTGACCATAAAAAGTCAAACAAGGCCTGGATTGCAATGGGCCTAATTGCTTCAAAAACTCCCTTTGGGTCCAGACACCCCCAGGGTTTGATCCATCTTCTAATTCTTTTTCTTTCTTTATTTTTTCTTTCTTATTCTTTTATTTGTTTTTTTTAATTAATTGCTTTTCCCTTTAAATTCCAAAAAAATAATTTTCATAATAAAACCAAAAATATCAGAAAATCAAAAATTTGTAATATATTTAATAATTATTATTTCACCATTAATATTTTGTAAATAAATCCTAATGATCAATTTAGTTTAATTTTAGGTTTTCAATTTTAATATTTTCTTAACAACTAAAAAATGTAGAAATTAGGGTTTTTTAGCATTTTTATCTTTTAATAAATAATTTCTTTTTCTTCTTATTATTATTATTAACCATTAATTATTTTGTAAATAAATATGTATATTAAATAATTAGTGTAAATTAGGTCAAAACTTAAACATTTTAATAATTTAAAAACAAACTTAGAATTAGGGTTTTATTTAATTTCTAATTTCAATTAATTTTCTTTATCTCATAAATACCAAAAAACATCAAAAAAATAACTTCTTTTCTTATTAAATAATTAATTGCCTCTTAATTTCGATTTAATTTCTTTAAAGGGTCCAACGCCCTCGCACATTCGATTATAATTTCTTTTCGCGCATTTATTTTTATTTCCTTTTGTAAATATCATGTAATTGCCAAAGCCTTGTAATAGTTTAGGAAATTTATTTCTTTTCCGCACTTTTATTCAAAAACAGGTCTTTGTTAATTTGGCGATGTATACACCCGCGCCTTGTAATAGCGTAGGACCTTTATTTTCTGCACTTTAATTTCCGCACCTCTTAACTGCTAAATAATTGCATGAAAGAATGAATGGCCCAAATAAAATCAAAGCGTAGATCACCCAATGCATGACAAGATAAAACATAATTGAAAATGACACACAATTCACACACCACTCTTAGGGTACGCCTCACTGTTGCCTTGCCCCTCGAAACGTGGTCGTTGAGTATAGGACGTTTTAGTAAGTCCTCATGTCCATGAACATGGCATGGGGGTAGCTTCTAAGGTGTCCTACTGTTGCTCTGGTGACCACACTGTCCCTACATTCGAATTGACCCGAACACCTCCAACGGTGGTGCTGCCTACCTCTCAACGGTGGGATGGAACTACCTTAAAGGACCTCTAACAGCTTAATTCCTTAGGGTAGGTAGATGACTCGTAGGTACTTGCTCTAATTCAAAACAAATCAAAACTCTTTTCACACCGACACTTTCAAAAAGCTTTCAAAACAATTTTTCAAACACTCTTGAGGACTGATACAAGAGTCGATCTGAAACTTTTAAACGAAACTTTTTTCAAACCAACGCACACTTGAAAAGCAAACAAACATTTTGAAAACATAAGAGCAAGTACCTAAGAGCCCATGGATAACCATGGATAGAAAGGGTGCTAACACCTTCCCTTTCTATAAATCTACCTCCCGAACCGAGAAACTATCTCATAAGGAATTTTGCTGTGCTTTTGTCCTGTCCATGTTGGAGAAAATAAAAGACGGTGGCGACTCTTGCTTACCGCGACATTTCGCGAAACCAGCTTTAAACAGTCAGTTCCAGATCCACCGATCACACCTGGACCCGACCAGATATCAGTTCAACTTTATCCTTTCAAGAAAGTTACTGTGAAGCCTGGACCCGACCAGATATCAGTTCAACTTCATCCTTTCAAGTAAGTTACTGTAATTCCTGGACCCGACCAAATATCAGTTCAACTTCATCCTTTTAAGAAAGTTATTGTGAAGCCTGGACCCGACCAGATATCAGTTTAACTTCATCCTTTTAAGAAAGTTACTGTGAAGCCTGGACCCGACCAGATATCAGTTCAACTTCTTTCTTTCAAGTAAGTTATTGCGAAGCCTGAAGTTCGACCAAATAACAATTAACTTCATCTACCTCAAAAATTTGCTTTGGAACCTGGAATCCGATCAGATAGCAGTTTAATGTTAGTTAGTTATTGCGAAGCCTAGAATCAGACCATATAATATTTTAACTTCACTCTCCCAAGTAATTTTCTGTGAAGCCTGGAATGCGACCATATAACATTTAATTTAATCTTCCCCGGTAAGTCAATGCGAAGCCTGGAATACGACCAGATAACAGTAAACTTCATTATCCCCAACAAATTGCTGCCAAGCCTTGATATCGACCAGATAACAGCTAACTTTCGATGCTCTCCAGTCAAGAATAATTCCCCAGTAGAGCAACAAACAACCAAAATTCCTGAACTTTATTCCTCCACGAAGAAATCAACATTCGCCAAGAGTTTCCTCATGCAAAGAGCCAAAGTCAATATTCCCCAGCAGATTTCTCCTCAAACAATAAAACAAAAATTCTCAGCGAAAACATTCTAAACAAAGTTGAAGATACACCTACTCCCCAACAACAGTCTGGGATTCAGCCTCCCAAGGCTCCCCAGCTTATTGTCAAGGATTTATTTTCCTAGACAAAGACACGCTGCAATAAATGCACCACATTCATAAACCATAACACATACATGACAAATGCATACAACATAATCTCATTTATTTTGAGAACATCATTACGCCATGCATACATCTACATGCAACTAATCCTTTTTTCCTTGCAGGAAAAATCAATCATCAAATGAAGACCTCTTCTGGTTAGATTTATCTCTTCTAGTTAAAAACTGGCAAAATACATCTACTATTTCAGTATAAATCAACCAAAAGGTTTATCCTGATACCTTCCTCAGTCACTCTGGATGACATCTTTAAGGCCATTCCCTACACAATCAACTAACACGTCATCGAGTGTAAATTTCTGGGCACTTTCATGGTCAATCATCTTCCACCTTCAAGTCACGAATGATGGGCTCACCAACCTAACTCTTCAGGTTTAAGAATATTGAACAGGGGAAGCTATTGTACCCCAAAATTTTCCCTCTCATTTCTCAAGAATTTTCTCACAAGATCTTCCATGACTCAAGTTTGCAGCACTGATACATCAATTTAGGTTTGGAATTGACACAAGGGCAAAATGGTCAAAATGCACACTGAAAAGTCAAACTTTGACTTTTTGATCAAAATCAAGTTTCAAGAATCACATTTCATCAAGATATCTTAGAATATGAAGTTGGTTCATCAAGAAAATCAAAAGTCAAAATTACTTTGGAAAGCAAAGTTCTAAACACTTAGAAAATTTTCTAAGTGTTAAGAAAATATGATAAGTTCAGAACTTCTGGTCAGATTTTCATCATAATGCGAATTGATTCAGGAAGAACTTCTAACACAAGAGTGGTAGATCTCAATGGGATCTAAAACATTGCAGAACAGAACTCCTCCTAGAAATGCTGGGATTTCAAGTTATAAATCCTTGAAGACACGTCCATAAAACTAAAACACTTAGTAAATTGTGAACATTTCCAAGTCAGAATTTGATTAGAACTTCTGGGCCAGCTTTCACGTAGGTACAATCAGAGTTTGCAAAGATAATTAAAATAGGAATTACAAAGCATGTTACAAGCTTTCTGAAAAGTCTGAGAACTCCTTCAGATCATGCTGGAGCAGGGAGATTCAAAGATCAGAAGTTGGACGTTGGTTTTTAATCTAAGTTACGTTTATGCTAAACTTTTGATCCAATTTTCAAGCTATGTTGTATAATATCATGTTGTAGGCCTTCTCGCTTGTTAAATCTCATCATCATTTAATGCTCACACCAACTTTTGAATCTTTATCCCAGTGTTTAAGCCTTTATCCAAAAGGTCTTCTCACGTGTGGCATAAAAGTACCACTACTGTCCTTGAAAAGTAAACTTTTATACAAAGTTCATTTTGAGCCCATACTTTACTTTGTTTATGAGTGTACTTCCCCATAAATCATGCCTATAAAATCAGATTAGGCATGTTTAAAGCTGCTAACCACCCTACCTTGCCTTGAAACCGTGCTTGTCTAAACTTGCTACAAAAACAAGTCAACGATCCATAACACATGATGTTTGTACTCCCGACTTCTCCAAGTTTCTAAATCCTTTGCCTATAAATTAAAATTCATTTGCAAACTGAAAAAAGATTGGAAAAATCCTTGAAACCTTGCTGAAAATTCCCAAGAACCTGAAATTGCAACACAAACACAAAACCTGCTAGTTTCTGATTTTTGCATCCAAACTCTATATTTCCTTGTGAGTTTCTTGGCCAAATCATCCACACATTTTCTGATACACACATAAAGGCTTTCCCAATGTCTGTTTTCCAACTGTAATACAGTCTTCACCAATCTCCATTTCAAAAATCAGAACTTTGCATCTTGATTGTTCCAGAGCATTCCTACCATCCATAACTCAAGTTAAGGGTTGTTTCAGCTTTCTGAGGACTTAAGGAAGCTGACCAGAACATCACATCAATCTGAAACAGGCTCTAACTCACAAAACAATTTCCAGCTGCAAGGTAAGTTTCTTCTGATTTTCATGTCATTACTTAGGTATTGTTAGGATTGCATTTTCAAAGATACAATGTAGATATCATGGTTCTGAATATGTACATATTTATAGATTTCATTTATATGGCCTAAGTAGAGAGAATTTCAGATCAGAACTTCTTGAGAAAATTAGGGTTCAGAGTTAGGATTAGCAAAATTCATGCTTGCATTTTCCATGATGAAATTAGGATCAGAACTTCTGAAACCATGATGAAATTTTCCATAACTTCTATGTTTGCATTTTCCATTTTTGTTGAGAAATGACTAAGTTGCAGATACTCTGGTTGGCATGAAGAAGAAGATGAAGTTCATCATCAGAACTTACTTTGTAATATATGTTTATGTTTTTGCTTCTAATACCGGATGTATAGCCACCCCAGTGGTAGAAAGCGTGCGCATAAGGCATTAGTATTAAGGGTACCGGCTTCTAGCCCCAAAAGCATCTTTTATGTTTATTTCTTAACATTTTACCCCCATTATTTTGTCAAACAATATTCTTGGACCAGAACTTCTAGATATTCTCGTCCAACAACATTGACACCTCACTAACCCATTATCAGAACTTCTAACCTTCCAGTAACACTAGAATTTCTAGGTTTCCATCTGCATCAGAACTTCTAGGCTCTCTCAACACAAAAAATACTTTATATTCATATACTTTGCTTAATTTCTTTTAAAACAAAAAGACTAAAAAAATTTCCTTAAGCAAATTTATTTCTTCTCTTAAGAAAAACAAAACAAATATATTTTACATTGCAATTCTTGTATGGTTGTAATAGATAATTAGGACTTTAATTTCTTATAACCCCCATTTGTAAATTTGTACACCCCCATCCCCAAGTGATTGTAATAGCGTAGGATATTTATATTTCCTCCATTTATCGCTTTCATATAAATGGTAGTAATTAGAGTTTGTATGGAAAGATAAAATCAATACTTAGAAAGATCTAATTCAAGATAAATCAAGCATGAAATACAAACACTTGCACACTTGCATCTATAGGGTTAACTCCACTTGTTGCCTTATGAAAAATGGTCATGTTATGCATGTGAGACTTCTTAGCAAAAACAATCAAAAATACAAGATCATAATCCCTCGATGACGCTTCAGATGTTGCCTTACAATTGATCTTAGTCCCCTAAAATAAATGCTAAGATATCTCACAACATTGCTATCATGACTATACGATGACCCACGCCCGTCCCTTTACATCCAAAGATAGGGCTTCTTACCAATCAATGGTAAGATAGCAACATCTAAAGGAGGAGGAAAAGAACAAAGACTTTTGAGTAGGTAGAAACGTTTTAAGTTGCTTGCTCATCTTCAAAATAAACATCTTTTCAAACATACCAAACACTTTCAAAACATGAAATATTTTCAAAAGTTCAACACTTTGTATACATTCTTATAGAGACGAGAATCATTACAAAGTTAGGCTAAACGGAGGCGCTTTTCAAAAATAATTTCAAAACCACCAAGCACACTTTCAAACAAAAGCAAATGATCTAGAAAGCAACTAAGAGCCCACAAATAACTATGGATGAAAACGGTGCTAACACCTTCCCTTTTCATAATATACCCCCCGAACTCAAAACAATCTCAAAGGTCTTTCCTGTTCTTTTTACCCTTTCCTTTATTGGATAAAAGAAAAGTCAGTGGCAACTCTTGCTATCCGCAACAATTGCAATCAAACACAAAATACCCAAGTCAGTTCTCCCACCGTATTACAAGATCGAAGATTCCATTAGGAGAGATGATAGAATATCGTCGGGGATGGGCTTACAAATTTCATCCAAAGTAACTGTTGATAGGAGTATCAGAATGAGTCTACGCCTGACTGTGAAGAATGTCTTTCAGAAGGAAAGTGCTCGCCAGAATTCAGTCTCTGGGGGGAATGCTTTTCAAAATAAACTTCTGAAGAGGAATGCTCATCAAAATTCAGTCTCTGAAGAGTTCATTTGGTCATGCAGATAGTCGCCCCATCTTGTTTCAGGAATTGATATATAATCTTTTTTTCACTGGTAAACCCGTCCTGTTTCAGGAATTCATACCACCTGGTCATGTTGATAGTTGCCCCATCCTATTTCGAGAATTAATCTTTTCCTGGTCATATAGATAGTTGCCCTGTCCTATTTTGGGAATTAATCTTTGCCTGGTCATATAGATAGTTGTCCCATCCTATTTTGTGAATTAATCTTTGACTTGTTCATATAGATAGTTGCCTTGTCCTATTTCGGGAATTAATCTTTGCCTGGTCATACAGATAGTTATCCCGTCCTGTTTCGAGAATTAATCTTTGACCGATTCTTTGTTGGTAAACCCATCTTGTTTCGATAATTCATACCGCATGGTCGTATAGATAGTTGCCCCATCCTGTTTCGGGAATTAATCTCTGACCTACTTTTTGTTGGTAAACCCGTCCTATTTCAAGAATTCATACCACCTGGTCATATAGATAGTTGCCCCGTCCTGTTTCAGGAATTAATCTCTGACCTGTTTGAAAATTGCTGATGATATTCGTTTGTTTGTGAACTTTACCTAAAAAGACAAAATTAGATTCTTGTAATATCGTGACGCATGTAATGCATTAATGATGCTCTCAAGATAAATGAGAATGTTATATGCGTTTCAGTATGCATATGCTATGATGTATTGAAAAATGATGTATGGATGTAATATGTTGTTGAAACGTATCGGTAGCTCCTTGTAACAATGTCTAGCTGGGGAAAATAAATCCCGGATTGTTGTTGGGGATGAAGAAAGTGATACTTCAATTTCTGCTGGGAATAGTTTTGTTGGGGATTCCTGCTTTGTTTGAGGATACTCCGATGGGGATTTTCGATTTCTGCTTGAGGATAGAGGCATTCAAGGAGAGTCAGGTGTTCACCATTCTCTTTGTTGAAGGCTGATTCTTACGTACCCTGACTGGGGATAAAAGAGATAGATATTCCTCTGGTGTGCTATCTGTCTCGGTCTCAGATACTGTAGAAACTCTTTTGGGGATAGAAACTTTGATTAAACCCTGCCGGAGAAGAGAATTTTGTTAGGGATTTACAATGTTGGAGTAATAAACTCTACTGGGTATTAAATCCCTGTAAACTATGTCTAGAAAATGAACTCTGATGGGGGTTGGAATTTTATAGGCTTCACTGAGGATGTCTCTATTGTATGTCGGGGAAATGATCAAACTTCCTTATCTTCTAGGGGGCTATTGGGGATGATAATCAGATCAAACTATCCATTAGGGATATGGAGGTGAACTGCTGGAAGATGCCCGAATTTCTGCCTGTGGGCATATTAGACTTGTTGAGGAATATATCTTTGTTGGGGATGATCTTGCAAAGATAGAAATGTAGAGGTAGTTTCATGGAGATTTCTATGTGGAGATTTATGAATGACTTAAACATTATCCCTACTCCTATAGTCTTCGATAAATGCTAATCCTCTTTTCACACATATACTTGTAAATGGTAATCATATTCAAATGCATATATTCATTCAATATAATCATTGGATGTTTTTGCAAACAAAACAAAGAAAGTAAAACAAATTTGAATTTTGAAGCATATTTGTATTGAGAGTTTGCCTATAAACAAGAAGTTTTGTACAAAGAGACAAATGTCCTAGTAAGAGGAAATCATCGTGAAAAGAAAAAGGTGTACAAAGAGAAACAAAGAAAAACAGCTATGTGGAAATGATCCCATCGAGTTTCAACTCTGCTATTGCCTCTATGTCTTCAAGCATCTAATCCCTTGCCGCCGAAAGAAGTTGACTGGATTGATCTGTACCATTTGAACTTGACATCGATAATCATGCTGGCTGTTAGTAAACAGATGATCAAACTGGACATAGTCATACGCTTTAATCCCTAACTTTTGCCCAGACCGCCCTTTCGGGTTTTCAGTCCACTAGGATACGCTTTTTTGCCCAAGCTGCCATTTCAGGTTTTCGACTTGCCGGGTGTAAAACATATATATATATATATATCCCTAATTTTTGCTCGCACCCTTTTGGTTCGCCGGGATGCCCTTATTTTTTCCTAGGCCAGTTGTTGTACCCCAAAATTTTCCCTCCCTTTTCTTCAAGATATTTCTCACAAAAGTTATCAAATGCTCAAAGATTCTCAAGAGCTGATCAGACAAGCTCACCTCCTAAGCACTGGGTCCACAATTAGGGTTTTGGTTTTCTCAAGGAAAATTGGACTTCTAATGCCCCAAGTGACTTTCATGGTTCATCATAAGACTCCAAGAATGCTCATACCAAGTTTTAAGTCTTGCATCACAAATTTGCTTAGATGACTGAAAATCAACTATATTGGGTAAAAAGTCAATTATGGTCAACATACAGTCAAACTTCAAGATTTTTTGCCAACATCAACATTTTAATGTGATATTCACCATTTGATCAAGGTTTGATCAATTCCTCAAGGAAAGGACTCAAATAATCAAAGAGGCAAAATTGTCAAAATTAAGGTTTTGACTGAGAATGATTGATCATTGACTTTTGACCTAGTAAATGACCTAATGGATTGAAGAATGATCTCAAGGACTCAAACACAATATCTTGACCTAGTTTCATGGCTCAAATAATTTCTAAAGATCAAGTGATTGATAGTTGAAAATTCGAATCAACTGATGAAAAGTCAACAGTCACACAAATGTCAAACTTTGACTTTTTTGGTCAACAATGAATTTCAAAGATCAAGAATCATAAAGACATTCACAAATATCAAACTTGATCAATAAGAATCAACAAAGTCAAGAAAATTAAACAAAAAGTCAAGATGTCCAATACATAGAAAAATTCAAAGTGTTTTTGGCCTTAATAAAATCACTACTTCATGACTATTTTTCACTAAGATGCAAGATGATTCAAGGAAAATTTTCAACATGAAAGTTATAGAGAATGATGAATTATACAACTTTGTCCTTGAGGGTTGATGTCCAAAAAATTCTTGGATTAGGAGAAATAGTCCCATGAAGTCATGACATGTTTATCAAAACACTTAGAAAAAAGTTCAACAAATTTGGTCAGATTTTTATCCCAATTTCTTGGAAAATTTTCATCAAGTTCCAATTTGATTTAGTCAAAATGTTAAACATGAAAGTTGTAGATATTGATTCAAGATTTCCAAAATGTCCAAGAACTTGAAGAGATCATTTTTGAGCTAGGAGATTCGAAGAGTTGAAGTTGGAATGATAAACTTGAATTATAGGCCATTTTGATGATGAACACATAATCCAATCTTCATGCTATGATGCATAATATTGCTTTACAGGCCTTCTAACTTGCAAATATCACCATAATTAAATGTTTACACACACTTTTAAGCTATGATCCAAGTGGTTAAGGCATTATCCAATCCATTTTTCCATTTTTGGAAGAAAGGCACCATTTCCATTCACATAAAGCAAGCTTTATGCACAATGTCAACTTCTTGAGCCTCTCACTTGCTCCCTCTGCACACACTTAACATGTATGTTCTGAAGCAAAATGTCTACAGCTCCTAACCACCCTATGAGCCTTTGTACCATTGCATTGGAACCATGCCTTGGCAAGTTGCTTCAAAACCAAGTCTCAAAACCATAACATGCTATCTTGATTTTCTGATTAATTCAAGCCCTCAAACCTTTTATCTATAAATAGAGAGGTTATTTGCAAGCTAACACACAGATTCATAGCCCTCAAAACACCTGTGTACTCCCTTAAACTAGAATTTTCATCAAAACTCTATTTTGTGGCAACTTCTGACCTTGAACACCAAACTCATAATCTACTCGTGCATTTTCCATTTCAATCATTTCAAACATCATCTATACACCATATAGAAGTGATCCAAACACTTGAACCACTTATGTAATCCCTCCATCACCATCCACCATTTTCAAAACTCAACTCTGCAACTTGACTTCACCATAAGAATCCAAGCACTCTCAATCAAAAGTAAGCCTTGCAATAGCTTTATGGGAGTTCAATGAAGCTATCCAGATCATCACAACATCTCCAGGAGTGCTCCAACTTCAAACACGATTCTCACTTTTGAGGTAAGTTTTCTAAACTTTGAATTTTCTGCGCAAGCATCATTAATGTTTACTTTGTGAATAAAAAATGTAGACATCATTGCCCTGAAGCTAACCATGTGCTTACATTTCATTTATCTTGCCTGGGTGATGAGAATTTTGAAGTTGAAGTTTCTGAAAAAATTAGGTCTCAGTTTGGTACTAAACAAAAGTCATCTTAGTCTTTGATCTTTAGCTTTTAAAAATTATATGGTTGAATTCATGGTGAAAAATCAAGCAACTTTCATGTTTACATTTTCAAAAATAGTTGAGAAATAACGGAGTTACAGAATTAAAATGGAGTTGTTGTTCTTGGTGCACGCGAGGAAGAAGAAGACGACATGTTAAAATATCTAGAAACGATTTTGTAATATATTGATTGGTTTGTGCTTTAACTATCAAATGTATCACCACCCCAATGGTTAAAGCGCGCACCTGTGACTATAGGGACCTGAGTTCGAGCCCCAGTGGTACCCTTTTATTTGTTTCAGATTTCATGCAAACAAGCCCAGCGCGCATGCTATACACCCTCATTCATTCACCACATGATCATCACAAGGCCAGATCACACGCCCAAGAAGGCAAGCGCATGATACACTTTCAAAATGCAACCACACTGAATCAATACAGAAGCTATATTATTTGTTTTGGGCCCATCGCTTTTTTCTATTTTCCATACCCCCTTTTACTAACTTGAAGGCCCATTTCATTTTTATTTTATATTTTTGATTCAAACAAAAACATATTTTGGGCCTAGATGGTTTTCTCACACCCTCTTTTTTACTTCTGACTCATGGCCCAATCTTTTTTATTTCTTTTTATATTTTCTTTTTTTTCTACTTTTGTTTATTTATTTTATTTAATAAAATTCAAAAATCATAAATAATCAAAAAAATTAAATTTAGTTTTTAATTAATTAACTTAATTTTCATAAATACAAATTAATTTAATTTAATCATTGTTACTCTATTTTATCAATTAATTTGTAAAAAATTTAGAAACTAGGTTTTATTATTTTACACTGCACAATAATTTTCCAAATTGATATTAATATCCAAATTATTTTCTAAACAAATCATTAAACTTAGGATTTATTTTCTCCTTAATTTCAATTAACTTAAGATCTTGTTTAAAATAAATAGTTAATTTCTCTTTCAAAAAACTAATTAGTTTAATTAGGTTAATTATCAAATCTTTGTCTATCAAAAATCACAAAACCAAACATTTTCTTTTCCCTTTTATTTATTTTCATCTTTGCGTATTTTATTACTTCGTATTATTGTAGCCATTCAATGGATTGTAATAGTTTAAATAGGATTTATTGCTTTCCATCCCCATTCACAAACTTGTACCCCCTCATTCCCAAAGCCTTGTAATAGCGTATGATATTTAAATTCCATAATTTAATTTTTTCATTATTACTGTTAGTAATTAGGGTTTGTATGGCAAGATTAAAATCAATCATAGCAAAACCCTAATTCAAATAAAATAACTGAATTAAACACACTTCGCACACATGCACCTCTAGGGTAACCTCACTTGTTGCCTCAGATATAAACAGTCATGTCCCTCGAATTTGAGATGCTTTAGCAAAGACCCTCAATTAAAAGATTGTAGTCCCTCGATAACTCTTCGATGTTGCCTTCAGTAAACGATCTTAGTCCCTTACGACAAATTGCTAAAGCATTCTACAAGTTTCCTTCTATGACTGTACAATGACCCACGCCTGTCTCTCACATCCAATGATATGGATTCCTACTAACTAATGGTAGGATAGAACTATCTAAAGAAGGAGGAAAATAACAAAGACTTTTTTAGTAGGTAGATCGCTCGTAATCGCTTGCTCGCAAACTAAAACAATCTCCACACTTCACACTTTCAAAACGACTATTTTCAAAATACTTTTCAAAACAAAGATTTTGCATACATTCTCAACGATACAAGAATCATTACAAAATTGCCATACATTGGCATTTTCGAAATATCTTTCCAAAACAACAATTCCTTTCACAAGTATTTTCAAAACAAACATTTTGTATACATTCTCAACAATACGAGAATCATTACAAAATTTGCACACTTAGGCGTTTTCAAAATATTTTCAAACATACACAAACACAAAGCATTTTCAAAAGTGAGCTAGCAATTAAGAGCCCGTAAATAACTATGGATGAAAATGGTGCTAACACATTCCCTTTTCATAACCTACCCACCGAACTCAAGAAATTCTCAAAAGCTATTTCCTGTTCTTTTCACCCTTTCCTTTATTGGATAAAAGAAAAGTCGGTGGCGACTCTTACTATCCGCAACATTTGCGATAAAATGAAAAACACCAAGTTAGTTCTCCCACCGTATTATAGAACTGGTGACTCTGGTGTGGATATAACTAAAAGTGGGGTTACCTTAGAGATAGATCACCTTTATTGCTTTACTTGTTTACCTTGTTTGCTTTATATTTCGGGATATGCTTGGGTTTATTTCTTGTATAGATCCTATACCCGGATCTGGATCTATTTAGGTAAGTAGCAATAGATCATGGAGACTATATGGCATAGACCGATATGGTTGAAGTGATGGATAAGTTAGTGTTTGAGTTGAACCAAGGAGAATACGGGGCCGTTGTGTGGTGTCATAAAGCACTAACTAACCATAGAACCTTAGTTGAACAAATTGGCCATTAGAAAGTAGTGAGATAATTGGCTTTGGTGCAGACTGAAGTTGGTTAATACTCGATACTACACTCATTGAGATCAGACTTTCGGGATATTTCGCTCACAATTCTGATGCTTGTGCTGAAACATTATCCGATGAAGAAAGATTAATGATATTAAGATTCCTAGAATCCGGTTACTTCTTTTAGGACAGGTTGAGCCCACTAAAAATTCAAGAGGGTACTTACCTATAAAACCCATGCAAGCTTAAACCTAAGGCCTTGTGTGCTTTGTTTGCGTATGACTAATTGTTCGAACATGACATCATAACATCATGAAACCATGCCATAGCATTTTCAATAACCATTTCAAGGACCTAGGGATTTATCTTTGTTCTGTTTTGTAGGTTATGGCTTCCACTCACAGAAACACTATCTGAATCAGCTTTGTAAAGATACCTTCTCAACTTAAGAAGTTATTCTCGAGAGTTCCCAAAAGTTCTCCATTCATTAAAAGGCATGGTCGACTACTCAGTTTGGTTACTTTGGGTTTTGAAGAAGATATGATGAGTGTTCTGTTCCAGTTCTTTGTCCCTGTGCATCAATGCTTCACCTTTCACGATTATCAGTTAGTTCCCACAATGGAGGATTTTTCTTAATTATTAGAAGTACCTATTCTTAATCAAATACCTTTCACCGGTTTAGAGAAGGATCCACAACCTCGAGAAATTGGGAAACAAGGAGAGGAGTCAAGGGTTTCTTGGCTAAATTTCTGTTAGAGAAGGCTCGACTATTTTTGGAGTCTTTGAATTTTCAAGATTTTGAAGAAATCTTGGCCCTTCTAATCTATAGGTTAGTATTGTTCCCTAATCTAGACCAACTCATAGATGTGAACACTGTCAAAATCTTCCTGTCTCGTAACCATGTGCCTACTTTGCTTGGAGATATTCTGTATTCTCTTCACACTCGTACTATAAGGAAGAGAGAGGCTCTTATGTGTTTCACACCGTTGCTATCTAGGTTGTTTATTTCGCACCTTCCCCGATCAGTGTTGAAGAATGAACAAGGTTTGAGGTGGTCCCAAAGGATGATGTCGCTCTCTCATTCGGATATTTATTGGTGTTCCCGATCTTTGGAGGATGTTACTATCATTAACCGCTATGGGGAATCCCCTAATGTTCCACTCCTTGGAATTAGGGGAGGTATTACTTACAACCCTTCTCTAGCTTTACGCCAATTTGGTTATGCTCGAAGAGATGGTCCTCATGAATCGCTTATCCAGGGTATTGTGTTCGACTACGAGAATGATGTTCAAGGTTATTGTCAAAGGTTTATACGAGCTTGGGGTATGGTAAACAAAGTTGATAGCAAGACTTTAGGACATAAGAATTCTATCCCTTTGGAGCCATATCTCAAGTGGGTACGAGCTCATGCTCAAAGCCTTATGATTCCATATCCCACTATCCTACCAGTGGTTATGGATCCCATTGCCAAAGGGGATGTTCCTTATACCATTCTCCATCTTTACATGCCCACTAACCTCGAAGAATTGTAGAAGTTCTGGATTCAACTTAAGGGAGAACGAGACACCTTTGAAGCTCAATTCTATGCAAGCGAGAAGAAAGTGTTGGAGCTCACAAAGAGACTTCACAAGGAGCAAAGCCTTAACTCATACATCGACACAAAGAGGAAGCGTCAGTGGGAGACTTGAGTCTTAGGTCTTAGGATTTTTGTTTTGTTGTCTCTTTGAGACCCTTTTTGCTTTTTCATTGTAAGCCCAAGAGGCACTTGTAATATTTGAACTTATTAATGCAATCTTTGTTTTTGTTTCCTTTTTGGCTAGAAAATTTAAATCTTTTAAGGTCCTTGAAAACATTGCATCTATATATCATGCATCATTTCATAATCAGGTTTTCTGATATAGGTTTCCTCGTCTATTTACTGTTTATTTCAGTATAAGATGGATCTCAAGCAAACCGTCAAAGATCAGTAGACTCAACACATACAGTTTCAAGAGACTCTCCTGAACCTAGACAAAGGACAACAAGAAATGATGGAGCTATTCACCACAAAAAATAAGACTAAGAAACAAGCTGTTATCCTCAACATGGGGAGAAGGTTCAAAGGTCCTGCCCGACTGGCTCAAGTAGAAGAGGTTTCTTCTGAGGAAGAAGACAATCAAGAAGAGGATGTTAGAAGCATCAGGGCTGGGTGTTGTACCCCAAAATTTTCCCTCCCATATTTCTCAACACATGGCAAGTGAGGTCCCCAAATTGCTCAAGGAAGTTCAAGAGTTGACCAGACAAACTCTCTCCTAAGGCAGTCTATCTCTAAATAGGGTTTCCATCTTCATAAAGATGTGTGAACCACAAAGGAATCAAATTCTAACCATTGTCCTAATATGTCCTCAAGATCATCCATGTCAAGTTTCAAGCCTTGCAGAAGAAGTTTACTCAGTCAATTGCTCAAATGCCTGAAAATCAACTGTGCTAGGTCAAAAGTCAATTGTGGCCCACATACAGTCAAACTTCAATATTTTTGGTCAAAATCCTCATTTTGAAGTATTATTCATCATTTTATCAAGGGTTGATCATGATTCCTCAAGGATTTCTCACAATCCATCAAAACCCAAAAGTTGCTAAATTAGGGTTTTGCAGAAAAAGTCAACTCAACTTTGACCAAGCATAACTTTCTCATACTTTATCAGAAATGACCCATCCAAAGCTAATTTTTAAGAGGATGCAATTCCCTACAATTAATCTTCATCTCCAAAGTTCATAATATGCACTCACAAAAAGATATGAATTTTGATATTATAGGTCCTTTTGAAAAGTCAACAAAAATACCTTTTGGGTCAAAGCTTCATACATGAACATGGAAAACTCAATTGAGATGAGACCAAAAGGGTTGCTTAGAGGACATCCTAAGATTTCTAAAAAGTTCAAGAACACCTCTCTAGGGTCAAAATTGATAGAGTTATGCATTGGCCAAGTTGACCATTTTTGCAAAATTGCCAAAAGTCAAATGTGCTCAAATTTGCATTTTTTGATAAATGGGCCCAACTTTTTATGCTTGGACTTCAATTATAATGTGGTCCACGACTCAAATACTTATCCACACATTATTGGCTTAATTTTTCAATTTATTTTGATTTTTCATTAATTAAAAAGTGAATTAAATCAAATAAATGATGAAAATTATCAAAGATATGATTTGATTTGTTTTTTTATCGATTGGCAATCAAGATATGCTGAGCTTGCATGATCAATTTGAATCAATGGCAATTGGTACAAGAAAGGCATGATTGGCATGAAAATAGAAAGATATCATACAATATGAAAATCAAATCAAATCTTGGATAAATGCAAAGGTTCATGCCAAGTTTGTTAACTTAATTCATTCAAGGTTATATAATAAAAATTTGCAGATCAAAAGAAGAGGGTTAGAGATCGTGAGAAGCTTGGAAAAAAACTGAAAAATCTAAAGAAAAGTGGGAGTTGGTTTTCATTCTACAGGCCAACTCAAGGTGTGTAGTGATCCCAATCGCTTGCTAGACATCTCAGGAAGCTAACAACATCCTTTGCAAGCTTCAACACACCCAGAAATGTGCGCTACGATCCCCACGTTTGAAATATTTTTGTAATCCGATTAGCACGATTCATGCATCTTTAGCACTTTTAATTGTCATAGTTGTGATTATCATCATGTTTGCAAGCTAACCATGCTATTTAATTGCATTTTTGATGCCTGTACGTGATATTGCCATGGTTAGGGTTTCATGTTCTTGTTTAGGGGTTTTCAATACAGGTAAAATTGGGCTTTGATTCTGGTACCATGATGCTCGTGAGGATGAGACGAGTTGATTGGTACCAGTACTTGTCATTTATCTTTCTCGTATGCAGTTTTAGAGATGAACAAGTTTGTACCTACAGTAAGCGTCTGTAGGTAAAAGCTTTGTTTTCTAAAACGACGGTTGCCAGGAAGAAGAAGCTTGCGTGGCAGTGTGTGACTCGTCCATTTGAATTTTCGCGCATTTTTCTGAATATATTACTTGATCTGATTATATTATTTGTTTCTATTATATGAACAAATAAACAACGCAACACAGCTGGCAAGCGAGCACTCGAAGCGAGCATAAGGACCTGGGTTCGATCCCCAGGTCCCCGTATTTTATTTATGTTATTTTCAGATAAGGGATCCAGCGCGTTGTTCATCACGACGTCCACCATACATCGTCAAAATTCATCCGTTTGATCATCAGCAAGTCAGATCCAACGTGCCAGCATTGAAGGTCCACCATAGCACTCAAGTCAACACCCACACCAGAGCAAGCGTAGTCAAACAGGCTTGGAGTTTTTGGGTCACAAAAATCAGATCTGCACCCCCCTTTTGCTAACAATCAGGCCCATTTTTTCCTTTTCTCTATTTATTTCTTTTATTTAATTAATTTTCTTAATTATTTTAATTCACAAAATTAATCACTTTTTTTCATAAAATCATAAAATCGAGAAATCATAAAAATTATAATTAGTTTTTTTAATCAAATTTAATTTAATTTAATTTAGGGAAATTTTAACTTGTTTGTTTAATTAAAACTAATTAGAAAATTAGGTTTAAACTCTTGATTTAATTTTTCTTTCTTTCTCAAATAAAATAAAAATATAAAAACAGGTTTTTTAGAACAAATTAATTTATTTTGCTTAATTTAAAATTAATTAGAACTTAGGATTTTCTTTTTAATTCAATTATTTCATTATTTTCTCAAATAACAAAACATGACAAAAACATCTTTTTTTTAATCAATCGCAAATAGGATTAGTCAAAGGGTCAAAACCCTAATCGCCTTGCATTTAATTCGTCGCGCGCTTGTTATTTATTTTTCCAATATTTTGTAATTGTTCATGGTTTGTAATAGTTAATTTAGGGTTTTTATTTACTATTTAAATCCCCGAGTTTTTGGCTATGTAATTAATTTCCCTCCCCGAAGCCTTGTAATAACGTAGGTTTATTTTCTTGCATTTTTTAATTCCTGCAAGTATTAAACCGTCTAGATGTATGCTAATAGGATTGTATGGCAAGAATGCATGACAAATTAAAACGGTTAGAAAACCCTAATGTGCAAAGATAAATAACTGAAATAAATCACTCACACATATCACTTTTAGGGTATACTCTCACTTCGGTTGCCTTCGGTAAACGATCATTAAGCATAGGGTGTCTTAGTGGTAACCCTCCAATCTAAAAGATCAAATTGTCCCATTCTAATGTTGCCTCATAAATGTTGCCTCGAATATAATATTAAGACTCTAGGGTTATTAATAAGGTTTCCTAATATTGCTTGGGTGATCGTACGTCCCTTTCGAATTGACCCTTACAAATCCAACGACGGTGCTACCTATTTCTCAATAGTAGGATAGCGCTGTGTAAAGGAAACAAGAATAGAAACGATCTTTTTTCGAGTAGGTAGATGCTGGTAGGTACTTGCTCAAATCAAAAATTTTCACACTTACACTTTTCAAACAAATTTTCAAAACAACTTCGTCACATCCTTGAGGAATGATACAAGGGTTATCACGAAGTAAAACATTTTTCAAAAACAAAGCACACAAACACAAGCAATTTAAAAATGAGCAAGTACCTGAGAGCCCATGGAAAACCATGGATAGAAAGGGTGCTAACACCTTCCCTTTCTATAATCTACCCCCGTACTCAGAATATCTCGAAAACGAATTTTTCTGTACTTTTTTCCTTTCCGGTTGGATGAAATAAAAGTCGGTGGCAACTCTTGCTTACCATGACATTTGCGAACAAAAAATGCAAACCACTATAACAGTTGGTTCTTCAACCGTATCACACTGGGGGTGGAAATAACCAGATTTCTGAGGATGAAGACTACTCCAACGAGCAATACCCTCTAGCGGATGACAAATACAAGCAGTTGGAAGACCGACTCAAAGCTGTGGAAATTCAAAAAGTGCCTGGATTTGTCTTTGGAGATTTAGGTTTGGTCCCTGGCGTAGTCATCCCTCACAAATTAAAAGTCCATGTCTTCGCCAAATATGATGGGATCTCTTGTCCCAAACTCCATTTAAGGTCGTACATCCAAAAGATTCAACCTCATACTACTGATCAGAAATTGTGGGTCCATTTCTTTCAAGAGAGTTTGACCGGTACTTAGTTGGAATGGTTTTACTAGTTGGAAGGAACCAATATTCGCACTTGGGAGGACTTGGTTGATGCCTTTTACAAACAATACCAATATAATGCTGACCTTGCACCAACTTGCGTGTAATTACAGGGTATGACTATAGGCTCAAACGAAGGCTTTAAGGAGTATGCTCAAAAATGGAGGGGCCTGGATGGAAGGGTGCAACCACCTTTGACTGACCAAGAATTGGTGGACATGTTCATGGGCACTCTGACGGGTCCATTCTTTAATTTCCTGATTGGGAGTTCTTCGTCAGGGTTTACCGAGCTGATTTTAACTGGAGAACGAGTTGAAAGCGGTATCAAAAGTGGGAAGATTCAGATGGTTACATCCTCTAGTACTGTGAAGAAACCATTCATTAGAAAGAAAGAAACCAACATTTTCTATGTCCATAGGAGACGTAGTAAGAATGATTGTCATCAGTCTGTAGGGGCAGTATTAATCTCTAATCTAACATATGTTTGACCATAATAATCCGACAATCAATGTAGGCTAGACATTCCTAGGAGGCAGTTCACCAGGATTAATATGCCATTGGCTCACGCATTACAACATCCGTTGAAAGCAGAATTGATTACTGTCGTACCCCATATTTTCCCTATCTCTTCTACTTTTGTCTGGCTTTGAACTTTGCATCCCATTTGCACCATTTTGTTACTCAGTCATTTGCATATCCCGTATCTCATGGAATCAGGCACTTTGGTTCGAGGTATTGGGGTTGCGCCCTCTTCATGTCCAATTTTGTTTTGAAGTTCTCTTATTAGGTAAAAGGGAAACACATCTGGTTCTCGATTAGTGGATCGTGGAATGAATTTTGTCATCACGTTACAAGGTTGGTTCTCGCTCAAATTTATCGGAGCCTGGATTAGGGTTTATTTCCCTATTTGTTGGTTAAGAGGCTAGGGTTTTGGGTCCTCGGTTTCTGTGAAGATATTTCTTTCGCCTGCCTTAAAGATGGCTCAAAGCTTAGTGCATTAGGTCAATAATTTCATCTCCTCGCATTTCAAGTTTTCTTCTTAAAGTCTCTAAGCCATTGAGTCGAGAGTTTGAAGTTTAAGTTGACGAATGTTGAGTTTGAGCACAAGAAATAAGGCTGGGGGTTCATGATGATCAAGGCGTGTTTTGTTGCTTAAGTTACAAGTTATTGTGGTTTGAATATCAAAATTAGGGTTCTGGTCGAGAAATGCAGGTTTGGTTCAAGCTTGATGTGAAGATAAGGTTTAAGTGACCGTAATTTTGGGTTCGAATTAACCAAAGGGAATTAAATTCTTAAGCATTTATTTTGTTTGAGAGTTTGATTGGATTTTGAAAGATAAGACGCATGATTGCTTGAAATACAAGTTACAACATTTGTTCATGATTTCTTGAAATTCAAGTTATAAAAGCAATATGTACATTCAAATCATTCAAGTGAAATTGCTGCTTTCAATCAAAATTCAAGAGTTTGTTTAATTCTCATACAACAAATTCATTCATAATACATCATCCAGGTTTTTGTGTTCATTACATTTTTGGGACAAATTATAGAGCATGTGAAATCATAAATTACAATTGTTGAAATACAAGCTACAAATCTTTTTACAAGGGAAATGTTGTTTCTTCAAAATCTCTTTGCTTCACCTTTAAGCCATTCATCCTCACTCCTCGCCATGGTATTTTTATCATTCAATCTCGCTTTGGCCGTCCAATTCTCGTTGATCATGAAACAAGAAAAGAAAGAAGTTAGTTAATCAAGAAGTGCCAAGAAACTTTTCTTCTAATTTCATCATAAGGGTTTTCATTTGGAATCAGTTAAAGAGGGATTTATTTTTAATCATGGTTTATTTTCTCCCAAATTGCAAATCACAAAAATTTATCCTCTTTGGTTCACAAAAAGGGAGAAAAAGAAAAAATTGCAAAGCAGCAACAAGCAAAATGCAAACAACTGCTGCACAAAAACAAGAAAGCAAAGCTACTACATAGCAGCGGCAACAGGCCAGAATAAAACAATCCAAAACCAGTAGACTGCCAAGCTGCAAACAATAGCAGCAACACAACAAATTGCCAAGCAGCTAAAACAAAATGCAGCAGCAAAACCAAAGCTGCAAAGCAAAACAGGCCTGTAACAAAGAAAATAGCAGCAGCCATATAAAGAAAAACAACCCACAATAGTCAAACGGGCAGACAAGCAACAACAAGCAACCCAAAGCAACTGCAAGTCAAAACTAACAAAAAAACAACAACAGTTCATACAAATAGCCAAAACCTCTATGCATCATCATGTCCCAAAAGAAAACCCTTCAGAAATATTAGAGGATAAAAATCAGGTTGCTTTACATCATTGAGAGGTAAGAGAGAAAAAAATATCACATGCATATAAAACTGTCCAACAGAACAAGCCAAACACAACATGCCAAAATGTAGAAAACTGTCCAACAGAACAAGCCAAAAAAACCTACATCATACAACCCAAAATATCTGCTATGCTACTATGCTATCTTTGCACCAAAATGGATAGAAACAAAACCTGTACTCAAAAGACAACAAAAACAGCATACCAACAATGTTCAAATTCCCCTAATTTCCCCCCTGATTTCTACCCCTGTTGCACTATAAAAGAGGGCCACTGTTTCATTAGAGGGAGACGGTTGTGAAGAAAGAAAAATAGCCAGCAAAAAACACACAAGACCAACCACAGAAGCCACTTAAACACACAACAAAGAGAGGATTTTTAGACACAACCGATAAACCAAAAACGAGAAAACACAAAAATACCAACTACCAGATAAAAAACACGAGACAGAAAGAAAATTCACATAAAAAATCATAACTCCACTCTCCAAAACACAGTCCCTTCACAACCCTTCAAACAACATAAACCTGCAACATCTCCCAAAAGTCTACTCAACAATTAATCTGCAACTACCAACAACACAAATTTCCTTAATCTGATTTTAGAAGCAGCAAAAAAGGAAGGTGCAAATTGGAGCGATTACCTCTAGTTTTCCTTATTATTTCGATGACATCTGAGTTAAAAAACCCTCGGACTAGCTCCGAGCTTGTAAGTAGCTTATCATCCCTTAAATAGTTGTGTTGCCATGCCTTCATATGCAATATAATTTTTGTTGGTGTTGTTGTTCATGAAACTCAGAAACCTGGAAAAGTCTTGTTGTGGTTATGCATACATAAACTGGAATCAAAATTTTGGTTGTTTGTTTTTAGTGCTTAAAATGAAATAGGACATTACCTTTGTTAGAACCCTGAGATTCCGAAAAGGGAGGATCCAGAATAGAGAGTCGAATGCTTGTTGTTGTTAGAAACGTAAGCAGAGGCCACTGATATTAAAGGTTCACACATAGAAATCACGCTGAACCCCTTCTCCAAACTCTATTCTCTCACTCTCCATAGCCAATTCATCCACAACCTCCATCAGTGCCAAGCAACTGAACCCACCGAAACACACACAAATCTCCATGTACCTATTATTTCCTTCACTTCCACATAAAAACCTGAATCTGCCACCATAAATTTTTCTACCAAAAGCCACCATAAACCTCAAAGATTTGCATCCTTATTACAAACTTCAACAGGGAAATCTGAAACAACAACAAACTCGGACGCAAAGAAGAAAAATTACTGATATAGTATAATAGAAAACACATAGAGAAAACCCAAAAGAAAAAGCAATACACTAAAAGAATCACTTACAGAAAACTTCTGCATAAACTTCAACCCTTAAACCTCAAAATTCTCAACAAAAAAAGTGACCTCTTCTCAATCTTACCGACATACAGAAATACACAAAAACTTATAGAGGCACAAAAGTCATTTTTGAAACTTAGAGAAAAAATACCTCCAAAAATTTTGTTCATACCGCGCTGCAATCTCTTCCATCCAACCTTCAAACATCATTACAAACCCATCCTTGAATCGATCCACAAACAATCTTCGTGTCTAATTCGCTCCCAACACCATTTTTCAATCACCTTCAGGTAACAACATAAGCCGATCAAATTTGCCCTTTTCTTCACCGTCAGACAACCTATGGTCGAAGATCCTTTGATACGTCATTGTTTTACCCCAAAATTTGCCCTCTCAAGATTTTCCTCACAAGACTTCTTGGACTCAAGACAAGATTAGGGTTTGCTCAGCTCAAGACCTCTCCTTGCTCTAATGACCTGAAATTAGGGTTTGAGTTTGCACAAGGATTTTTGGACCATCAAAGCTTCATGTGACTTTCATACACCATCTTGGACCCCTAAGATTTCTCATACCAAGTTTCAAGCCTTGAATCACATTTTTGCCCAGTCAATTGGACAGTTGACCTAAAAATCAGTTGTATTGGGGAAGAAGTCAACCGTGGCCAATTTACAGTCAAACTTCATAATTTTTTATCCACAACAACATTTTAGGCTCCTATGTACCATTTGATCAAGTTTGGACCACAACTCCTCAAGAAATTTGATCAGATCATCAAAAGGGCAAAATGGTCAAAATTAGGGTTTTGACTGAGAAAGGACAATTTCTGATTTTTAACCTAGACAATGACCAATTGGGTTCAAGAATGATTTCAAGGACTCAATGACTTCATATTGACCTAAACACATAGTTCAAAAGATCTCAAATGCATGGGATTGACAGATGATTTTTCCAATCAACTGTACACTGAAAAGTCAAACTTTGACTTTTTTGTCAAAATCAAGTGCCAAGGGTCATAATTCATCAAGATATGTCAAAATTTAAAACTTGTTGAACAAGAAACCTAATTTTTCAAATTAGGGTTTTAATTTGAAATTTTTCATAACTTAGAATTTTTCTAAGTTATGGAAAATTTCTTATTTTTTCCCAACTTTCCACAACTTTTTCACCATGATGCAATTGGATTCAAAGAAAACTTCCAACATGAAATTTGTAGTCCTCAATGAAATATACAACTTTTAATCACAAAGTTTTCCCAAAAGATGTTTGGATCTCAAGTTATGATTTTGTGAATAAGGGTCCATAAACTTTTTAACTTAGTGAAATTTTGCCCTAGTTTAGGCAGATTTTTGACCTAACTTCATGGCAACTTTTCACCTAGTTCCAAGAGGTATATAAAGTTTCATTTCAAATATGTATTTTAGAGAATGTTACAAGATTTGAAAAATGTCCAAGAACTCTCCAAGATCATTTATGGTTAGGGAGAATCGAAGAAGGGAAAATGGAAATTTATCACTTTTGTTCAAGGCATTTTCACAATGGTTCAAGTTTCAAATCTGCCCTAGCATGCTTGTACTTGGAATTACATGTCCTAATCCTTTCTACACTACATAATTTAATGCAAATTTAATGGATATTGGCTTTATTCTGACCTATGGAGCATTGTACAAGAGTTTAATCGATTTGTGGCATAAAGTTCATAATACTACTTTCATAAAGCTAGCTTTTTACAACTTTGCTATCCTTGAGCATTGAACCTGTTTCTTTGTCACAAGGAAGGTCCACAGTTATCAGGCATGTTTACCAACTCTTATCAGCTAAGGAACTAGCAAGTACAAGCTTTGGCATTGGTCATGTCAACTTTCTTCAAAAGCAAGCAAACTTGCAAAAGTCAAGACAACTTGTGTATCTGTTAAAGGCAAGACTTTGTATCATTTGAAACAACTTCAGAACTTTGTAACAGGCCAATACACGAATTGCTAACATCCCAAACACTCCGAAACACCAAAATCACACTTTTCTGCCCAAACAGGGCATCATCTGCAGAACACTTGCCAACTTGAAACTTGCTAGTGCGTTTTTCCTTTCAACCCTTGAAACATCTTCCCTACATCACATCCAAGCTATCCAAGCCCTTGTCTTGCAATTGTGTGCCCTGTTTCACACTTCACCATTTTCATTTTGAAGGTTTGCAGGTTGACTTCTACAGGGAGATTCAAGCATCTACAAGGCAAGCTGAGCATTGGAGAAGCTTGAGGGAACTTCAAGGAAGCTCACACGATCTTCAGGCCTCACTCAAAGTCCCCACATTTCCATATCAAAACTCAACTGAACAAGGTATTTTCAAAGTTCTATCTCCTTATTTTGGGGTCCTTAAGCTTTGATTTGTGAAGCAAAAATGTAGTCCTTAACTTGCTTAAGTTGTACATATGCATAATTTCCATTTATATTAACTGAGCTAAGCGTATTTGGTTGTTGAACATGCTGAAAAAACTAGGTCAGAAATTAGGGCCACTGAAATTCTCCCTGGTTTCTTAGAGTTAGGTTTCAAATCTTATATCATTGGAATCGTTAGTTTACAAGCTACACTTCTTATTTTATGAGTTTTTGATTTTATGCAAGCATGAGCAAGAACAGGATTTGAAGAAGAAGCGCGCGCGTTTGTTTGGCTGGAGGACAGGGACGACAGGTTCTGGGCCTGGCGCGCCTTGGGCCTATTTGTCCTACTTTTCACACCCCCCCAGTTTCCTATTTGCACCCCCTTGCATTTTTTTTTATATTTTGCATATTTTTTTTTATTTCTTTTATGTTTATTGGCTTTAATATTTTTTCCTGAACATTAAAAAATCCCAAAAATATTTTCTTAATTTTTTGCATTTTATTTTTTTGCATAAAATATTGATTAGTCAAATAAATATACTTTATTTTCTTAAATAAATTATGAATATATTTAAATAAATACTATACATTTTATTTTATTATTCATATACATAAAATATTATTTCCATGCATATTTAATTTTTACTATTGGTATATAATATTATTATTATTTTTCTTAAACAAAAATGAATAAAATTAATAATTGAAAACATATTTTCTTTCAAAACAAAAAACTAGGGTTTCCCCTTTCAAAAATAATAATATTATTTTTTCTTATTTTTAGGACTTAAATAATTTATTTTTCTCATACATAAAACAATTACAAAACATTTTTTGCATATTTACATTTTATTGCATATTTAAATAATTGTTTATTTATTTATTGTACAATACATTCAATTGGGTTGTAATAGTGAATTAGGGTTTTATTTTGTGCAAATATCCCCATTCAAAACTTGTATCCCCCCTCCCATAATATTGTTGTAATAGTTTAGATTTACTTTACGCAATTTATCGCATTATATACATATTTAGTAAATTAGGGTTTGAATGATAAGACAAAATCAAACAAATACAAAGACCTAATACAAGACAAAATGCATGAAAAATGACAACACCTTGCACACAAGCACCTCTAGGGTTTCACCCACTTGGTTGCCTTAAAACATGGCCATGGTATGCATGCTAGGTATCTTGGCAAAACAAAACAAAACAAAAGATCATAGTCCCTCGATGACGCTAGACAAGGTTGCCTAAAAACAAATGATCTTAGTCCCTCAAAATGATAAAGATACTTGGCACCATTGCTATCATGGTCATACGATGACCCACGCCCGTCCCGTTTAACATCCAAAGATAGGGTTATCTACCAAAACAATGGTAGGTTAACAATGTCAAAGGAATAAAAATGTACAAGAAAGACTTTTTGAGTAGGTAGATAAGCTTCTAGTTACTTGATCAATTTGCAAACAATCCTTGCTATTTTCAAAAACTAACACACACATTTCAAAACATTTCCAAACAACTTTCAAAACATTGAAACATTTTTCAAAAGACAAACAGCTTTGTATACATTCTTACAAACAAGAATCATTACAAAGATTGCCTAAACAAAGGCCTCTTTTCAAAATACTTTCAAAACCACATAAAGCACCATTTCAAACAATTGCAAAAGCAAAGCAAGTGATCTAAAACAAGTAACTAAGAGCCCATGGAAAACCATGGATGAAAAGGGTGCTAGCACCTTCCCTTTTCATAATCTACCCCCCGAACCCAAAAACAATCTCAAAGGTCTTTCCTGTGCTTTTTTACCTTTCCTTTTGGATAAAATAAAAGTCGGTGGCGACTCTTGCTAAACCGCAACATTTGCGAACACAAACGCAAAACCTCAAGTCAGTTCTCCCACCGCATCACAGAACTGGCGACTCTGCTGGGGAGAAATATAAAAGTGGGGTTACCTTAGGGTTTTAGATCACCTTTACATGCTTATCTTGCTTGACTTGTTTGCTTTATACTTTGATTCTATTGTTTGGGTTTGAATCCTCTACCCGGATTTGGGAAACATTATAGGTAAATAGCAATACGTTGTGGAAACTGTGTGGGGTATACCGGCATGGTCTAAGAAATAGCTATATTAGTGCGACATATTTGTGGGTACCGGTAGCCTTTGAGTAAATAAAAGAGAATACAGGGCCGCTGAGTGATTTCATGAAGCACTAATGGACTTTTAGAACCTTTACTTGACCAACTTGACCTTTTAGGATGTAGTGAGATGACCGGCTTTGGTGCAGTCTGAAGTTGGTAAATACTCGATACTACACTCATTGAGGGTTGGTTCCTTGGAATATTTCGGTCGCCAGTAAAGAGGCTGAATTGAAACAATGAACAAGGAAACAATCCAGTGATATTGAGCTCCTTAGAACCCGGTTACTATTTCTAGGAAAGGTTGAGCCAACTAAACTTCAAGAGGGTACTTACCTATGAAACCCCATGCAAGCCTAAACTAGGAACTTGTGTGATTTGTTTGTACATATATACTTGTGCATAACATCATGGACATCATGAAGCATCATATGCATCCACTAACCATTTCAAGGATTTTGGATTTTCATCTTTGTTCCTGTTTTGTAGGTTATGAATTCACTTCGCAGGAAAACTATCCAAGTCAACCTTGTAAGAGTTCCTCCTCAACTCAAGGAGCTTGCTTCAAGGATTCCTGAGAACTCTCCATTCACCGAGAGGCATGGTCGTCTACTCAACTTAGTCACTGCCAACACTGAGGAGGATATGCTAAAAGTTCTCTTCCAGTTCTTTGACCCTTTACATCATTGCTTCACATTTCCTGACTACCAACTTGTGCCTACTTTGGAGGAATTTTCTCAACTCTTGAGGATTCCTATTCTCAATCAACTACCCTTCAACGGTACGAAAAGAGATCCAAAGCCAGAAGAGATTGCTCAAGCCTTACACTTGCACTCATCTGATGTCACAACACATTGGGAAACTAGAAGTGGTGTCAAAGGCTTCTTGTCAAAGTTTCTGTTTGAGAAGGCCCAAAGCTGCTGGAATTCTTTGGACTTGCAAGCTTTTGAGGAGATTGTAGATCTTCTCATCTATGGGATGGTCTTGTTCCCTAACCCTGACCAACTTATAGATGTAAGTGCTGTCAAAATCTTCATGACTCGCAACTCGATGCCTACATTGCTTGGGGATATCCTCCACTCTTTTCACACTCGTACAATGAGGAAAAGAGGTGTACTCATGTGTTGCACTCCTCTACTAGAAAGATGGTTTATTTCTCATCTTCCCCAATCAGTTTTGAAGAATGATCAAGGTTTGAGGTGGTCATAACGATTGATGACACTTACCCATTCAGATATTCATTGGTGTTCTCGGTCAAAAGAGAATGTCATCATCATTGACCGTTGTGGGGAATTACCTAATGTCCCTCTACTTGGTGTTAGAGGAGGCATCACCTACAACCCTTGCTTGGCTCTGAGACAATTTGGGTATGCTCGAAGGGATGGCCCACATGACATGCTGATTCAAGGTTTGGTTTTCGACTTCGACAACGACGACCAAGGACTCCGACAAAGGTTCATCCGAGCTTGGAGAATGCCAAACAAGGTAGACAGTAAGACCCTGGGACACAAGAATTCCATCCCCCTTGAGCCTTACCTCACGTGGGTACGAACCCGCGCCCAAAGTCTTATGATGCCTTACCCCTACATTCTCCCTGTGATTATAGAGCCTGTTATGGAAGGAGAGGTTCCATACACCCTCCTATATCCTGACATGCCAACATCACTCGATGATCTACAAAGGAGTTGGATACAGCTCAAGGGAGAGCGCGATACTTTCGAAGCCCAATTCTATGCAAGCGAGAAGAAGGTTTTGGAACTTACTTGGCTACTTCACGAAGAGCAGACTCTCAACACCTACATTGCACCAAAGAGGATGCGCAACGTCTTTTTACCTTAGAATTTTGCATTATTTTCCCATGGGGCATTGATGTACTAACAAATTCTATCTTATTAATATGACATGTGTTCCTTTTTTGTTTAAAACAAATTTGAATTTCTGAATCCTTGAGTGCATTACATGAATACATATCATTCCTCATATGCATAAACAGGTCTTCACACCAAGTTTCCTCATCTCTCTGCTGTTTATTTCAGCAAGATGGATATTGAACAAACGGTCAAAGACTTACAAGCTCAGAATTCACAATTTCAACAGCTACTCTTGACCCTAGCCAAGGGGCAGGAGGAGCTAAAGACCCTGCTAGAGAAGGAAAAAGAGAAAAAGAAGAAGAAGAGAGCTGGTGTGGCTATCTTGGGCAGAAGGTTTGAAGGACAAGCCAGACGGACTTTGGAATTCCCATCAACATCTGAAGAGGGGGAAGGAAAAGGTAAAGGAATTGCAGTTCCATTTGATTCTGAAGTAGAGGAAGAGAAAGATGAGGACTATTCTGAACAGTAGTATCCTCCGGCCGATGACAAATACAAAAACTTGGAAGAGCGTCTAGCTGCTATGGAGATACAAAGAGTACCTGGGCTGGACTTTGAGGAGTTAGGGCTGGTATCTGGAATTGTAATCCCTCCTAAATTTAAAGTACCTATGTTCGCTAAGTATGATGGGGTGTCTTTCCCAAAGATGGACCTACGATCTTATGTCAGGAAAATTCAACCATATTCTTCTGACAAAGACCTGTGGGTCCATTTTTTCCAAGACAGTTTATCAGGGACACAACTTGATTGGTTCTACCAGTTGGAGAGGTCTGATGTACATAATTGGGAAGATTTGGCAGACGCCTTCTATAAATAGTATCAATACAACGCCGACTTGGCGCCAACCCGTACTCAGCTACAGAGTATGGCTATGGCTACCAATGAGGGTTTCAAAGACTATGCCCAAAAATGGAGGGATTTGGACGGAATGATGCAACCACCTTTAACTGAAAGAGAGCTTGTGGACATGTTCTTGGGGACTCTGTCAGGTCCTTTCTTTAATCACCTGATTGGAAGCTCCTCTACAGGTTTCATTGAGTTGATTCTAACTGGCGAAAGGGTGGAAGCCGGTATTAGAAGCGGGAAAATTCAAAAAGATGCATCTACCTCTGTTGCTGTAAAGAAGCCCTTCACTGCAAAGAAGGAAGTGTCTGCTGTCTATGCCTAGAGGAATCAGGGAAGAACCGAACGACGACCAACTGTGGGGGCTGTTATGATTCAGAAGTCTGCGTCATACCAACCGAGAAACAACCAACCGAGAAACAATCAGCCGAGAAATGATCAGCCGAGGAATAACCAGCAAAGGGTGGAAAGGCCTGTAAGGAAATTCACCAAGATAAACATGACTCCTGCTCAAGTCTTACCACATCTCTTGAAGTTGAACCTGACCATGCTAAAGGAGGCCCCTAAAAATCCTAATACTTCATCTCCATATTACCATCCCAACGCCAGATGTGCTTATCATTCAGAAAGTCCAGGGCACGACACCAACCACTGTTGGGCCTTGAAGAACAAGATTCAAGATCTGATTGACACCAAGGAAGTTGAATTTGAAGCTCCTGAAAAGCTGAATGTTATCTCTGCTCCGATGTCGAGGCATGATGTTAATGCACTAGAGGACAGTGAAGAAGAGGGTAACTTGGAAGACTGGATTTTCCCTACTGTTGACGGAGGACTGTGCAACTGGGAAGCAAAAGACTTTGTTCTGATTACTTTCATACCGCAGTAATTTATCTTTTCCATTTATGTTGGATCTATAATAATTCACAAACAATTCGTACTTTTTCAACCTCGTGTCTTGCCTGAGGCACATAGGTCCATTTGTAAGGGTTCTTATTTCATTTCATATGTCATTTTAATGAATCATGGACGCTTTTCATATTTAAACACTTTTTGCTCATTGTCTTTCTTTTACATTTTGTTGTTTTAAGATGGCTATGCCCTTACACACACCCACACTCACAAATGCAGGTACCCTTCCATTCCGGAACCCATGGGTAACGATACTGCTATAGCCTTCAGTGACTCTAAAGATCTGATCAACCAAGCCGAATACGAAGGTGAGGAAGATTGTGAGGTGCCATGGGAATTGGCCAGATTATTACAGCAAGAGGAAAGAGCAATTCAGCCTCATGAAGAGCAGTTGGATACAATCAACTTGGGAACTGAGGACGACAAAAAGGAAATCAAGATAGGTGCCAATCTATAGCCGAGTGTCAAGGAGCGCATAATTCAGCTACTGCATGATTATGTTGAAATCTTCGCCTGGGCATACGAAGACATGCCAGGACTCGACACAGACATTATGGTACACTGTCTCCCCACAAGAGAAGACTGTCCACCAGTTAAACAAAAGGTCTGCCGCATGAGACCTGACATGTCAGAAAAGATCAAAGCAAAAGTTATGAAGCAGTTCAATTCTGGATTTCTGGCTGTTACTTCCTATCCACAATGGGTTGCTAACATTGTGCCCGTGCCTAAGAAGGATGGCAATGTGAGAATGTGCGTGGATTATAGAGACTTAAATAGGGCCAACCCTAAAGATAACTTTCCACTTCCGCACATTGACATCTTGGTTGACAATACAGCTCAGCACAAAGTATTTTCTTTCATGGACGGATTCTCAGGCTATAACCAGATCAAAATGGCCCCTGAGGACATGGAGAAAACTACTTTTATTACACAGTGGGGTACGTTATGCTACAAAGTAATGCCATTCGGACTGAAGAATGTCGGGGCAACCTATCAACGCGCCATGGTAGCTTTATTTCATGATATGATACATCATGATATAGAGGTCTACGTAGATGACATGATAGCCCAATCACAAAATGAATAAGAACACCTTGATCACTTGCAAAAGCCATTTGTCAGGTTGAAGGAGTACAAGCTCAGATTGAACCCAAACAAGTGCACATTTGGAATCCGGTCCGGTAAACTCTTGGGTTTCATTGTCAGCAACAAAGGCATCGAGGTTGATCCTACCAAATTCAAAGCTATACAAGAAATGCCTGCTCCTCGCTCTGAGAAGGAGGTCAGAGGTTTCTTGGGATGCCTAAACTACATTGCAAGGTTCATTTCTCACCTAACATCTACCTGTGAACCAATCTTCAAGCTGTTGAAGAAAGATCAGGTAGTTAAATGGAATAATGATTGTCAAATTGCTTTCGATAGAATCAAGTAGTATTTGCTAGAACCTCCTATCTTGATGCCACCCGTCGAAGGAAGACCGCTAATCATGTATCTGACCGTCCTAGAGAATTCAATGGGGTGCGTACTAGAGCAGCATGACGAGTCTGGCCGAAAAGAGCATGCCATTTATTACCTTAGCAAAAAGTTTACCGACTGTGAGACCCGATACTCACTGCTCGAGAAAACTTGCTACGCTTTGGTATGGGCTGCTCACCGGCTAAGGAAGTACATGTTGACTCATACCACTCTGCTGATGTCTAAGATGGATCCGATCAAGTACATCTTTGAGAAGCCTGCTTTATCTGGAAGAATAGCTAGATGGCAGATGATCCTAACGGAATACGACATACAATACACAACCCAAAAAGCTATAAAGGGGAGTGTGCTAGCCGATCATCTGGCCCATCAAGCTGTCGAAGATTACCAATCCATGAGGTTTGACTTCCTTGACGAAGACATCATGACATTGGACAACTTTGAAGATTTCAGACCATATGACGAACCTGAACAAGGATCCTGATGGACCCTATACTTTGATGGTGCTTCCAATGCACTTGGCAACGATATCGGCGTGGTACTCATCTCCCTAGAAGGTTTCCATACACCTTTCACAGCCAGAATTTGCTTCAACTGTACGAACAACATGGCAGAGTATAAAGCTTGCATCTTTAGACTCAAGGCTGCCATAGACTTGGGAATCAAATCTTTAGATGTGTTTGGGGACTCAGCTTTGGTCATCAGTCAGATCAAAGGAGAGCGGGATACTAAAAATCTGAACCTCATCCCTTACAAAGAACATGTCTTGACATTGTTACCACATTTGGAGCAGATTACCTTCGAGCACTTCCCGCGAGAAGAGAATCAGCTAGCAGATGATCTAGCTACAATGTCATCCATGTTTAAACTTAACTGGGATAATGAGGCTCCCCAAATCTCCATTGAACGGATGGTCGAACCTGCACATTGTCACGAGATTAATACCGATGAAGTAGTGGACCAGTCGTGGTTTCATGAAGTCAAAAGGTATCTCGAGATGCAAGAATTCCTTGAAGGAGCTTCAGTCAATTACAAAAAGTTATTAAGGAGGTTCTCAACTAAGTTCTTCCTAAGCAATGGCATCATGTACAAGCGTAATCATGATTCTATTCTGCTCCGTTGTGTGGACAAAGTTGAAGCTGAAAGAATTATTGCTGAATTGCATGAAGGTACCTTCGGCACTCACTCTAGCGGGCATACGATAGCTACGAAGATTCTACGGGCAGGCTATTACTGGTCTACCATGGAAGCTGACTGTTATCAACACTCCCGCACTTGTCACAAATGCCAAATCTATGCAGACAAGGTACACGTGCCTCCGGTTCCTCTAAATGTCTTAACAACTCCTTGGCCATTCGCTATGTGGGGAATCAACATGATTGGAGAGATCAAGCCTACATCGTCCAATGGACACCGCTTCATTCTGGTGGCCATTGACTACTTCACCAAGTGGGTCGAAGCAGCTTCCTTCGCATCCGTTACAAAGAATGTTGTTGCCCGCTTCATCAAGCAGAACCTTATTTTCCGGTACGGTATCCCCGAAAGGATTATCACTGATAATGGTACAAACCTTAACAATACCATGATCACCGCTTTGTGCGAGCAGTTCAAGATTCAACATCACAATTCATCTCCCTACCGGCCAAAGATGAATGGTGCAGTTGAAGCTGCTAACAAAAATATCAAGAAGATCATACAAAAGATGACAGTCACCTACAAGGACTGGCATGAGATGCTACCCTTTGCTCTTCACGGGTACCGTACCACGGCACGCACATCAACTGGGGCAACACTCTATTCTTTGGTATATGGCATGGAGGTTGTTTTACCTATCGAGGTTCAGATTCCCTCCTTGAGAATCATGAAGGATGCTGGTTTGAGTGAAGACGATTGGATTCAAACCCGGCTTGATCAACTTAACTTGATTGATGAAAAGAGACTTAATGCTGTCTGCCATGGTCAAACGTATCAAAAATGGATGATCAAGGCTTTCAACAAGAAAGTCAGACGCCAGACATATCAAGTCGGGGATCTGGTAATCAAGCGGATCATCTTGCCGCAAAGTGATCCCAGGGGCAAATGGACTCCTACCTACGAAGGACCATTTGTGATCAAGAACATCTTTTCTGGTGGGGCAATGATCTTAACCACCATGGACGGCGACGACCTGCCGCACCCTGCGAATGCAGATATAGTCAAAAGATACTACGCATAAATAACCCGCTAGGTTGACACACCTAGGCAAAAAAGGGCATCCCGATGAATCGAAAACCCGAAAGAGCGGTTCAGGCAAAAATTAGGGATAAACAAAAAAATCTATACACCCGTCAAGTTGAAAACCCGAAAGGGCGACTTGGGCAAAAAAGGGTTTCCCGGTGGACTGAAAACCCGAAAGGGCGGTCCAGGAAAAAGTTAGGGAATTAAAGCGTATGACTATGTCTCGTCGGATCACTTTAAGGACAATCTCTTCACAGACAAACTCTGAGCTTCTGATCAATCCAATCATCTTCAGACGAAGCAATGGATGGACAAAATATTCGGAGATACGAAGGCTAAAACATAATGGAAACCCCATGGGATTTTTACACACATAACTATCTTTCTTTGTATAAATTTTTCTTACTTTTATGACATCATCCTCTTACTAGGATGTCTGTCTCCTTTGTACAAAACACTTACTCAAAGTTAATACAAATATGTCTCTTTAAAGTACAAAAAACTATTTGTCTTTTTCTTTTAGACTTGTGTTTTTATTTGCAAAAGCGTCCAATGATTCATTGATGAACATATGCATTTGAACATAATTACTATTTACAAATAAACAGGATGGAAAAGAACGATTACTGACAGACTGAAAGGATAGGAAAACATCTTTAGGCTATTCCAGGAGCAATCCCTTACAGTACATTATCTAGATCCCCAGCGGAGCTACAACCTTGAAATACATATCCCCAACGGAGTTATAATTTCAAACCCTTAACCCCCATCAGAGTTAAAAATTCAAACTCCCAATCCCCAGCGGAGCCAAAACTTTGAGTTACAGATCCCCAGCGGAGCTGGAACTTTCATCCCCAGTCAAGTTAAGACTTCTAATCTCCAGCGGAAACCATCCAATTTCCCCAACAAGTTATCTTGAGCCTGGAAATCAATCAGATAACAGTTAGCTTTTGTCTCTCCCCCAACCTAGGATAAATCCCCAGTAAAGCGGCAGACGACCAAAACTCCTGAACCTACTCCCAGCAGTAAAATCTTCTCCACAAAGCCTTCATTACCCACCAGCATGAAGTTGCCGAAGTTTTCATTACTCCCCAACAGAATGAAGATTCTCATTCTTAATTTCCCAGTGAAGTCGCCAAAGTTTTCATTACTCCCCCACGGAATGAAGATTCTCATTCTTAATCCCCACAGAAGTCATCAGAGTCTTCCTTATTCTCCAGCAGATCAAGGTTTTCCTTTGTATGATCCCCAGTAGAAGTCATAAAATTCTCTGGATTCCCCAAGCAAATTTCTCAAGTAGTTTGGCATTACTCTCACAACAGATTTTTCCAATACTCCAACTTCAAGACATAAAGGGTCCTCACATCCCCACAGAAGTTGTCAGGGATTTATTTTCCCCGGCAACAGTCAAGGGTTTCATTATCCCCAGTCGTCAAGGATTTATTTTCCTCATCAAGACAGCAAATCAGCTTACATGCGCATACATTACATTCATATATCACAAACATTGATAAAGCACATATATTGCATCATACATTTCATGCAACATAACTTTGTGTTTTAGCTAACATTTTACCCTTTTCAGGATAAGATTTACAAGCTATCATTAACAATGTTCAAAGATTTCATATACAGTTCAGATACGCTCCAGACACGGATGCCATTCTGGTACTTATTCAGATTTCAACTATCAGATACAAATTAAATACGCTCCAGACACAGAAGCCATTCTATTTCTCATTCAGATTCAACTATCAGATACAGTCCAGATACACTCCAAACACGGAAGTCATTCTGTCACTTATTCAGATTTTAGTTCAGATACGCTCCAGACGCGGATGCCATTCTGGCCCTTGTTCATTTTCCGATTCAGATCCAGTACAGATACGCTCCAGACACGGAAGCCATTCTGTCACTCATTCAGATTCAGACTTCAGATTCAGACTTTAGATCCAGTACAGATACGCTCCAGATACGGTTGCCATTTTGTCACCTATTCTGATTTTCCCCAGCTCAGAGATGCTCCAGACACGGATGCTATTCTATTGCTTATTCAGATTCAACATTCAGATACAACTTGGATACGCTCTAGATACGGATGCTATTCCTTTGCTCATTCAGATTCAAGTCTCCAGATACAGTTCAGATACGTTCCAGACGCGGATACCATTCTGATACTTACTCTTCTGACTTACAACATACAATTCAACAAACATTCTTGGATGGCATCATTAAGCCCATCTCCAACAAGATTCTATCACATCTCCAAATGGCATCTTTAAGCCCATTTCCTCAACTGCATCTTAACGAGTGCAAATTTACGGGCACTCTAGTGTCCAATCATCTTTTACCTTTGAGTCACGAACGGCAAAACTCGCCAATCTAACTCTTCAGGTTCAAGAAGATTGAACATGGGAAGCTGTTGTACCCCAAAATTTTCCCTCTCATATTATCAAGATTTTCCTCACAAGACTTCTTGGACTCAAGACAAGATTAGGGTTTGCTCAGCTCAAGACCTCTCCTTGCACTAATGACCTGAAATTAGGGTTTGAGTTTGCATAAGGATTTTTGGACCATCAAAGCTTCATGTGACTTTGATACACCATCTTGGACCCTTAAGATTGCTCATACCAAGTTTCAAGCCTTGAATCACATTTTTGCCCAGTCAATTGGACAATTGACCTAAAAATCAGTTGTATTGGGGAAAAAGTCAACCATGGCCAATTTACAGTCAAACTTCATATTTTTTTATCCACAACAACATTTTAGGCTCCTATGTACCATTTGATCAAGTTTGGACCACAACTCCTCAAGAAATTTGATCAGATCATCAAAAGGGCAAAATGGTCAAAATTAGGGTTTTGACTGAGAAAGGGCAATTTCTGATTTTTAACCTAGCCAATGACCAATTGGGTTCAAGCATGATTTCAAGGACTCAATGACATCATATTGACCTAAACACATAGTTCAAAAGATCTCAAACGCATAGGATTGACAGATGATTTTTCCAGTCAACTGATCAAAAATCAACTGTACACTGAAAAGTCAAACTTTAACTTTTTTGTAAAAATCAAGTGCCAAAGGTCATAATTCATCAAGATATGTCAAAATGTTAAACTTGTTGACCAAGAAACCTAATTTTGCAAATTAGGGTTTTAATTTGAAATTTTTCATAACTTAGAATTTTTCTAAGTTATGGAAAATTTCTTTTTTTTCCCCAACTTTCCCCAACTTTTTCACTATGATGCAATTGGATTCAAAGAAAACTTCCAACATGAAATTTGTAGTCCTCCATGAAATATACAACTTTGATTCACAAAGTTTTCCCAAAATATGCCTGGATATCAAGTTATGATTTTGTGAATAAGGGTCCATAAACTTTTTAACTTAGTGAAATTTTGCCCTAGTTTAGGCAGATTTTTGACCTAACTTCATGGCAACTTTTCACATAGTTCCAAGAGGTATCTCAAGTTATATTTCAAATATGGATTGTAGAGCATGTTACAAGCTTTCCAAAATGTCAAAGAACTCTCCAAGATCCTTTATGGTTAGGGAGAATCGAAGAAGGGAGAATGGAAATTTATCACTTTTGTTCAAGGCATTTTAACAACGGTTCAAGTTGCAAATCTGCCCTAGCATGCTTGTACTTGGCATTACAGGTCCCAATCCTTTCTACACTCCATAATTTAATTCAAATTCAATGGATATTGTCTTTATTCTAACCTATGGAGCATTGTACAAGAGTTTAATCCATTTATGGCATAAAGTTCATAATACTACTTTCATAAAGCTAGTTTTTTACAACTTTGCTATCCTTGAGCATTGAACCTGTTTCTTTGTCACAAGCAAGGTCCACAGTTATCAGGCATGTTTACCAACTCTTATCAGCTAAGGAACTAGAAAGTACAAGATTTGGCATTGGTCATGTCAACTTTCTTCAAAAGCAAGCAAACTTGCAAAAGTCAAGACAACTTGTGTATCTGTTAAAGGCAAGACTTTGTATCATTTGAAACAACTTCAGAACTTTTTAACAAGCCAATACACGAATTTCTAACATCGCAAACACTCCTAAACACCAAAATCACACTTTTCTGCCCAAACAGAGCATCATCTGCAGAACACTTTCCAACTTGAAACTTGCTCGTGCGTTTTGCCTTTCAACCCTAGAAACATATTCCCTACATCACATCCAAGCTATCCAGCCCTTGTCTTGCAATTGTGTGCCCTATTTCACACTTCACCATTTTCATTTTGAAGGTTTGCAGGTTGACTTCTACAGGGAGATTCAAGCATCTACAAGGCAAGCTGAGCATTGGAGAAGCTTGAGGGAACTTTAAGGAAGCTCACACGATCTTCAGGCCTCACTCAAAGTCCCCACATTGCCATATCCAAACTCAACTGAACAAGGTATTTTCAAAGTTCTATCTCCTTATTTAGGCGTCCTTATGCTTTGATTTGTGAAGCAAAAATGTAGTCCTTAACTTGCTTAAGCTGTACATATGCATAGTTTCCATTTATATTAACTGAGCTAAGAGTATTTGGTTGTTGAACATGCTGAAAAAACTAGGTCAGAAATTAGGGCCACTGAAATTCTCCCTGGTTTCTTAGAGTTAGGTTTCAAATCTTATATCATTGGAATTATGAGTTTACAAGCTACACTTCTTATGTTATGGGTTTTTGATTTTATGCAAGCATGAGCAAGAACAGGATTTGAAGAAGAAGCGCGCACGTTTGTTTGGCTGGAGGACAGGGACGACAGGTTCTGGGCCTGACGCGCCTTGGGCCTGTTTGTCCTACTTTTCACACCCTCCTGTTTCCTATTTGCACCCCCTTACATTTTTTTATATTTTGCATATTTTTTTATTTCTTTTATGTTTATTGGCTTTAATATTTTTTTCTGAACATTAAAAAATCTCAAAAATATTTTCTTAATTTTTTGCATTTTATTTTATTTTTTATTTTATTTTTTTGCATAAAATATTGATTATTCAAATAAATATACTTTATTTTCTTAAATAAATTGTGAATATATTTAAATAAATACTATACATTTTATTTTATTATTCATATACATAAAATATTATTTCCATGCATATTTAATTTTTACTATTGGTATATAATATTATTATTATTTTTCTTAAACAAAAAATGAATAAATTTAATAATGGAAAACATATTTTCTTTCAAAACAAAAAACTAGGGTTTCCCCTTTCAAAAATAATAATATTTCTTTTTCTTATTTTTAGGACTTAAATAATTTATTTTTCTCATACATAAACAATTACAAAACATTTTTTGCATATTTACATTTTATTGCATATTTAAATAATTGTTTATTTATTTATTGTACAATAAATTCAATTGCGTTGTAATAGTGAATTAGGGTTTTATTTTGTGCAAATATCCCATTCAAAACTTGTATCCCCCCTCCCATAATATTGTTGTAATAGTTTAGATTTACTTTACGCAATTTATCTCATTATATACATGTTTAGTAAATTAGGGTTTGAATGATAAGACAAAATCAAACAAATAGCAAAGACCTAATACAAGACAAAATGCATGAAAAATGACAACACCTTGCACACAAGCATCTCTAGGGTTTCACCCACTTGGTTGCCTTAAAACATGGCCATGGTATGCATGCTAGGTATCTTGGCAAATCAAAACAAAACAAAAGATCATAGTCCCTCGATGACGCTAGACAAGGTTGCCTAAAAAAATGATCTTAGTCCCTCAAAATGCTAAAGATACTTGGCACCATTGCTATCATGGTCATACGATGACCCACGCCCGTCCTGTTTAACATCCAAAGATAGGGTTATCTACCAAAACAATGGTAGGTTAACAATGTCAAAGGAATAAAAATGTACAAGAAAGACTTTTAGAGTAGGTTGATAAGCTTCTAGTTACTTGATCAATTTGCAAACAATCTTTGCTATTTTCAAAAACAAACACACACATTTCAAAACATTTCCAAACAACTTTCAAAACATTGAAACATTTTTCAAAAGACAAACATCTTTGTATACATTCTTACAAACAAGAATCATTACAAAGATTGCCTAAACAAAGGCCTCTTTTCAAAATACTTTCAAAACCACACAAAGCACCATTTCAAACAATTGCAAAAGCAAAGCAAGTGATCTAAAACAAGTAACTAAGAGCCCATGGAAAACCATGGATGAAAAGGGTGCTAACACCTTCCCTTTTCATAATCTACCCCCCGAACCCAAAAACAATCTCAAAGGTCTTTCCTGTACTTTTTTACCTTTCCTTTTGGATAAAATAAAAGTCGGTGGCGACTCTTGCTAAACCGCAACATTTGCGAACACAAACGCAAAACTTCAAGTCAATTCTCCCACCGCATCACAGTCATTATGCGACTCACATAAGCACGACATCTCTGCCCCAATTGACTTCGAATTTTAGATTCAACTCTCTTTTGAAGGCTATCTTCCGGTATCATCCACAAAGCCACGGAGGAAAAATCATGATTGGAACAAATTGCCGGAAGTGGAAACCACCGCGCCGGAATAACCACAAGGTTACTCCGACCTCTTTCTGTAAGGGAAACAGAACCTTGAGGATCCATTCCATGGAAACCGGGTTTTTTGACACACAGTGAGAATGGATTGTGGGTTGGTCGTGTTTTGATGAAGCGGCTAGCAAGCTTTTTTGAGTGAAAATTGAGGAATTGACATGAGCGTAATCGAGTAGGAAAGGGGGTAAAGGGCGCCGTTTTAGGGTTTCATCAACCCAGTTGTTTTGTTTAAGATAAGCTGGGTTCAGACCCTATTGACCCGGTCCGGCCCAACAGTGCTTTTTACTTTATCATTTTTGATAAATTGCTTTTGTAACTAGTGGGCTCATCATTAAGCCCAATTAGCTTCACCATCAACATCACCACCATTCTGCTTCAATACCCCCAGTGCCTTATTGTCTTGACCAATTGGCCTTAGGTTTTAATATTTTTATTTTCACAAAATGTTAGAATATATTTATTTTTCTTTTAATTTTCTTTATATGATAAAAATAACAAAAATATTTAGAGTTAGATTTTGATTTCCTTTTCAATATTTTCTTTACTTAAAATTTTCAAAAGATATTAGAATATTTTAGAAGTAGGTTTTGATGTACTTTGATTCACCATTTATTTAATTTAATATAAAATTAAAAAAATAGATATATATTTAGAATATGTTTAAATTAGGTTATAATTTACTTTCAAATTTTATTCGTTTATTAATTTAATATAAAACCATAAAAACATTTAAAATTTAAATTTTCCTTTATTCTTTCGGATTTTGAGACTATACTCCCTTAGTTAGCTCCGTGAGGCGATTAAACCCCGTTTCGATCGCCTTACGTCGAAATAGACTTTTAGCTTGTTTGTACATAACAAAACAATTAGGGTTCTTCTAGTCTCCCTCTTGAACTCTTCTTCTTTTGTAATAAATTAAAACTTCTGTCACAAATCAAAGATCCAAAACACCCTTAATCATTACTTGAATTTATTTTAAAACTCGCCAAAACACTCAACATATCAAAATCTTCCCCAAGGGGCATGTTATCTCCGTTCTACCGTGATACCGGCCGTGCCTATTGCTAGAATGCGTGCGTTAACGTCGCCCATTAAAAAACACAAACAAACCAACCATTTTCTAGAGGAACTACGGTGTTCTGATTCCTTCATTGGATACGTAGGCAAAGGGTCGCGAAACCCTCACGACGCAATAATAAAAACCATTCATTTCCCCTTAAGCAAGCATAGTTGTAGATAAATACACCCTTTAAGACAAGCAAACAAAATGGATCCCGTTGAGTACAACGGATGTGAGGGGTGCTAATACCTTCCCCTCGAATAACCGACTCCCTTACCCTTTCTCTTGGTCGCAAGACCATCTTATCCATTCCCTTGTGGTTTTATCAATATTTCCCCTTCCTTCGGGATAAATAAAGTTCGGTGGCGGTTCTGTGTTTTCTGCCGGTAGCTTCAATTACACTGCGGGATCCCCCTCAAAATCATAATACCTCATCTCCAAAATACAACCCAAATGCAAAGTGTTCCTATCATTCCAATAGTCATGTGCACGATACCAACGATTTCTATGCCCTAAAGAGCAAGATCTAAGACATGATTCAAGCAAAAGAAATTGAATTTGACCCTCCCGAGACCCCTAATGTGATTAATGCCCCCATGCCCAGTCATGGTAAAGGTGTTAATGTTATTGACGATGTTTCTTATATCTCCATCATAAGTGACTTGACCACTCCCTTGATGATCGTGAAGAAGAATTTGTTAAGAGACGATTTATTTCTGGGTTGTCGTGAAAATTGTTACCATTGTGCTTCCCAAACTAATGGTTGTATGTGGATGAAGAAGGGTATTCAACGCTTGATTGATATCCATGAAACTCTGTTAGAGAAAACTCCATCCATGAAGAGTTTGCATGAAAGTGTATCTTAAGAACTAAAACTTAAAGATGTTTCCATAATCACAATTTCCAATACTATTATAAGGATCACCTCTAGAGGATCTATAAGGATTTCTGCTGAGCCAAGAGTGGCTCCCCTGATCATCACTGCACTTGGGCTAGTCCCCTACTCCTCTAACAAAGCAGTTCCCTGGAACTATGGGGCATACATTTATTATCATGGTGTTAAGCAAGAGTCGTGGGTTATCGAAGATGAATATTCTGAAGTTACCAATCTCAATGTCGAAAATATTTCCAGAACTAGTAAAGTTACCTGAACGGTAAGGATCTTCTCCACGGAGATCTCTCCTACAAAAACTATCACTACACTTGTTCATATTCCTGCTGCTAGGTCAACTGTTGATGCCCGGGGCAAAGAAAAAGTGACTGAGCCTGCCCAGACGGAAGCACCATCAAAGGATGTTACAAATGAAGAGATGGAAGAAATTCTGAATATCATTCGTAAAAGTGACTACAAAATAGTTGAATAAATAGGGAAGACACCCTAAAAATATCCATGATGTCCTTGTTATTATGTTCCAAAGCCCATGCTCAGTCTTTGTTGAAATTTCTGAAGAATGCTCATGTACCACAAGAGACCTCTGCTGATCAGTTTGAGAAATATGTTACAAGCCTAACTGCTGATAATGGTTTAGGATTTTCTGATGCTGACTTAACTCTAACGGGGAAGAATAATAACAAGGCCTTGCACATCTCTATTGAGTGTAAGGGCACTACTTTGGCACATGTGTTAGTCGATACAAGTTCTTCCCTGAATGTATTATCAAAAGGTGCTATGGATAGATTGAACTGTGAAGGGATGGTGCTTAAACCCAGCGATATTGTGGTAAGAGCCTTTGATGGGTCAAAAAGGATGGTGCACGGAGAAGTTGATCTTCCTATCAAGGTGGGATCTCAAGTTTTCAACTCCAATTTTTATGTTAATGGTTATTCGCCCGACTTTTTTTTGTTTGCTAGGATGCCCCTGGATTCATGTGGTAGGTGATGTTACCTCTACTTTGCATCAAAAGCTGAAGTATCTGGTGAAAGGGAAGATCGTTACAATCCGCGGAGAAGAAGAATATATGGTCAGCCATTTGAATTCATTCAAATATGTTGAAATGGATGGTGAATTCATTGAAAATCCCTGCCAGGCATTTGAAGTAATCCCTCCGATGATTTTCGTTGCAAAAGAAACTCTTGCTACTCCTAAGATCATCAAGGATGCACCAAGAATGACTTCTCTGAAGGATTCTAGGGCTGTGATAGAAGAAGGCGGTTGTACTGTTTAGGGGAAACTTCCTGATATCCCCTACAAATATGAAAAATTTGGTCTAGGTTTCACTTCAAAGACTCAAAAGGAGGTTCGTCGCGTTCGTGCTGGAGGACTACCTTTCCGTATTAGAAATAATGAAGCCAATGCTCTGGAAGACACTGATAGTGATGGTGACTTGGACAACTAGATATTCCCTACCATTGGCGGTGGACTCGACAACTGACAGACTAAAGACTTTGTACCAATCTCCTTAAACCAGGAGTAATAGTTATTTCTATGTTTATCACTTTAAGAAATTTGGTTATGTAATTTCTCTTTAAACAATGACTTTAAACCTTGTGTCTTGCCCGAGGCACAATGGTCCATTTGTTAAGGGTTGTCATTTCATATGTCATATTTTCATTTAATGAAAACATTGGACATTTTGCATTAAAATTTTGTGTTCTCTGTCTTTCTTTTACTTTATTTGCACTTTCAAATAGCTATGTGTTCTTACATACACCCACACACTACATTGTAGATCTCCATCTACTCTGGATCTTGTTGATAATGATCCATCTATTGCCATCAATGACTTTGAAAATCAAATCTACCAAGTCGAAGACAAAGGTGAGAAATATTGTTAGATACCTGGAGAACTCGCCAGACTCTTGATTCAAGAAGAAAAGGCTATTCAACCACATGAAGAGCCGGTCGAGGTGATAAATTTGGGTTCTGAGATAGCTAGGAAGGAAGTCAAGATTGGTGCCAACCTAGAGGACAGTGTCAAGAGCAGATTGGTTCAGATGTTGCACGAATATGTTGAGGTTTTTTTTTGTCATACAAAGATATGCCAGGGCTCGATACTAATATTGTGGTTCACCGTCTCCCGATGAAAGAGGGTTGTGCTCTAATTAAACAGAAATTTCATCGCATGCGTCCCGAGATGTATGAGAAGATCAAAGATGAGGTCATGAAACAGTTCAATGCAAGGTTCTTAGCAGTGACATCGTATCCTCAATGGGTTGCCAACGTTGTTACCTTACCAAAGAAAGATGGAAATGTACGTATGTGTGTAGATTACAGGGATCTGAATAGGGCGAGCCCCAAAGATGACTTCCCACTTCCGCATATTGATGTCCTGGATGACAACACTGCTCAACATAAGGTATTCTCTTTCATGGATGGTTTCTCGGGTTATAATAAAATCAAGATGGTGTCTGAAGACATGGAGAAAACTACCTTCGTCACACAGTGGGGCACATTCTGTTACAAGGTCATGCCTTTTAGGTTGAAGAACGCAGGGGCAACTTATCAGCATGCTATGGTAGCTTTGTTCCATGACATGATCCATCATGAGATAGATGTTTATGACGATGATATGATAGCAAGGTCCCAAACTAAAGAATAACACCTTGATCATCTGCACAAGCTGTTTGAAAGGTTGAAGAAATACAAGCTGACGTTGAATCCAAACAAATGCACCTTTAGGGCGAGGTCTGGAAAACTCCTAGGTTTTGTCGTCAGTGGTAAAGGTATTAAAGTCGATCCTGCAAAAGTTAAAGCTATTTAAGAAATGTTGGCTCCCCGTACTGAGAAGGAGGTCAGAGGTTTCTTAGGACGACTAAACTACATTGACCAGTTCATCTCTCATTTGACTCCTGCTTGTGAGCCAATATTAAAACTGCTGAAGAAAGATCAAGTAGTGAAGTGGAACAACGACTTCCAAATAGCCTTTGATAAAATCAAGGCGTACTTACAATAACCTCTGATTCTGATGCCACCAGTCGAAGGGAGACCTCTAATCATGTACCTAACAGTGCTAGAGAGTTCAATGGGGTGTGTGATGGGACAGCATGACGAGTCTAGTCGAAAAGAGCATGCAATATACTACCTTAGCAAAAAATTTACTGACTGTGAAACAAGATATTCTCTGCTCGAGAAAACTTGCTGCACTTTGGCATGGGCTGCTCGTCGACTAAGATAGTATATGCTGACCCATACTACTCTATTGATCTCTAAAATGGATCCCATCAAGTACATCTTCGAGAAACCAGCCCTCTCAGGAAGAATAGCCCGATAACAAATGATCCTAACAAAATACGACATTCAGTACACCACTCAAAAAGCAATAAAAGGAAGTGTATTGGCAGATCATTTTGCGCAAAAAGTTGTAGACGACTACCAGTCTATGCACTTCGAGTTCCCGGACGAGAATATCATGCTAGTAGCAGATGGTGAAGAACCTGGACCATATGAAGGACCTGAGCCAGGATCCCGATCGACTATGATTTTTGATGGAGCTTCCAACACACTTGGTAATGGAATTGGTGATGTGATCATTTCACCTGAAGGTTTCCATACGCCTTTCACTTCTAGACTTTGCTTTGACTGAACCAACAATATGACCGAATATGAAGCGTGCATCACGGGTCTTAAGGCTTCTATTGACCTAATAATTAAATTCTTAAATCTATATGGAGACTCAGCCTTGGTGGTCAGTCAAGTTAAAGGAGAGTGGGATACAAAACATCCAAATCTTATCCCTTACCGAGAACTTGTGCTAACCTTGATCCTGTACTTTGAAGAGATTACCTTTGAACATATCCCGAGGGAAGAGAATCAGTTGCCAGATGCTTTAGCTACCATGTCATCCATGTTCAGACTCAGATGGGACAATGAGGCTCCCAGAGTTACCATTGAAAGGTTTGACAAACTAGCACACTGCTACGAAATTGATACCGATGGAGTAGAAGAGAAGCCCTGGCTCCATGAAGTGAAAAGGTATCTTGAAGCTCAAGAATATGCTAAAGGGGCATCAATCAATGACAAGAATGTCCAGCGAAGGTTCTCAGCTAAGTTCTTCTTGAGCAATGGAATTCTGTACATACGTAATCATGATTTGACCTTGCTTCGTTGTATGGAAAAGAAGGAACCTGAGAAGATTATGGAGGATATGCACGAAGGAATCTTTGGTACTCACTCCAGTGGGTATACTATGGCTAAGAAAATATTTAGAGCAGGTTATTATTGGTCGACCATGGAAACCGACTGTCATCATTACTCGATAACTTGTCATAAGTGCCAGATCTATGTTGATAAAGTTCATGTGCCTCCAGTTCCTTTGAATGTCATGACTGCTCCTTGGCCATTCGCAATGTGGGGCATTGATATGATCGGAGAAATTAAGCCTCCTGCATCTAATGGACATTGCTTTATTCTTGTTGCCATTGATTACTTTACACAATGGGTTGAAGCAACTTCGTTCGCCTCTGTTACCAAGAATTTTGTGGCTTGTTTCATCAAGCATAACTTTATCTATCGATATGGCATCCTTGAGAGGATCATCACTGACAATGGCACCAACCTCAACAACACTATGATCACAGAACTCTGCGTGCAGTTTAAGATCAAGCACCACAACTCTTCCCCATACATATTAAAGATGAATGGCAGTGTAAGCCGCTAATAAGAACATAAAGAAGATTATGCAAAATATGGTTGTGACTTACAACGACTGGCACAAGATTTTACCGTTTGCTCTTCATGGCTATCACACTTCAGCGCGAACACCAATTGGGGCAACCCAATTCTCTCTAGTCTAAGGCATGGAAGTTGTCATGCCTGTCGAAGTTCAAATCCCTTCTCTGAGAATCATGAAAGATCAAATCAGTTGAATTTGATTGACAAAAAGAGGCTTACGACTGTCTGTCACAGTCAGATGTATCAGAAACATATGATCAAGGCTTTCAACAAGAAGATCAAGCATCAGGTATATCTGGCTGGTGACTTGGTAATAAAGCGCATAATTATACCGCAAGGTGATCCCATGGGAAAATGGACTCCCACTTACGAAGGGCCATTTGTTTTTAAGAAAGTATTTTCAGGCGGTGCTATGATACTAACCACCATGGATGGTGAAGATTTTCCACACCCTGTGAACACAGACATAGTCAAAAGATACTACGCATAAAGACGACCCGCTAGGTTGACTAGCCTAGGAAAAATAAGGGCATTCCGGCGAACCAAAAGGGTTTAGGGAAAATTTTGGGATATATATAAAATATTGTACACCCGGTAAGTCGAAAACCTGAAAGGGCGGCTTGGGCAAAAAAGGGTATCCTGGTGGACTGAAAACATGAAAGGGAGGTGCAGGCAAAAATTATGGATTAAAGCGTACGACTATGTCTCGTTGGATCACTTACAACCAACTTTATTACCAAGGTCAAAAGTTCAAATGGTATAGATCAATTTAATCAACTTCTTCCAACAACAAGGGATGAGATGTTCGAAGACATAGGGGCAATAGCGGAGTTGGAACCCAACGAGATCATTTCCACATAGCTATATATTTTGTTTTCAATCTGTACTCTTTTCATTTCTCGACGACTTCCTCTTACTAGGATTTTCATCTCTTTGTATAAAATTGCTTGTTATAGGCAAATTATCAATACAAATACACCTTAAAGTTCAAACTTTTTATTTTTTCTGTAACAAGACAGGGAAACTATCTGTAAAAAAGCATATTGTAGATCAATTCCTGAAACAGGATGGGGCGACTATCTACATGAACAAATTGAAGATTAACACCTGAAACAAAACGGGGAAACTATCTTTATTTCTCTTGGGTCAGATAAAGATCAATTCCCGAAACAAGAAGGGGGGACTATCTTTATCACCAATGGTATGAACTCCCGAAACAGGACAGGTTTACCAACAAATTGATTGTAGATCAATTCCCGAAACAGGACGGGGCAACTATCTACATGACGAACATTTATTTCAAGCTTCTGCTGGCTCAAATTAAATCAACCAAAGATTTATTCTGATACTTCTCCCAATTAAAGATTTAAAGACCTCAGCTGGCTCAGATTAAATCAACCAAAGATTTATTTTGATACTTCCCTCAGTAGACCTTTTCTGGCTCAGATTAAATCGACCAAAGATTTATTATGATACTTCTCCCAATTAAAGATTTAAAGACCTCTGTTAGCTCAGATTAAATCGACCAAAGATTTATTCTGATACTTCTCTCAGTAGACCTTTTCTGGCTTAGATTAAATCGACCAAAGATTTATCCTGATACTTCTCTCAGTAGACCTTTTTCTGGCTCAAATTAAATTGACCAAAGATTTATTCTGATACTTCTTTCAGTTAAAGACAGACGTAGACATTTCCCGGCTCAGATTAAATCGACCAAAGATTTATTCTGATACTTCTTCCAGTTAAAGACAAACATAGACATTTCCTGGCTTAGATTAAATCAACCAAAAATTTATCCTGATACTTCTCCTATTTAAAATCGAGCATAGACTTAGTCTAATTTCTCTATCAACAATTACTTTGGATGGCATCTATAAGCCCATCTCTGACAACTCTTCATTACCTTTCCAAATAGAATCTTTAATCCCATTCCCAACATAATCAACCAACATCATTACTTCGTCCACAAGCGAGTGCAAATTTTTGGGCACTTATGTGTTCAATCATCTTCCACCTTCAAGTCACAAATGGTGGACCGATTAATCTAACTCTTCAGGTTTAAGAAGATTGAACAGGGGAAGCTGTTGTACCCCAAAATTTTCCCTCCCTTTTCTTCAAGATATTTCTCACAAAAGTTCTCAAATGCTAAAAGATTCTCAAGAGCTGATCAGACAAGCTCACCTCCTAAACATTGGGTCCATAATTAGGGGTTTGGTTTTCTCAAGGAAAATTGAACTTATAATGCCCCAAGTGACTTTCATGGTTCATCATAATACTCCAAGAATGCTCATACCAAGTTTCAAGTCTTGCATCACAAATTTGCTCAGTCAATTGCTCAGATGACAGAAAATCAACTGTATTGGGTAAAAAGTCAATTGTGGTCAACATACAGTCAAACTTCAAGATTTTTTTTGCCAACATAAAATTTTTGATGTGATATTCATCATTTGATCAAGGGTTGATCATAATTCCTCAATGAAAGCACTCAAATCATCAAAGGGGCAAAATTGTCAAAATTAGGGTTTTGACTGAGAATGACTGATCATTGACTTTTGACCTAGTACATGACCCAATGGATTGAAGCATGATCTCAAGGACTCAAACACAATATCTTGACCTAGTTTCATAGCTCAAATCATTTCTAAAGATTAAGTGATTGATAGTTGAAAATTTGAATCAACTGATGAAAAGTCAACAGTCACACAAATGTCAAACTTTGACTTTTTTGGTCAACAATGAATTTAAAAAGATCAAGAATCATAAAGACATTCATATATATCAAACTTGATCAACAAGAATCAACAAAGTCAAGAAAAGTAAACCAAAAGTCAAGATTTCCAATACTTAGAAAAATTCTAAAGTGTTTTTGGCCTTAATAAAATCACTACTTCATGACTATTTTTCACTAAGATGCAAGATGATTCAAGGAAAATTTTCAACATGAAAGTTGTAGAGCATGATGAATTCTAAAACTTTGTCCTTGAGGGTTGATGTCCAAAAAATTCTTGGATTAGGAGATATAGGCCCATGAAGTCATGACATGTTTATCAAAACACTTAGAAAAAAGTTCAACAAATTTGGTCAGATTTTCATCCCAACTTCTTGGCAAATTTTCATCAAGTTCCAATTTGATTTAGCCAAAATGGTCAACATGAAATTTGTAGATCTTGATTAAATATTTCCAAAATGTCCAAGAACTTGAAGAGATCATTTTTTATCTAGGAGATTCGAAGTGTTGAAGTTGGCATGATAAACTTGAATTATAGGCCATTTTGATGATTAATACATAATCCAATCTTCATGCTATGCTGCATAATCTTCTTTTACAGGCCTTATAACTTGCAAATCTCACAATAATTAAATGTTTACACAAAATTTTAAGCTATGATCCAAGTGGTTAAGGCATTATCCAATCCATTTTGCCATTTTTGGAAGAAAGGCACCATTGCCATTCACATAAAGAAAGCTTTATGCACAATGTCAACTTCTTGAGCCTCTCACTTTCTCCCTCTGCACACACTCAACATGTATGCTCAGAAGCAAAATGTCTACAGCTCCTAACCACCCTATGAGCCTTTGTACCATTGCATTGGAACCATGCCTTGGCAAGTTGCTTCAAAACCAAGTCTCAAAATAATAACATGCTATCTTAATTTTCTGATTACTTCAAGCCCTCAAACCTTTTATCTATAAATAGAGAGGTTATTTGCATGCTAACACATGAATTCATAGCCCTCAAAACACCCTTGTACTCCCTCAAACCAGAATTTGCATCAAAACTCTATTTTGTGGCAACTTCTGACCTTGAACACCAAACTCATAATCTACTCATGCATTTTCCATTTCAATCATTCAAACATCATCTATACACCATATAAAAGTGATCCTAACACTTGAACCACTTATGTAATCCCTCTATCACCATCCACCATTTTCAAAACTCAACTCTGCAACTTGACTTCACCAGAAGAATCCAGGCACTCTCAATCGAAAGTAAGCATTGCAATAGCTTCCTGGGAGTTCAGTGAAGCTATCCAGATTATCACAACATCTCCAGGAGTGCTCCAACTTCAAAAACGATTCTCACTTTTGAGGTAAGTTTTCTAAACTTGAAATATTCAGAAACGAGTTTGTAATATATTGATTGGTTTGTGTTTTAACCACCGGATATATCACCACCCCAGTGGTTAAAGCACGCGCCTGTGACTATAGGGACCTGGGTTCGAGCCCAAGTGGTACCATTTTATTTGTCTCAGATTCCATGAAGACAAGCCCAACGTGCATGCTTACACCCTCATTCCTTCACCACATGATCATCACAAGACCAGATCATACGCCCCAGAAGGCAAGCGCGTGATACACTTTCAAAATGCAACCACACTGAATCAATACAGGGGCTGGATTATCTGTTTTGGGCCCATCGCTTTTTTCTATTTTCCATACCTCCCTTTTACTAACTTGTAGGCCCATTTCATTTTTATTTTATATTTTTTTATTCAAACAAAAACATACTTTGGGCCTAAATGGTTTTCTCACACCCCCTTTTTTACTTCTGACTCATGGCCCAATCTTTTTTATTTCTTTTTATATTTTCTTTTTTTTTTCTACTTTTGTTTATTTATTTTATTTAATAAAATTCAAAAATCATAGATACTCATAAAAATTAGATTTAGGTTTTAATTAATTAACTTAATTTTCATAAATACAAATTAATTTAATTTAATCATTGTTACTCTATTTTATCAATTAATTTGTAAAACTTTTAGAAACTAGGTTTTATTATTTTACACTACAAAATACTTTTATAAATTGATATTAATATCCAAATTATTTTCTAAACAAATCATTAAACTTAGGTTTTATTTTCTCCTTAATTTCAATTAACTTAAGATCCTGTTTAAAATAAATAGTTAATTTCTCTTTCAAAAAACTAATTAGTTTAATTAGGTTAATTACCAAATCTTTGTCTATCAAATATCACAAAACCAAACATTTTCTTTTCCCTTTTATTTATTTTCATCTTTGCGTATTTTATTACTTCTCATTATTGTAACCATCCAATGGATTGTAATAGTTTAAATAGGATTTATTGCTTTCCATCCACACTCACAAACTTGTACCCCCCCCCCCCCCCCCCCATTCCCAAAGCCTTGTAATAGCAAAACCCTAATTCAAAGATAAAATAACTGAATTGAACGCACTTCACGCACATGCACCTCTAGAGTAACCTCACTTGTTGCCTCAGATATAAATAGTCATGTCCCTCGAACATGAGATGCTTTAGAAAAGACCCTCGATTAAAAGATGGTAATCCCTCAATGACCCTTCGATGTTGCCTTCGGTAAACGATCTTAGTCCCTTAAGAAAAATTGCTAAAGCATCCTACAAGTTTCCTTCTATGGCTGTCTAATGACCCACGCCTGTCCCTCACATCCAATGATATGGCTTCTACTATCTAATGGTACGATAGAACTATCTAAAGAATGAGGAAAAGAACAAAGACTTTTTGAGTAGGTAGATCCATACTTCACACTTTCAAAACAACTATTTTCAAAATACTTTTCAAAATAAATATTTTGTATACATTCTTAATGATACAAGAATCATTACAAAATTTCCTTACGTTGGTATTTTCAAAACATCTTTCTAAAACAACACTTCCTTTCACAAGTATTTTCAAAACAAATGTTTTGTATACATTCTCAACAATACGAGAATCATTACAAAATTGCCACACTTGGGCATTTTAAAAATATTTTCAAACATACACAAGCACAAAGCATTTTCAAAAGTGAGATAAAAATTAAGAGTCGCAGATAACTACAGATGAAAAGGGTGCTAACATCTCCCCTTTTCATAACCTACCCCCCGAACTCAAGAAAATTCTCAAAAGGTATTTCTTGTTCTTTTCACCCTTTCCTTTATTGGATAAAAGAAAAGTCAGTGGAAAATCTTGCTATCCGAAACATTTGCGATAAAACGCAAAACACCAAGTCAGTTCTCCCACCGTATTACACCAGTCAACCTAGCGGGTCTCTTTTATGCGTAGTATTTTTTGACTATGTCCATGTTTATAGGTGCGGAAGATCTTCACCGTCCACAGTGGTAAGTATCATAGCGCCGCAACAAAATATCTTCTTAATCACAAATGGTCCTTCATATGTGGGAGTCCATTTCCCCTAGGATCACCTTGTGGTAAGATGATGCGCTTTATTATCAAACCGCCCACCTGATACACCTGAGGTTTGATCTTCTTGTTAAAGGCCTTGGTTATGCGCTTCTGATACATCTGACCATGACAAAAAGCCGCAAGCCTTTTCTCATCAATTAAATTTATCTGGTCCATCCTGGTCTGAATCCATTAGACTTCATCTAAACATGCGTCTTTCATAGCTCTTAGAGAGGGGATCTGGAGTTCGACAGGTAAGAAAACCTTCATACCATATACGAGAGAGAATGGGGTTGCCTCAGTTGATGTACGTGTTAAAGTGTGATAACCATGAAGAGAGAATGGTAACATATCATGCCAATCTTTATAAGTCACTGTCATTTTCTGCAAGATCTTCTTGATGTTCTTATTGGCGGCTTCGACCGTGCCATTCATCTTCGGTCGATACCGAGAGGAATCATTATGTTTAATCTTGAACTGTATACAGAGTTCCGTGACTATAGTGTTGTTGAGATTGGTACCATTGTCCGTGATGATCCTCTCGGGTATGCCATACTGATAGATGAGATTATGCTTAATGAATCGGGCCATGACATTATTGGTAACAGAGGCAAACGAGCTTGCTTCAACCCACTTTGTAAAATAATCAATAACGACCAGGATGAAATGGTGTTCATTAGATGTAGTAGGCTTAATCTCTCTAATAATATAAATGCACCACATTGCAAACGAATAAGGAGCAGTCAAGACGTTCAGAGGAACCGGAGGCACGTGTCCTTTGTCAGCATAATCTGGAATTTGTGACAAGTTCTGGAATGATAATGGCAATCAGTTTCCATGGTCAACCAATAATAACCCGCTCTCAGAATCTTCTTAGCCATTATGTTCCCACTAGAATGAGTACCAACGATACCTTCGTGCATATCTTCCATGTTCTTCTCAGCTTCTTTCTTGTCCACACAACGAAGCAAAGTTGAATCATGATTGCGCTTGTACAAAATTCCGTTACTCAAAGAATTTGGCAGAAACCTCCATAGGAATTTCTTATCGTTGATAGATGCCCCTTCAGGATATTCTTGAGCCTCGAGGTATCTTTTCACTTCATGGTACCAAGCCTTTTCCTCTACTCCATTGGCATCAACTTCGTAGCAATGCGCCGGCTCATCTAGTCTCTCAATAGTAATTCGAGGAGCTTCATTATCCCATCTGACTTTGAACATAGATGACATGGTAGCTAATGCGTCTACCAATTGATTCTCTTCTTGTGGAATATGTTCAAAAGTGATTTCCTCTAAGTACAAACTAATGTCAACACATGCTCTCGATAAGGAATGAGATTTGGATGCTTCATATCCCATTCTCCCTTAATCTGACTGATCACTAGGGCTGAGTCCCCATATACATTCAAGAAACTGATTCTCATATCAATAGCAGCCTTTATACCCATGATACACACTTCGTATTTTGCCATGTTGTTGGTGCAGTGAAAACGTAATATGGCAGTGAAAGGCGTATGGAAACCCCTGGGAGATATAATCACATCACCAATTCCATTACCAAGCGCGTTAGAAGCTCCATCAAAAACCATAGTCCATCACGATCATGACTCGTGTCCTTCATACGGTCTAGGTTTTTCATAGTCAGTAATCAGCATAATATTCTCATCCGGGAACTCAAAATTCATAGTCTGGTAGTCGTCTACAGCCTGATGAGCCAAATGATCTGCCAACACACTTCCTTTGATTTCCTCCTGAGTAGTGTATTGAATGTCGTATTCTGTCAAGACCATTTTCCATCTTACTATTCTTCCAGGGAGAGCGGGTTTCTCGAGTATGTATTTTATAGGATCCATTTTTAGAGATCAACAAAGTAGTATGAGTCAACATATATTGCCTTAGTCGGCGAGCAACCAATTCCAAGCGCATCAAGTTTTCTTGAGCAGTGAGTAGCTTGTTTCACAGTCAGTAAACTTTTTTCTAAGGTAGTATATTGCATGCTCTTTTCGACCAGACTCGTCATGTTGCCCCAATACACACCCCATTGAGTTCTCTAACATTGTTAGGTACATGATCATAGGTCTTCCTTCAACCGGTGGCATTAGTATCGGAGATTCTTAAAGGTATTCCTTGATTTTGTCAAAAGATATCTGACAGTCGTCGTTCCACTTCACTACTTGATCTTTCTTCAGTAACTTGAAGATTGGCTCACAAGTAGCGGTCAAATGGGAAATGAATCTAGCAATGTAATTTAGTTGTCCCAGGAAACCTCTGACTTCCTTCTCAGTACGGGGAGGTGGAATTTCTTGAATGGCTTTAACCTTAGCAGGATCAACTTCAATACCTTTACCAATGACTACGAAACCTAGGAGTTTACCGGATCTTACCCCAAAGGTGCACTTCTTTGGATTCAACCTCAGTTTGTATTCCTTCAACCTCTCAAATAACTTGTGTAGGTGTTCGAGATGTTCTTCTTTAGTCTGAGACCTGGCTATCATGTCGTCGACGTAAACCTCTATCTCATGATGGATCATGTCATGGAACAAAGCTACCATAGCACGCTGATATGTTGTGTCGGTATTCTTCAAACCGAAAGGCATAATCTTGTAACAGAAAGTGCCCCAATGTGTAACAAAAGTAGTCTTCTCCATGTCTTCAGGTGCCATCTTGATTTGATTTTACCCGAAGAAACCATCCATGAAGGATAATACTTTGTGTTGAGCGGTGTTATCAACTAGAACATCAATATATAGAAGCAGAAAGTCATCTTTGGGGATTGATCTATTCAGGTCCCTGTATTCTACACACATATGCACCTTGCCATCCATTTTAGGTACTGGAACCACATTTGCAACCCACTGAGGATAGGATGTAACAGCTAAGAAACCTACGTTGAATTGCTTCATAACCTTAGCCTTGATCTTCTCCGACATCTCGGGATGCATACGACGAACCTTCTGTTTTACTGGAGGACAACCTTCTTTCATCGGTAGATGGTGAACCACAGTATCAGTATCGGCCCCTGGTATGTCTTCGTATGGCCAAGCAAAGATCTCAACATAGTCATGCAACATCTGGATTAGTATGTTTTTGACATTGTCTTCTAGGTTGACACCTATCTTGACTTCTTTCCTGTCTTCTACAGTACCTAAGTTCACAACCTCGACTGGCTCTTCATGTGGTTGTATGGCTCTTTCTTCTTGTATTAACAACCTAGCAAGCTCTTCAGGTACTTCACAACCTTCCTCACCTTCGTCCTCGGCTTGGTAGATCGAATTTTCAAAGTCATAATTGGCAATAGCAGAATTATTATCAATGGGATCCAGGGTGGATATGAATCTGCAATTCGTTGTGTGGGTGTGTGTAAGAACACGTAGATATTTTGAAAGTAATAAAGCAAAAGAAAGATAAAGAGCGCAAAATTTGAATGCAAACGTCTAATAATTTATTAAATGAATATATGCTAATGAATAATGACAACCCTAACAAGTGGACCGTTGTACCCTGGGTAAGGCACAAGGCTTAAAGTTATTATTTTTAAATTACATAACCAAAACTTGAAAGCAAGAAAACAGAAAATAGTATTTACTCCTAACTAAAGGAGATTGGTATAACATCTTCAGTCTTCCAATTTCTGAGCCCATTGCTGGTGGTAGAAAAAATCCAACTATATAGGTCATAGTTACTATCAACATCTTCTACCATATTGACTCCATTGTTGCTGATGCAGAATGGTGGTCTTCCAGCACGAGCACGACGAACATCCCTCTGAGCCTCTGTAGTGAAACCCAAACCAAATTTATTAGATTTGTAAGGAATGTCGGGAAGTTGAACCCAAGTAGTGCAACCACCTTCTTCTACCACAACTCTAGCATCTTTCAGAGAAGCCATTCTGGGTGGAACCCCTGTAACCTTGGGAATAGTAGAAGCATCTTTAGTAACGGTAGTTGTCTGAGGAATAACTTCAAAAGTCCGGCAGGGAGTTTCGATGAATTCGCCGTCTATCTCAACATATTTGAAAGAGTTCAAGTGACTCACCATGTACTATTCTTCACCACAAACTATAACAATCTTTCCTTTCACAGGATATTTTATCTTTTGATGTAATGTAGAAGTGACAGCGCCTGCCCCATGAATCCAAGGGCGTCCAAGTAAACATGAATAAGTCGGACGAATGTACATAACATAGAAGGTAGAGTCGAAGACATGAGAACCTACTTTTATCGAAAGATCCACCTCTCCATGCACCATCCTCTTTGAACCATCAAAGGCTTTGACCACAATGTCATTGGGTTTCAGCATAACCCCTTCACAATCGAGCATGTCTAGAGTACCCTTCGAAAAAACATTCAATGAAGAACCCGTGTTAACCAACACATGGGATAAGGTAGTGCCCCTGTATTCAATTGAGACATATAGGGCCTTGTTATGGTTTCTTCTTTCAGGAGTCAAGTTGGCATCAGAAAAGCTTAACCTGTTATCAGTCGTCAGGCTAGCAACATAATTTTCAAATTGATCAGCATAGATTTCTTACGGTACATGCACAGATTTTAAGAACTTCACCAGAGTCTGAGCATGGGCTTCCGAACACAACAACAAGGATAACATGGATATCTTAGAGGGAGTCTTCCCCAGTTGTTCAACATTCTTGTAGTCACTTTTTCAGATAATTTTTAGTACTTCCTCCATCTCTTGCTTGGAGGTATCCTCATCGGTAACTTCTTTAGGTGCCTTTGTCTGGGCAAGCTCGGCCATTTGTTCTTTGCCTCTAGTCTCAGAAGTTGACTCAATAGCAGTAACACGAACTGGTGTAGCAACAGTCTTCAGAGAGATTTCTGGAGAGAAAACCCTTCCCCTCTGGTAACCTTATTGGTCCCGGCAATATTGTCAATGTTGGGATTAATAACTTTAGTATTTCCACTTTTGATAACTAATGGTTCTTGCTTAACACCATGGTAGTAAACATCCACTCCATAATTTCAGGGGATAGCATTGTCAGAAGAATATGGAATTGGCCCGGTGCAGTAATGATCAGAGGAGCAACTCTGGGTTTGGCAGTAACCTTTACAGGACCCTTGGCAGTGATCCTTATAGGAGTACCATAAATTACAGATAACTCTTCTAGCTCCAAGTATTGAAACAAATTCTCAATAGGAGGAGTCTTCTCAACTAGAATTATGTGATTATCCATCAGATGTTGAATACCTTCTTTCAACAGTTTGTAGCCATTAGGTTGGGTTGCGGAGCAATGGCATCTTTCAATACAACCCGGAAATAAAACGGCTTGCAACAGATTCTTCTTAATAATCAGGAGGGGAGTAGTCAAATTAATTACATTAGAAACATATAAAACATCATCAATAGCACCAATGCCTTTGTCGTGCTTAGGCATAGAAGTCGTAATCATATTTGGAGTCTCAGAAGGATCAAACTCAATATTTTTATTGTCAATCATATCTTGAATTATATTTTTCAAAGCCCAGCAGCTATTTGTGTCATGTCCGGGACTATTGGAATGATAGGCGCATCTTACATTAGGATTGTATCAAGGAGAGGAGGTGTTGGGATTCTGAGGAGGGTCTCCCAACGTGATCATCTCTGCTTTAAATAAATGTTGTAATGCCTGAGACAACGACATGCTGATCTTGGTAAACTGTCTCCTTGGTGGATCTGACCTACACTGATTTCTTTGTTGATATTGTTGCACTGGCGCAGGATTAGAAATTAACACTACCCCCACAGATTGATTGCGATCACCTCTAGCACGACCCTTATGGCCATACATAACATTAGCTTCTTTCTTTCTGTTGAACATCTTCTTCATAGTACTTGAAGACGCAGCCGCCTGAATCTTACTGCTTCTGATTCCACCTTCGACATGTTCCCCTGTTAATATCAACTCGGTGAACCCAGCTTAAGAGATTCCAATCAGATGATTGAAGAAAGGACCCGTAAAAGTTCCTATAAACATGTCAACCAACTCCTTGTCAGACAAAGGAGGTTGAACTCTTCCACCTAAATCCCTCCACTTTTGGGCATACTCCTTGAAGCCTTCATTTGAGCCCATGGTCATACTTTGTAATTGCACGCGGGTTGGTGCAAGGTTAGCATTGTATTGGTATTGTTTATAGAAATCAGCAACCAAGTCTTCCCAAGTACGAATATTGGTTCCTTCCAATTGATAGAACCATTCCAATTGTGTTCCCGACAAGCTTTCTTGAAAGAAATGCATCCATAACTTCCTATCAGCAGTGTGGGGTTGAATCTTCCAGACATAAGACCTCAAATGAAGCTTTGGATAAGAAACACCATCATACTTTGAAAAATTAGGGACCTTGAATTTGTGAGGAATAACAACTCCTGAGACTAAACCCAGCTCTTCAAAATCCAACCCAGACACTCTCTAGATCTCCACAGCATTTAAACGATCTTCCAACTGTTTATATTTTTCATCAGTAGAAGGATATTATTCATATGAAAATTCTTCTTCATCTTCATCAAAACATTGGCCAGAACTAAAGTTGATTCCTTTCTCAGCCTTCACACTCTTACCATCTTCACTTGATGGAATATCACTGTCTCGAGCTCGCTTGGGAGGACCTCTGAACCTTCTTCCCATGTTGAGAATGTTGATTACTTTCCTAGTCTTTTTCTTCCTCTCTTTGGTGATGAGGGTCTTCAGCTCTTCCTACCCGTTGGCTAAGTTCAGGAACATTTGTTGGAATTGAGCGTTATGATCCTGAAGATCTTTGACTATTTGTTCGAGAGCCATCTTTTACTGAAATAAACAACAAGAAGATGAGAAAACCTGTCTATAAAGTACCTGTTATGTAATGAGATGCATGATATGTAGATGCAAGTGTAATGTTTTCAAGGATCTCGCAGGATAAAAAAGAATGAAATGTAAGAAAATTAAATCTGGCTGCAGCTTTGACTGAAGAAATTTGAGTCTTTGTTTTTGAATGTTCTTCTATAAGAATCAAGCTCACCATGTAGAGTGGGTCCTAGCCTCTGACTCAAAAGAACGTACTTCGGTCTTTGACGATATCTGGTTAGAGGAAAATAAATCCTCTTGCCCCCTTGCTAGCAGTCTGGCTTGAAATCCTGCAACAAAGATCCATATGATCCTCGAAACGGTTAGTAAATTCCATGTAGGATGTTATGATGTCATGATGTTATGTTTATGTTTAAACAGATAGCAAACACAAACAAGTAACATAAGAGCCTTAGGTTTAAAGGCTTGCATGGGGTCCATAGGTAAGTACCCTTTTCTATTGAAGTTAAGTTGGCTCAAACCTATCCTAAAATAGTAATCGGATTCTAGGGATCTCATATCACGAATCTTTATCGAAGGTTTTATTTTAGTACAGCAACTGATTTGCCACCAAAACATCCTGCAAGTCGATTCTCAATGAGCGTAGCATCGAGTATCAACCAACCTTGGATTGCACCAAAGTCGTCCATCTCACTAGCTTCTTATGGCTAAGATGGGTCAATTAAGGTTCTAAAAGTCAGTTAGTTCTTATGACACCATGCGACATCCCAATGTTATCCTCAACTGACTCAAGGAACATCAGTACAAACCAAAGTGTCACACTAACATAGCTGTTGTACCCCAAAATTTGCCCTCCCTTTTTTCACAAGAAATCATAACTTCGGGGTTTTCCCTGATTTTTCAGATTGGCTCAAGAATCGGTCAAACAGACTTTTCTTATCAGTCTATCTAGAATTAGGGTTTCTATTGATTTTGTTGAGTTTGGCTCAGGAATTGATCAAGCAGACTTTTCTTTGACGACAAATCTGAAATTAGGGGTTTTCACTCGTTTTTCTCAGGAGAAATTGAATCCACAGTATTTCAATCGACTGTTACATTATTTTTATGCTTGTTCAAGATTGCTGTTTGTTTCTCAAAACCTAAACATCTGGGATAGGAGCTGAGGCTTTTGATTGAAACTTTGAGGCATTGGTTTGATCAGTGAAATGAAAGATGTGTGGAATGCTGGTTTGTTTAACTGTACAAATCATATGATTAATTGGAGTGCCAAGCGTATTGTGATTAATGCGAGGTTGCGAGACGACAAGGTTTGTTGATTTATTTATTTCATCTGGATTGAAATTATTGGGATACATTTCCAGTTATTTTAATTCAAGAGATTTAAATAATTAAATAGACAGTGCAAAAGAAAGAAGGAAATATTTAACAGTAAAGAATTCTTATTTGACAAAGACTTTTTATTTATTTCAAATATTGTTACAAATGTTATTCGAATATTGTAAATTTATTTACAATGTTTACAATAATATTTATTACAATAAATGAAAAGAAAATAATTCTAAAGCCTAAGTTTCTTGAAATCTTCTATCTTCTATTGTTTTTTCCATTATTCAACTGATAATTACATGCAAAGGAAAGAAGAAAAAAGAAACCAGTGCAGATAAATTGAAAAGCATTTTTAAGCAGATAAATAAAAAAAGATCATCATTAAAGCTTGTTGGCCGGAATAAGATTGTTTTTGGGTTCATCATGTTTTACTTGTCCTCTTTGCAAATCACAAGAAGATTTATCTTCTTGGTTCACAAAGAGGAAAGATTTTGCAAGCATACAATCAATTAAATGCAAAGATACAAGGCACAAGGTTGTACACAAAGAAGACACAAGGCTGCACAATGTCAAACTGAACCACAAACTGCATTAGTCAACCAAAAGCAAACCAAGTTGCACAAAAGCAAACTAAGTACACAAAGTTGTCCAAACCAAGTACACAAGTTGTCAAAACAGAAAAACTGTACACAAGCTAATAAAAAGAACAATGTAGGAGAAGAACCAAAATACAAGCAAGCAGGCTTGTCAAAAGATCTCATCATATTCTGGCCAACAAAAACTTTTCAGAATAAAAATACATTAAGCAATTTAAAAATGCTTTATGGAGAGAGATAAAGAGAGAAAATCAGAAGAAGGTTTTGCAGTTTGGCAGGCTGTACAAAGCAGTAAAAAAGAAGATAAATAGAACAGTTTTAATAATTCAGAGTGAGAGAGCCACAAAACTGCAACTCAAAACACAAACAGCAGAAGCAAAAAACTTCCTCTAAACTCAAATCAAACCTGCCTTCCCAGCACTAAAATCACACAAACTTGCATAACCTACAAAACTGCTTGTAAAAACAAGCAAGCTTAACAAAAGGCTCAAACCTGCCTCAGAACCATACAAACTTGCACAACAAAAACACAACCTGCAAGTTATCAAACTGCTTGTAAATACAAGCATAACAAGACAACCTGCTTTCAAAACCTTCAAAACCTGCATAACCAACCCAGGCTTGGCCTTACCAAAACACAACAAAACACATCCTGCCTGCATAACATGCAAATTTGCTTGTAAACACAAGCACCACAAAGTAGCAAGCCTGCTTCCCAATTGCAAAGACACAAACTTTTTTCAAATTGAAAAACCACGAAATAGCAGAACCTGCCTTCAACAAGCAAATAATCTATTCAAACCTGCCAAAAAGATCACAAAACCTCCAACCTGCTTTCCAAAACTGCAATTCAAAGCAAGCTAACAGCAAGCCTGCTCGAACTGCACAAAACTGCAAAAACCAGTTTAAACACAAACCTGCAGAAGCAAGCCTGCTTCCCTTGGCAAACCTCACAAACCATTCAAACCTTCCTCCAAACCCAAAGCCTGTTGGAGAAAAACTAACAACTAGCTTACTCAAAGCTACAAACCCACCTAAACTACAAACACAACTTAGCCTCATCAATCGTTAAAAACAGTTCAAACATGAGCACCCTCATCATTAACATAGCAAATGAAGAGAAGAACTAAGGAGCAAAAATCTCAGAATACCATCATCATTGACAAAGAGAAAGAGGAAGAGTGTAGAAGCAAAACAATAATGAAAATCCAAACGACATAGTCTCAGAAAAATTCGTCACCAACAAGTTTCAATATCAACATGATCAACAACAACAAGTAAGTTTCAGAATACGTATGTTCATCATCAACAAACCATAAGCCAAATCAACAACAATAGCAACATCTCAGAAGAATTCATAATCATAGCAAAGAAGAAGAGAGAACTCAGAAGTATAGCTTTCAGAAAATATCAACAAAAACAAAGTAACAAACAAAGACCAAATCTCAGAAAGATCCTCATTGATATCAAAATCCATCACTAACATAAGCAAAGAGAAGAAGAAGAGAAGATTCGGAAGCGAATGATATAGGGTTTTCAGAATACAAAGTCATCATCAAACAAAGATACAGAAATACCAAAAGTGAGATAGCATCATTGTCACGCTCCTCCCTCTGCCTTGGCCACCTAAAAGCACCACCAATCCCGTGTTCCTCTCCCTCCATCTTATTAAAGATCAAATCGCTATAGGTATGGTCTATTCTCTCAAACTATCGTTGTACCTCACACACCAAAAACATCAAGGATTAATCATTGCAAAACGATAAACATGCATGAACTTAAACTGTAAAAAAAAAACGCGTTTAGGACAAGAATAAACAATACCCTTTCGAACCTTCGCTTTACACCGTCATGGAGAGAAGAGGATGGGGGCAACGCTCTAGCAGCTGGGCGTGAGAGAGGCATCATTGCTCCGTTTGAGAACAAGGAAGAGAGAGCGAAGAAGAAAGGAACGGCACCGATGTGCAAACTGCAAACCCTAAACTGATTAACCCTAACAATTTGTTCAAACCCTTTCAGTTGGGCCTCCTCCCAAATAAAACCCTTAAAGCCCAGTATTTTACTAACGCACCCCTCCCCCTGATCCTTGTTTTCATTTATTTCCTATTATGGGCCAAAACATATACCTAGGCCCATCACTCTTCTTTTTTTTAATTTCCAAAATAATACTCTTTTCTTTGTTAATTAATTTACTTTCTTTAGAAAAAAATAATACTTTTCTTTTTGTTTTTTTTATCCTAAAAAGTTTTTTTATTTTGTTAATAATAAAGAGAACTAATAATGAATTTTGTTTTGATATATTTTATTTAATATTTGTATATTTAATTAAATACTTTGTTTAATTAATCTTTTTATATAAGTTTCTAAAAAACATTAACAAAAACACAAAAATAATAATAAACACTTAATTTTCATTAGGTTAATATTTTATTTGATCATTTGTAAATAACCATATACATCTCACAATACTTTTGATTCTCTTTATTTTTTATGTCTTGTTACAATTTTACATTGAGAAAGCGACAAGTTAAATTTGGTTGTAACATAATACTTGGACATTACTATTCCGATGAGACTCATCCCCATTTGTAAAAATTTGTACCCCTATCCCCGGATACTCATTTGTAATAACTTAGACTTTAAATTCCCGCAATTTATCGCTTTCCATATACTGTATAGTAATTAGGGTTTGTATGCGAAGATTCAAAATCAACCGCTATATAACCTAATACAAGATAAATGCATGAAAATCAACACACCATTCACACTTGCACCTCTAGGATAACCTCGCTTGTTGCTTCGGAAAATGCAATCATGTCCCTCGAGTATGAGACACTCTAGCAAATGTCCCTTCGATAAACAAAGATCGTAGTCCCTCGGTGACCCTCGATGTTGCCTTCGATAAAACGATCTCGTCCCTCACAAAATTGCTAGAGAGTCTAACAAGTTGCCTTCAATGATTGTATACGATGACCCACGCCTGTCCCATTTAACATCCTAACACAAGGTTGTTAATCAAATACAATGGTGAAATAACACTGTTAAAAGGGTTAAAAAACATAAGAAAGATCTTTGAGTAAAATAGGGTAGACAACTCTTAGTTACTTGATAAAAAATCTTGCAAAACATCCTTGCCATTTTCAAACACACTTCACAACACAACTTCAAAACAATTTCAAAATAACTTTCAAAACATTAAATTATCTTTTCAAAAAGACACACACTTTTGTATATATTCAAATAAGAATCGTTACAAAGGTTGCCTAGACAAGGCATCTTTTTCAAAACATTTTCAAAACCACACACACAAAGCACCATTTCAAACAAGTGAAAAGCAAAGGCAAGTGATCTAAAACAAGTAACTAAGAGCCCATGGATAACCATGGATGAAAAGGGTGCTAGCACCTTCTCTTTTCATAATCTACCACCCGAACCCAAGAAAACATCTCAAAGGTCTTTCCTGTGCTTTTTGACCTTTCCTTAGGATAAAATAAAAAGTCGGTGGCGAATCTTGCTAAACCGAACAAGTGCAAAAACAAACACAAAATCCCAAGTCAGTTCTCCCACCGTATCACAGAACTGGCGACTCTGATGGGGAATATCTTAAAAGTGGGGTTACCTTAGGGTTTCTAGATCACCTTTACATGCTTACCTTGATTGCTTTGATTGCTTTACTTTTTGGGTTCCTTGTTTGGTTTTGTTTTAAATCCTACACTCGGAGTTGGGGACACCTTTTAGGTAAGTAGCAATAAACTGTGAGGGAACTGTGCGGGGTATACAGACATGGTTGAAATAGTGGCTACGTTGATGTGGAATTTTGGTTGGTACCGGTAACCCTTGAGTTGAATCAAGGAGAGTACGGGGCCGCCGCGTGGTGTCGTGAAGCATCAATTGACTTTAGAACCTTACTTGACCATCTTGGCCTTTTTAGGGGTAGTGAGGTGACCGACTTTGGTGCAGTCCGAGGTTGGTAGATACTCGATACTACACTTATTGAGGGTTGTTTTCTTGGAATATTTTGGTCGCCAGTTAAGTGGCTAAACCAAAACAATGAACACAGAAAATAATCCAGTGATATTGAGCTCCTTAGAACCCGATTTCTATTTTAGGACAGGTTGAGCCAACTAACTTCAAGAGGGTACTTACCTACAAACCCCATGCAAGCCTAAGCCTAAGGACTTGTTTGCTCTGTGTGGATATGATTACCTGTATATACACTTTCTTACTTTTGCATAACATATACATAACATCATAACATCATACCATAGCATTTTCAATAACCATTTCAAGGATCTCGAGGGTCTTTTGATGCAGAGTCACGTTGAACCAGACGTCTACCAAAGGGCAAGAGGTTTCATTTTCCTCTAAACAAACATCGTCAAAGATCAAGTACAACAACTTGAATCGGGGGCTATGACCCACTTGACATGGTGAGCTTGATTCTCGTGGAAAGACATCCACCGATACAAAGTTCTCCAATCAAAGATGTTGATCAAAGTTCAACCTCTAACATTTTCTTGTGTTTACCCCGAAAGATCCTTGAAGACATGCATCCACATATCATGCATTGCATCATAACAGGTTTTCCTTTTCAGGTTTCCTTATTCTCCTACTGTTTATTTCAGTAGAGATGGCTCTAGAAAGGACTGTCAAAGATATCCAAGATCAAAATGCTCAACTTCAAGAAATGTTCTTGAACCTATCCCAGGGGCAAGAAGAAGTGAAAGCTCTCCTCACAAGGGGCATGGTCCTAGGGAATTCAGGCAGTGTCAGGAATGATCAGTTGGAAGAACTACAGATTGAGCTGGCAACAATGAAGATCCAGATGATGGGACAGCTGGTGGGCCAGATGGCTCTCATTCAAGACCTGGCTCAAAGACAGGAAGAGCTCGGGATTCTCGTCAACAAACTGCTTCGAGACAACCAAGTGGGGAAAACATCTAGGGTTGAAGACCAAGTCATCATTCAACCTCCTTTGAGACAAGAAGACAAGGGAAAGGCTCCCCAACTTGCATCAGGGTCACAAGCCCAGCAACAACCTCGCCAGCATCAACGAGGTAATCAGCGTAAGAAAAATACATCTGGAAGACATTTCTCTGAGACTGACATACCATCATCCCTAATACTGAAACGCCTGTTGGAGGTCAATCTGCTTGCTTTAAAGGATCCTATTCGGAGGCCCAATACCTCTACTCCTAGCTATCACCCCGATGCATTTTGTGTATACCACTCCCATAGTCCTGGACATGACACCGATGACTGTTGGGCTTTGAAAAACAAGATCCAAGACTTGATTGACGAAGGAGTGCTGGAATTCATGCCGGATGGCGAGATGAAAATCTTCCGCTAAGGGTTCTCCACCTGAAATGACAAAGCTCGAACTGAGAGACTTTTGTTCCATTTGAATTTTCAAGTTGTAATTTCTTTTGTTACTCAAACAATTATCTGTTGATGTCAAACTCTGTTTCATTAATGCATTGCATATGTTTGTCTTGAATTCATCCATTCGTTTTCACTATTCTTATGCTTCCTACTTTCTTTATGATATTTAACTCTTGATAAAAAGCTACAAGCCTTTAGAGGGAGGATGACGAAACAATACCATAATCTCATGCAGTATGCTTTTGAACAGACCTTGCTGACGATGTACATGCATTTCTTTCAAATCCTAAACACTGGAGTTATAAGGAAGATAATCCCTAGTCAACCCCTTTGAGCAAAAGAAGTAGGAGTTTTCAGTATTAAACACAAATTAAAACCTTTGATTAAACCTGGGGCAGGGTAGTCTCTCAGTTAATTCAAAAGACGCGCATTGAAGTCGCAAATTCTCAGTTCATAATACAACGAATGACATCAAAAAATTCCTTTGGAACCAAAAGACAGTGATGGCTCCTTACCTCATAGGCAGTCATTACCTCTCAAAAGATAAAAGCCCACTAAGCCAAAACCTATAAAGGAGGCTTAAGAAAGCTGGGGCATCCCGCTGACTGTATTCTCAAAAATAAGAACAGTCAGGCAAAAGTTAGGGATATTAAATAAAAAAAAAAAGGTCATTATAAATCCTCAATAACATGAAAAATGTTGCAAAAAAAAATGATGACTGCCTTCCATAAAATTCAACTTGTGTGGACCATCACCAAAATGTCGTTCCAAACTCGAATAGACTTTGACGCACAATTAACTGAGTTTAGGATTGAAGAACATCACGAAGAGCGGGTGGGTACAAATATACTTTGAGCCTTTATCCTTTGTTTCTTAAACTGTGAACCGAGCCACGGTACAACCCTTTAAAAGTCCTAATTGAAGCATGGGCTAGTTCAAAAGCATACTGTTACAAAAGGTATCCTGACTCCTGTAAGGCTTTGCCCTAAATCTTGTGTTGAATTTGTCTTATAAAAAGTTTTCTACTAAAAAATGCATTTTTCAAAAGTTCGAGACAAGCATAAACTTTGCATTATTTGAATATCATTGTTTGCACATGTTTATTTATTTGAGAGCGAATAAATTCACAACAGTGAATGTTCGGAGGAACGAAAACTCTCTCGGTGAATAAAATCACTTCAAGTGGGATGACACTTCCGTTACAAAAATCTCCTATCAACAAAAGGGGATTTGATATGGTATTGTCCAGTAAACCTGGGGCAGTCCAGTCAAGATTTCAACAAATCTTTCAAAGTCCATTAAATCTGGGGCAGTCCAGTCAAGATTTCAAGAAATCTCTCAATTGTAAGTTAACCTGAGGCAAGTCTCCCTCACCATCACTTGGGGCATTTAAACGTTAATCTCAACAAAGGGTTACGTACAGTCCAAGTTTCCTGGCAATACCACAAACATGTCATACTAGGGGCAGTGACGAATCTCTCCGAAATCTTTCTGAAAAGAAATTCAAGCATCCTTGAGAAGTTCATCACTTCTCTAGCAGACCAGCAGTCATGGGTTTATTTCCCTAACATTTGTCAAGGAATTATTCTCCAAAACAAAATTACATTTCAACAACATTCATAACATACACAAATTGAACGGTCGTTCAAAATTTCCTTCATCACCTGCTGGAAGTTACGGTCGTCATCAAAAATTTCCTTCATCACCTGTTGGAAGTCACAGTCATCAAAAATTCCTTCATCACCTGTTGGAAGTTACAGCCACCAACAGAATAACGGACAACTGAAGCTCCTAAAAATTTGTTTCTCTCAAGAATGAAGACTCTCATCCTTGAAACCTCAGAAGATTGGTATACTCCCAACTTCCTGACCCTTAACAGAATGAAGATTCTCATCCTTGAAACCTCAGAATACTGGTATACTCCTAACCTCCTGACCCTCTCAAGAATGAAGATTCGCATCCTTAAAACCTCAAGAGATTGGTATACTCCCAAGCTCCTGCCCACCAACAGAATAACGGACAACTGAAGCTCCTAAAAGTTTGTTTCCCTCAAGAATGAAGACTTTCACCCTTGAAACCTCAGAAGATTGGTATACTCCCAACTTCCTGACCCTTAACAGAATGGAAATTCTCATCCTTGAAACCTCAGAAGACTGGTATACACCCAACCTTCTGACCCAAGACCTGATTGAAGATTCTCATTTTGGCTTCCCCAGTAGATTGGCATACACCCAACCTCTTGATATTCCCGACAAAATGAAGATTCTCATTTCTCAAAGTGGTATACAATTCAACCCCGACAGAATGAAGATTCTCATTCTCAAAGTGGTATACAATTCAGCTTCCTGATATTCCCGACAGAATGAAGATTCTCATTTCTCAAAGTGGTATAACATCTGGATTTCTGATATTCCCGACAGAATGAAGATTCTCATTCTCAAGGTGGCATACAACCTAAATCTGAATTTCTTCCAGACAGGAATAAGCTTTTCCCAAAGTCTTGAGTTTTTACTCTCCAACAGGATAACTACTTTTCAACAGTATGGCTATTCCCCACAAAATTCTTATTCCCCAAGCAAAATGAAGATTCTCAGTTCCTCACGGGGTATTTAGGTATTCCCCAATGAAGATCTCCTCAAAACAGGAATCCCCAGTAGATTGGCATACAACCCAAACTCCTGATTTCCCCAACAGTGGTCCCAGGACTTCTCATTTTCAACGATCAAAGGATTTTCAATCCCCAGCAGTAGTCAAGGATTTACTTTCCCCGGCAACAGTCAAAGATTTCATTATCCAGGATTTATTTTCCTCAGCAATACAGCTACTCAGTTTACATGCGCATCCATTACATCCATATCATAAACATCGATGAAGTACAGTTCACTGCATCATACATATCATGCAACATGACTTTATGTTTTGGCTAACATTTTACCCTTTTCAGGATAAGACTAAAAGGCTATTGTGAACAATTAGTCAAATACAGTACATATATACCCCAGACACGGCGGTCATTCTACTACTCATCTAGACTTCGGCAATCCGATACAGACTAGATATGCTCCAGACACAGCGGTCATTCTATCTCTCATTCAGATTCAACTATAAACTTCAAGTTCAGATATGCTCCAAACACGGATGACGTTCTGGATTTTGTACCAGCAGTTTGATTTTCCCCAGTGCAGTCTCCACGGAAGTCATTCTGCTACTCACACAGACCTCAACTTCTGAAAATAGTTTACGGATTCTCCCAACACGGATGTCAATCTATCGCTTGTTCAGATTCAACTTTTGAAAACAGTTTACGGATGCTTCCCAACTTGGATACTAATCTATTGCTTATTCAACTTCAACTTTTGAAAACAGTTTACGTATGCTTCCCAACATGGATGTCAATTTATTGCTTATTCAGACCCCCAACTTAGAGATGTTCTAAACATGGATACCTTTCTGATACTCACCCACTCACCTACGACATACAATTCAACAAACATTCTTGGATGGCATCTTTAAGCCCATCTCCGACAAGATTCTGTTACATCTCCAGATGGCATCTTTAAGCCCATCTCCGACAAGATTCTGTCACATCTCCAAATGGCATCTTTAAGCCCATTCCCTCAACTATGCTTTGACGAGTGCAAATTTTTGGGCACTCTAGTGTCCAATCATCTTTTACCTTTGAGTCGCGAACAACAAAATTGCCAATCTAACTCTTCAGGTTCAAGAAGATTGAACAGGGGCAACTGTTGTACCCCAAAATTTGCCCTCCCTTTTTCACAAGAAATCATAACTTCGGGGTTTTCCCTAATTTTTCAGATTGGCTCAAGAATCGGTCAAACAGACTTTTCTTATCAGTCTATCCAGAATTAGGGTTTCTATTGATTTTGTTGAGTTTGGCTCAGGAATTGATCAAGCAGACTTTTCTTTGACGACATATCTGGAATTAGGGTTTTTCACTCATTTTTATCAGGAGAAATTGAATCCACAGTATTTCAATTGACTGTTACATTATTTTTACGCTTGTTCAAGATTGCTATTTGTTTCTCAAAACCTAAACATCTGGGATAGGAGCTGGGGCTTTTGATTGAAACTTTGAGGCATTGGTTTGATCAGTGGAGTGAAAGATTTGTGGAATGCTGGTTTGTTTAACTGTACAAAACATATGATTAATTGGAGTGCCAAGCGTATTGTGATTAATGCGAGGTTGCAAGACGGCAAGGTTTGTTGATTTATTTATTTCATCTGGATTGAAATTATTGGGATACATTTCTAGTTATTTTAATTCAAGAGATTTAAAAAATTAAATAGACAGTGCAAAAGAAAGAAGGAAATATTTAACAGTAAAGAATTCTTATTTGACAAAGACTTTTTATTTATTTCAAATATTGTTACAAATGTTATTCGAATATTGTAAATTTATTTACAGTGTTTACAATAATATTTATTACAATAAATGAAAAGAAAATAAATCTAAAGCCTAAGTTTCTTGAAATCTTCTATCTTCTATTGTTTCTTCCATTATTCAACTGATAATTACCTGCAAAGGACAAAAGAAAAAAGAAATCAGTGCAGATAAATTGAAAAGCATTTTTAAGCAGATAAATAAAAAAAGATCATCATTAAAGCTTGTTGGCCGGAATCAGATTGTTTTTGGTTTCATCATGTTTTACTTGTCCTCTTTGCAAATCACAAGAAGATTTCTCTTCTTGGTTCACAAAGAGGAAAGATTTTGCAAGCATCAATCAATTAAATGCAAGGATACAAGGCACAAGGTTGCACACAAAGAAGGCACAAGGCTGCACAATGTCAAACTGAACCACAAACTGCATTAGTCAACCAAAAGCAAACCAAGTTGCACAAAAGCAAACTAAGTACACAAAGCTGTCCAAACCAAGTACACAAGTTGTCAAAACAGAAAAATTGTACACAAGCTATTAAAAAGAACAATGCATGAGAAGAACCAAAATACAAGCAAGCAGGCTTGTCAAAACATCTCATCATATTCCGGCCAACAAAAACTTTTCAGAATAAAAATACATTAAGCAATTTAAAAATGCTTTATGGAGAGAGAGAGAGAGAGAGAAAATCAGAAGAAGGTTTGGCAGTTTGGCAGGCTGTACAAAGCAGTAAAAAAGAAGATAAATAGAACAGTTTTAACAGTTCAGAGGGAGAAAGCCACAAAACTGCAACTCAAAACACAAACAGCAGAAGCAAAAAACTGCCTCCAAACTTAAATCAAACCTGCCTTCCCAGCACCAAAATCACACAAGCTTGCATAACCTGCAAAACTGCTTGTAAAAACAAGCAAGCTTAACAGAAGGCTCAAACCTGCCTCAGAACCATACAAACTTGCACAACAAAAACACAACCTGCAAGTTATCAAACTGCTTGTAAATACAAGCATAACAAGACAGCCTGCTTTCAAAACCTTCAAAACCTGCATAACCCACCCAGGCATGGCTTACCAAAACACAATAAAACACATCCTGCCTGCATAACCTGCAAATTTGCTTGTAAACACAAGCACCACAAAGTAGTAAGCCTGCTTCCCAATTGCAAAGACATAAACCTGTTTCAAATTGCAAAACCATGAAATAGCAGAACCTGCCTTCAACAAGCAAATAATCTATTCAAACCTGCCAAAAAGATCACAAAACCTCCAACCTACTTTCCAAAACTGCAATTCAAAGCAAGCTAACAACAAGCCTGCTCGAACTGCAAAAACCAGTTTAAACACAAACCTGCAGAAGCAAGCCTGCTGCCCTCAACAAACCTCACAAACCATTCAAACCTGCCTCCAAACCTAAAGCCTGTTGGATCAAAACTAACAGCTAGCTTACTCAAAGCTACAAACCCACCTAAACTACAAACACAGCTTAGCCTCATCAATCGTCAAAAACAGTTCAAACATGAGCACCCTCATCATTAACATAGCAAATGAAGAGAAGAACTAAGGAGCAAAAATCTCAGAATACCATCATCATTGACAAAGAGAAAGAGGAAGAGTGTAGAAGCAAAACAATAATGAAAATCCAAACGACATAGTCTCAGAAAAATTCATCACCAACAAGTTTCAATATCAACATGATCAACAACAATAAGTAAGTTTCAGAATACATATGTTCATCATCAACAAATCATAAGCCAAATCAACAACAATAGCAACATCTCACAAGAATTCATAATCATAGCAAAGAAGAAGAGAGAACTCAGAAGTATAGCTTTCAGAAAATATCAACAAAAACAAAGTAACAAACAAAGACCAAATCTCAGAAAGATCATCATTGATATCAAAAGCCATCACTAACATAAGCAAAGAGAAGAATAAGAGAAGATTGAGAAGCGAATGATATAGGGTTTTCAGAATACAAAGTCATCATCAAACAAAGATACAGAAATACCAAAAGTGAGCTAGCATCATTGTCACGCTCCTCCCTCCGCCTTGGCCACCTAAGAGCACCACCAATCCCGTGTTCCTCTCCCTCCATCTTCTTACGGAACAAATCGCCAAAGGTATGGTCTATTCTCTCAAACTATCGTTGTACCTCACACACCAAAAACATCAAGGATTAATCATTGCAAAACGATAAACATGCATGAACTTAAACTATAAAAAAAAACGCGTTTAGGACAAGAAGAAACAATACCCTTTCGAACCTTCGCTTTACTCCGTCGTGGAGAGAAGAGGATGGGGGAAACGCTCTAGCAGCTGGGCATGAGAGAGGCATCATTGCTCCGTTTGAGAACTGATCGCGACTTTGTATGTCTATAAATCTACAGACTGCAAGTGCATAGTCCTATCGCGTAGTCTTAAAAGATATCGAATCCACAGGGACTATGAATCGATCTACCGTAATTTTGGTCACTGGGTAAAGCTAAGGCTAATATTAATTTAATTAACGAAAGGGATCTAATTACTAAATTTAGTTATAAAATTTTTAATTATAAATACCGGTATGTATTTCACCTAAATTTTGGGTTCCGAATTTCCACTGGCTTTTACTTAAATTGGTCAAAAATTATCTTTACGCAAACTTTATTTGTCTAAAAACCTTCCCCTCACACTTTCGTTCTATTAGTTCAGGTTATACGATTAATACCCTAACGTGTGCTTCCGTCACTCCGCCGGATTCAAAAGTAATTTTTGAAAACAGAATAAAATTTAATTGTTTTTAAAATGCTTCCGCCTCTTTAAAAACAATGCCTAATAATCACTATCTGGTTTTAGCCTCAAACTTCCGTTTTATTAGTAAAAACCTTAATCAATTCTAAAACCTCACACTTCCGTTCTATTGGTTTGTAAAATCTTAAACAATTTAATTGAATATTAAAACCATGAAAGAAGTTTCTTTTACAAAATAATTTTAAGCCAGTTTATTTCGGATCCCGTTATTTGGTTAATTTACATACCGATATTTAATCGGTTTAGCCAGACATGTTCATACAATTAATCATGCAAGGTTTATTAATTAGGAAACGGCGAAATAAAAACATACTCAGAACAAAGATCATACAAATATATTAATTAAAGCGTATAAATGAAAACCTGATGAAAACTTCAATAGCTTCAATTAAATATTCGTTCTTCAAATCCTTCGAGTATTCCACCACAAGTCGGCTGGATCTACCCTTCGAATCTTGAATTTCGTAACAACAAGCAAAGTAAAAATACCGGATCTAACGTAAGGTTAAACCGGATAAAATTGCACAACAATTTCCGGTGTAGAAATTGTTGTACGAAAAATAAAGGCAGAAAACTGGAGAAGAAAAGAAAATAAAAACAATGCGATGAAATAAAAATAAAAGAAAAGGCAGAACAAAAATTAAAATAGAAGGAAATTTGCTCTGCTGAAAATAGTACGATCTTGCAAAAATTCTCCGACCCTTGGGATTATTCTTTCACTTCTATTTATAATGCTTGTAAAATAATGTATCCCAAAAGGTTAATCCACGTAAAACTGAATATCCAAAAAATATTGATAGTGGACTGTGTTGCATAACGTGCACGAAAAAATAGCAAAAGTAGGTCTTGACTTGGGACCGGTCGTTCCATCTGAGGAGGAAATGGCGTGAGAATAGGCTAGGGCAGGAACGGTCGTCCACTCAGCTGAAGTGGTCCGGACCGGTCGTTCCCCTTAGTGGGCCGGTCGGTCCCTTCATGCTGAAGTGGGAACGTGGGTTCCCTTGGGCCTTTGCACGTACAATCGTCTTTTGGGCCTTGTAATTTCATTCTTTTCACCCCCTTTTACTAATCTGCACCACTTTGCTCAATTATCTTCATTTTTGTACTAAATTGCATCTATTTCTTCATATTTCTTCACATAAGCTTATTTAAGGCAAAATACCTGAAACAAAGAAATACCAGCGTAATATGGAAATAAAATAAAATAAATTAAATAAAAACATGAATTATTTGCATTAATTAAGTCGATTTATACGATATAAAATCGTGTTATCAAACTCCCCTACACTTGAACATTTGCTTGTCCTCAAGCAAGAAATATATATCTCTCTAAATGCGGGTCAGACGCAACAAAAATTGCCACAAGTCAAAGATGTATTAAGTTGCACATTGCTCTTGAGCTCTCGACTTCGATACTAAAGTCACCGTAGCAATACTAAATAAACTCAGGCTCGAAAAACAATTCTAGTGACGCCATTATAACTTAACTCTAAATCCTACATTTTGTTTCACCTTTTTCATTCAGGCGCAATCACATTAAGCCCTTTGCCCTTTCGCGCACATAGTGGAGTGACCGGTTAGTGAATTTGATCTTTTAAACCAGCTAGGAGTTCTGGTACTTAATAGTTGGTAACTCCTTTTTGTTCTTTTGTAAATTGTGGGGAATCGAACCGTAGTCCGTCCTACCAAGTCCAACACCAGAAACCTCTGGACCAATTTACAAAGAATTCATTAAGATAATTTATAAGATTCGCGACCGTTGGGCTAAATAGTCTGGTAAGGACTATCTAACTTAGTTAGAGCGTTTCTAAATATTATTATTATATATATTTTTTTATTATTTTCGATCAATCACTTATATTCATCGATCCTCCACGTAGTTTGCTATTTAGACGGTGCTGACTGCTTGTATAAACTACTAAAGGTTACTTTAAAACTTAGAATTTAAATTTTCGGTATATAAAGGGTACTAAAATTTTAATTCATTTTCCCGAGATTTTAAAGCGTTGGTACTAAATATTTTCTTCTAAAGGAGCAACTTTGATACACTGTTTGAGTGTGTATAATTGTGCGTCTGACCATAAAATTTTTTTTATGGTTCAAGAATTTGGCGAATTCGGATAATCATGAACTTATATATGTATGTAAGACTTAATTTTAATAACAAAAGGGAAATTACAAAAGGTAAATTTGCTTACTTGAAGAAAGATAATAATAGTTAATTCGACCCCCCTACACTTAAACTGAGCATTGTCCTCAATGCTTATAAATGGGGAATCGAAAAATACAAAAAGAAAAAGAAAAGAAAGATTAAGAATTAATCGGTACGATGTGGATGACTTCCTCTTCCTCGAGTTCGTGGACGACGCCCATCTTGGCGTTGTGGAGGTACGAATTCGTCCAAGCGTAGGTGTAGTGAGTGCATAGAAACTCCAAGGTCAATAACATTGGTATTCAAGGTGTTGTAGTTATTATGCATTTGTTGTACCAATGCAAATGTTGCATTTTGTTGGTTTTGCATCTGTTGCATGGTTTGGTAGAGAGTCTCCATGGTGAGATGGTTTTGTTGATTGTTATTCATTTCTGCTTCCATTTCATCCACGGGAGCATTATTCTCAGCTTCGGGTGCAATTAAATTGAATAACCAACGACTTCGATTTTGCACATTAATAAGATGGGGACATGGGAGAATAATGCTTGGTACTAAATCTTTATTGACCAATAAAGTAAATCGGTTCTCACCTTGCCTTGGGAGGATTAGATGGGAGTCTCTGCAGTATACCTCATCTAGAAATTGTGCTGGCATGAAGTGTTGAGCAAGAGTGAGGATCTCGTCAGCCAATCCTAGCGAGTAAGCTATCGCGGTAATAATGCCACCGAAAAGAAAGGGTTGTTTCCGGCGGTTTGAGCACAAAGTTGAAAATGTGATAGCATAAATGGTGCGGCGTTGACACGGCTCCCAGTTAAGGCACAATATAAGAAAAATAATTCATTTTTGGTTACCTTATGGTTGTAGGTGCGTCCGAAAATAGTGTGAGCCAAAATACGGTGGAAATACTGTATTGCTGGATTATGAATGTGGGACGCATATAATAGTCTCCAACCATTTGCGGCTTCCCCACTTATCTCCTCCCAGAATTGTAAACCTTGCTCCTCCCAGGCTGGAATATCATCATCCGCTTCGAACGGCTTGTAATAAATACCATCCCCTTGTGAGAATCCCAGTGCCTCAGCAATGTGTTCTTGATCTAGCGAATACTCGCGGTTGAACATACGGAAACTAGCAGTTCCCGTAGTGTATGGATCTTCAATATCAGTTGTGTAAGAAAAAGAACTCAAAAACTCCAACACTAGAGGTTCAAAGGTTGGGTTTGGTTGGGTACAGAGATTGTACAAACCGGTGTTATTTAGCAACCATGACACACTTTCAGTGAGGCCTAATGTTTGTAGACAATTTATATCTACATACTTTGTCGGAACCACCGAGCGTTTGTATAAGTTGAGATACATGGTGCGTTGCTAATCATCGCGGAAGATAATGGTTGAAAGGTCGGGTTGTTGTCTCTCGGGACGGATGGTTCTTGGAGGCATGGTAAGGGTAAGAAAATGGTGGTAGATGTAGAAGGAAGATAGAGAAGATGAAGATAAATATTAGAGAAATGTAGTAGAAAGTAAGAAATGGTGTGAAGAGGTAGTAAGAAATGAGGGGTATTTATATTGTGAGGGTGTTGGGATGGTGATAATGAGAAGTTAATGAGAGTTAATGGGAATTTAAGAGTGGTTTGAAGTTGTTTTATGGGGAAGATAAATGGTAAAAATGAGTTATGAATGGAGTTTGGCGTGGGAGACAAATTACAGCATGCTACAGGGGGCCGGTCGTTCCCTTCAGTGGTAGGACAGGGGGACGGTCGGTCCTGCTTTTCAGTCAAAAAGGGGACCGGTCGGTCCAGGGGGCATGGGGTGCGTGGGACCGTCCGGTCCTGTGCCTGCGTGGGAAATTCAACTTTTCCTATTGTTTTCTGTTGATACAGTACGTTATAAGTCTCAGGCACAGAATGCATAGTGGTTGCAAACAATATCATTTCAGCTTTATTTGATACCACTTAATAATCTAATAACTAATATAAATCACATTGAAACAAAACAAGAAGATAAATAATGTTGAACTTTAAATTGCATAATTCAAATTGTACTACAAAGAACATAAAATAAACCAAATTGCAAAACATAATTCAAATGAAATCTAAATGCAAATCAAATAAATAACTTAACTAAAACTAACTAATTAAATAAATTCTCTCATTAGCCACTTTTTTTATTATCGTCTCCGTTATTCTTCTGCATGGAATAGATATGTTGAAACACTTCATCAAACTGCATAGCTACCGTGTCGACAAATCCAGAATGATCCATCCGGAGTGTATTAACTTCATTGTTCGCAGCTGTGAGGTTTTCTTTCAGATGCTTCACTTCTTCCTTCAATTCCTTAATTGTTTCTTCTTGGCTCATGGGTTCAGATCCTTGCTTATTTTCTTCAATCACCGGAGTTACCCGTGGTGACAAAGGTTGCTCGGGAAAGTCATGGTACCCAGGTGGTGTCTCAGGGTCAGATTCACTTTCATAAATCTCAGGTATCTCATAATCCTGGATTGTTTCAGTGGAGCGAGCAGGAGATGGTAAACCGTCCAAATTATACAGCCAATTACCTTTATCGTGAACACTGGTGCGTGGACTAGGCAAGGTAAAGAGGTTAACTACCTCATTATTAATCAGCAATTCAAATTTTCGTGGACCATGGTTTCCAATTAATCTTTTGTTGAAACAAAAATTGAGATCCATTGGTCTGATACCTCCGTAAGGATGGCAACTCAACAGTGGTTTCCGCAGACCCAAAGCATTTGCTATCATTGTTACCATTCCTCCCATCACGATGGGCATATTATCATCTTGAAGCATTTTCTCAATGGTAACTAATAGAAAAGCGACACCGTTCACGGGCCGATTCTGTACAGCACAAAGCATAATAAACAGCTCATCTCGAGAAACAATAGTGTTATTCAGTTCCTTTCCAAACAGGGTATGTGACAGAATAAAGTGAAAATAGCGGAACGTCGGATTATGAATATAATCCGCGTGTGGCTCAGGATGCTCAAAGCTACTCAACCCAGTCAATGATTCCCAGAATATGTCGAGCTCACGGTAATCAAACAATTCTTCCTGCTTTGATGTAAAAGTATCAAATCCATCTGGGAATCCCAGCAAAGCAGAAAAGTCATGAAGATTATACCTATACTCCATTCCAAATAGCCTAAAGAAGATAAGACCTCTCCTCAGGCCCTTCCCATAATGTGGGAGGTAGTTAAAAGAGCTCAGAAATTCCAGAGTCAATTTGCGGTAGGTACAGAACCACCTCAACATATGAGCATCTTCCCATCCAATTTGATTCAGCAGAAACAAAACACTATCATGAAGTCCCAAAGTAGTCATAGCAAAAAGATCAGGGTAATATGTCAGGGACATATTCCTTGCAGCTAATGAATTGTATCTGCCTCTTTGGCCTCTTCCTCTGAAAGCTATTTCCTTAGTATCTTCCATTGTTAGTTGGTCAGCTTAATTTTTATATTAATTAAGTTATCCTGAAATTAATTAGATACAGGAAATTTAATCAGATTGTTGGCCAGATGCCGAAAAGAAGAAAATAAGAATAAGCATAATAGTGATAGAATGAAGAAGAAATATAGATGAAATAAAATATTAGAGAAGATATGTGTATAAGTGATTATGAATGAGAGAAATAAAGAGAAAAATAGGAAGAATAAAAATAGTAAGAATAATAAGAAGAATAATAAAACAAAAATAATTAATTATAAAAAGGTGGGTTGTCTCCCACTAAGCGCTTTGTTTTATGTCATAAGCTCGACAAATAAAATCAAAGTTTTAAATTTCTAATTGAGCAGGTGGCTCTATTAAAGTTATTTCTTGAAAGTAATCGTTACTCTCTGCGTTGTGATATGGTTTTAAACGTTGTCCATTAACTATAAAGGGTTCGGAAATCTTTCCTTTGATTTCGACCGCCCCGTTAATAAACGTGTTCGTTATTGTGAACGGACCAGACCATCTGCTGCGTAGTTTTCCAGGAAATAATTTTAATCTTGAGTTAAACAGTAGTACAATATCACCTATTTTAAAATGTTTTTTATTTATTCTTTTGTCGTGCCATGTTTTCGTTCGTTCTTTATAAATCTTGGCGTTCTCATACGCATCTTGTCTCAATTCCTCTAATTCGTTTATATCAAGGATGCGCTTCTCGCCTGCCGTTGTGTAATTCAAGTTTATATTTTTAATAGCCCAATAGGCCTTGTGTTCTAATTCAACCGGCAAATGGCAAGATTTTCCATAGATAAGCTTAAACGGGGTGGTTCCTATTGGTGTCTTATATGCGGTCCTATATGCCCAAAGAGCGTCAGATAGTTTTGAGGACCAATCCTTTCTCGAAGTTGCTACAGTCTTTTCTAATATTTGCTTGATTTCACGATTAGAGACTTCCACTTGTCCACTCGTTTGTGGATGATAGGGTGTAGCTACTCGATGTCGGACACCGTATTTCCTTAGGAGTTTTTCGAATATCTTGGAAATAAAATGAGAACCTCCATCGCTTATTACTAATCTTGGTATACCGAATCTCAGAAATATCACGTTTTTGAAGAGCTTTAATAAAACTCGGGTATCGTTTGTTGGAGAAGCTATAGCTTCTATCCATTTAGATACATAGTCAACTGCCACGAGTATGTATTTGTTACCAAAAGATGACGGGAATGGTCCCATAAAGTCTATACCCCATACATCGAAAATATCTACTTCCAGAATGCCTTTCTGTGGCATCTCGTCGCGTCTTGAAATGTTACCGGTGCGTTGACACCGGTCGCACTTAGTGACTGCGATATGAACATCTTTCCATAGTGTTGGCCAATAAAGACCTGATTGTAGGATTTTCGTACATGTTTTAGAAGTACTCGTGTGTCCTCCGTATGGTGCGGAGTGGCAATGTTTAATCACGCTTTCGACTTCTTCTTCGGGTACGCAACGACGGAATATTCCATCGGGTCCTCTTTTGAATAACAAAGGTTCGTCCCAGTAGTATTGTTTGAGATCGTGAAAGAATTTTTTCTTTTGTTGGTACGTTAACTCTGGTGGTAATACACCGGCAGCTAGATAATTTACGAAATCTGCATACCAAGGGACAGATGAGATTGCTAAGGTTGTTTCAGAATAGTTTTGAGATTCACTTGCTTCGAAGTGGGCGATTAATTTATCATATTGAGATTCGTCATTGATTGGAATTCGTTCTTGTTTTAGATTTTCGATTCTTGATAGATGATCGGCCACTACGTTTTCAGTTCCTTTTTTGTCCTTGATTTCTAAATCAAATTCTTGTAGTAACAAGATCCATCTTAGCAGTCTAGGTTTAGCGTCCTTTTTGGTTAGGAGATATCTAATGGCAGCGTGGTCAGTATAAATTATTATCTTAGCTCCTATCAAATAAGATCGGAATTTATCGAGTGCGAAGACTACAGCCAAGGGTTCCTTTTCGGTTGTTGCATAATTCATTTGCGCTTCATCTAGGGTTCTACTAGCGTAATATATGACGTGTAATTTTTTATCTTTTCTTTGTCCTAGGACTGCTCCTACGGCATAGTCACTTGCGTCACACATTATCTCAAATGGTTCACTCCAATCTGGAGTCTTCATGATTGGCGCAGTAATTAATGCTTTCTTTAATTGTTGAAAGGCTTCAAGGCATTTTTCGTTAAATATGAATTCAACATCTTTCATTAAGAGTTCTGTTAATGGCTTAGAAATTTTAGAGAAATCTTTAATAAAACGTCGGTAAAAACCGGCGTGTCCTAAGAAACTTCTTATTTCTCTGACAGTTCTAGGGGGTTGAAGGTTTTCGATAACTTCTATCTTTGCCTTGTCCACTTCGATTCCCCTATTAGATATAATATGTCCTAACACAATACCTTCTTGAACCATAAAATGGCATTTTTCCCAATTTAATACTAAGTTTACCTTTACACATCTTTCTAGTACTTTTTCTAAGTTTGCAAGACATCCTTCAAAACTACGTCCGCAGACGGAGAAGTCGTCCATGAATACCTCCATAATATTGTCAAGAAAGTCTGCGAAGATTGCCATCATGCATCTTTGAAAAGTTGCAGGTGCATTGCATAAGCCAAAAGGCATTCTTAGATATGCGAAGGTTCCGAATGGACAGGTGAAGGTAGTCTTTTCTTGGTCATCGGGGTGTATCGGTATTTGAAAGAATCCGGAGTAACCGTCCAAGTAACAGAAATATGAGTGTCTGGCTAGACGCTCCAGCATTTGATCAATGAATGGCAAAGGGAAATGGTCCTTCCGGGTGGCTTTGTTAAGTTTCCTATAATCAATGCACATCTTCCATCCTGATTCGATTCGCTTTGTTATGGTTTCTCCTTTGTCGTTTTCGATTACCGTTACGCCTCCTTTCTTGGGGACTACATGAACGGGGCTTACCCATTTACTATCAGATATTGGATAAATGATGCCTGCTTCTAACAATTTTAATATCTCTTTCTTTACTACTTCACTCATTATAGGATTAAGTCTTCTTTGGTGTTCTCTAGAGGTTTTACTATCTTCCTCTAGAATTATGCGATGCATACAGATGGAAGGACTTATTCCTTTAAGATCAGTTAAATTGTATCCTAAAGCAGTTGGATATTTCCTCAGTATATGTAGTAATTTCTCAGTCTCGATTTTTCCTAGATTTGCGTTGATTATTACTGGTCGTTCAAATTCTGGGTCTAAGAATTCGTATCTCAGGTTTTTGGGTAACGTTTTGAGTTCAATGGTTGGTTTGTGTAAACCTTGTGTAGGATCGGGTGTTATTGCTAAGCACTCATCTAAGGTTTTATCTGGATGATCTTCTGCTTCTTTTATACATTCGTCTATCATATCCATAAAGTAGCAGTTGTCATCTATGGCTGGTGCTTTTAGAAATTTGGAAAGAATGAATTCAATCTTTTCTTCGCCTACCTCAAAGGTGAGTTTTCCTTTTTTAACGTCTATAATGGCACCGGCAGTTGCTAGGAAGGGTCTTCCTAAAATGATAGGTGTGTTCGTATCTTCCTTAATATCCATTATTATAAAGTCGGTTGGGATGTAGAATTGACCTATTCGAACGGGGACGTTTTCAAGTACTCCTATGGGGTATTTGACAGAACGATCTGCTAATTGAACAGACATTTTAGTTGGTCTCAACTCTCCCATTTCGAGTTTCTTACTGATGGATAAAGGCATTACACTGATGCTTGCTCCTAAATCACATAAAGCTTTGTCTATGACGAATTTTCCTATTACACATGGTATAGAAAAACTACCGGGGTCTTTCAGTTTAGGTGGCATCTTATTTTGGATTATTGCGCTGCATTCAGCTGTAAGAGTAACTGTTTCATTTTCTTCTAACTTTTTCTTATTAGATAGAATTTCTTTTAAGAATTTAGCATATGAGGGCATTTGCGTTATCGCTTCTGTGAAAGGAATTGTTACGTTTAATTGCTTGAGAAGTTCTACAAATTTCTTAAATTGCCCTATGTCTTTTGTTTTAACTAGTCTTTGAGGGTAAGGAATAGGTGGTTTATAGGGAGGTGGAGGTACATAAGGTTTTTCTTGTTCTATTGTTTCTCCATCTTCCTTTCCTTTAGGTTCGTTATCCTCTTCGGCTTGGTTTTCAGAGTTTTGGTGCATGGCCGGGTTTTCGGTTCTTGGATCTAATGGTTCTTCTATTTCTTTACCGCTTCGTAATATAATTGCGTGAGCTTGTCCTTTCGGATTAGGTTGTGGTTGTCCAGGGAAAGTACCGGCTGGTGCGGCAGCAGGCGCTTGTTGTTGAGCCACTTGTGAGATTTGAGTTTCTAACATTTTATTGTGAGTGGCTAAGGCATCTATTTTGTTCGATAGTTGCTTAATTTGCTCGTCTGTGTGTATGTCTCGGTTTAGGAATTCTTTGTTAGTTTGCGCTTGGCTTGCTATAAAGTTTTCCATCATTATTTCGAGATTAGATTTCCTAGGTGCGCTCGGTGCGGCAGAGGGTACTTTTTGATATCCAGGTGGAGCGATTTGCGCCTGAACAGGTGCGTTCAATGCGTTTTTATTCTTGTAGGAAAAATTTGGGTGATTCCTCCAACCTGGGTTGTACGTATTTGAATAAGGGTTTCCCTGAGCGTAGTTTATTTGGTCAGTCGGAGTACCTAACAGAAATTGACCTTCGGCGGGAGTGTGACCAGATGTTCCGCATATTTCGCAGTCAGGAATCACTGCAGCTACGGTAGCTGCGGGAGTTAACGTAAGGTTTTCTATTTTCTGAGTTAGTGCGTCTACCTTAGCGTTTACTTGATCTAGGCTACTAATTTCGTACATTCCTCCTTTTGTCGGAGGTTTTTCAACGGCAGCTCTCTCGCTTCCCCACTGGTAGTGGTTTTGGGCCATATTATCTATCAGTTCGTAGGCTTGTACATAAGGTTTCTCCATTAGCGCACCACCAGCAGCAGCGTCGATTGTTAATCTCGTGTTGTACAAAAGACCATTGTAGAAAGTATGTATCACTAACCATTCCTCCAGACCATGATGTGGACAGAGTCTTATCATGTCTTTATATCGTTCCCATGCTTCAAATAAAGACTCGGTGTCTTTCTGTCTAAATCCGTTGATTTGAGCTCGAAGCATAGCCGTTTTGCTTGGTGGAAAATATCGAGTTAGGAAAACTTTCTTTAATTCATCCCACGTAGTGATTGAATTAGAAGGTAGAGATTGGAGCCAGGCTCTAGCTCTATCTCTAAGGGAAAAAGGAAATAATCGTAAGCGAATAGCTTCCGTGCTGACCCCATTAGCTTTTACGGTATCTGCATATTGTAGGAATACGGATAAATGCAGGTTCGGATCGTCAGTTGGATTTCCAGAAAACTGGTTTTGTTGAACTGCAGATAATAGCGAAGGTTTCAGCTCGAAGTTGTTTGCCTCGATTGCCGGAGCGGCAATACTGTTATGAGGTTCGTCTTGAGAAGGGATTGCGTAAGATTTTAGAGGTCGTGGCGCGGCCATCTCAGCTCGTCTAAGATCAGTTATATCAGGGATATTCGTCGGGGGTAAATTGTTTAGTAGACGATATTCCTGAATTCGGCGTCTCAATCAAAGATAATGCTCGATGTCGTTGATTTGTAGATGCAAAGGTTCGCCTTGAGAGCGAGTGTTTGGCATACAAATCAGAAAGAGAAGAAAAGAAGAAGGCCTTAGTCTCTACGATGTAACTAAAAGAGTTACGATATCGACTTAAATAGTCCCCGGCAACGGCGCCAAAAACTTGATCGCGACTTTGTATGTCTATAAATCTGCAGACTGCAAGTGCACAGTCCTATCGCGTAGTCTTAAAAGATATCGAATCCACAGGGACTATGAATCGATCTACCGTAATTTTGGTCACTGGGTAAAGCTAAGGCTAATATTAATTTAATTAACGAAAGGGATCTAATTACTAAATTTAGTTATAAAATTTTTAATTATAAATACCGGTATGTATTTCACCTAAATTTTGGGTTCCGAATTTCCACTGGCTTTTACTTAAATTGGTCAAAAATTATCTTTACGCAAACTTTATTTGTCTAAAAACCTTCCCCTCACACTTCCGTTCTATTAGTTCAGGTTATACGATTAATACCCTAACGTGTGCTTCCGTCACTCCGCCGGATTCAAAAGTAATTTTTGAAAACAGAATAAAATTTAATTGTTTTTAAAATGCTTCCGCCTCTTTAAAAACAATGCCCAATAATCACTATCTGGTTTTAGCCTCAAACTTCCGTTTTATTAGTAAAAACCTTAATCAATTCTAAAACCTCACACTTCCGTTCTATTGGTTTGTAAAATCTTAAACAATTTAATTGAATATTAAAACCATGAAAGAAGTTTCTTTTACAAAATAATTTTAAGCCAGTTTATTTCGGATCCCGTTATTTGGTTAATTTACATACCGATATTTAATCGGTTTAGCCAGACATGTTCATACAATTAATCATGCAAGGTTTATTAATTAGGAAACGGCGAAATAAAAACATACTCAGAACAAAGATCATACAAATATATTAATTAAAGCGTATAAATGAAAACATGATGAAAACTTCAATAGCTTCAATTAAATATTCGTTCTTCAAATCCTTCGAGTATTCCACCACAAGTCGGCTGGATCTACCCTTCGAATCTTGAATTTCATAACAACAAGCAAAGTAAAAATACCGGATCTAACGTAAGGTTAAACCGGATAAAATTGCACAACAATTTCCGGTGTAGAAATTGTTGTACGAAAAATAAAGGCAGAAAACTGGAGAAGAAAAGAAAATAAAAACAATGCGATGAAATAAAAATAAAAGAAAAGGCAGAACAAAAATTAAAATAGAAGGAAATTTGCTCTGCTGAAAATAGTACGATCTTGCAAAAATTCTCCGACCCTTGGGATTCTTCTTTCACTTCTATTTATAATGCTTGTAAAATAATGTATCCCAAAAGGTTAATCCACGTAAAACTGAATATCCAAAAAATATTGATAGTGGACTGTGTTGCATAACGTGCACGAAAAAATAGCAAAAGTAGGTCTTGACTTGGGACCGGTCGTTCCATCTGAGGAGGAAATGGCGTGAGAATAGGCTAGGGCAGGAACGGTCGTTCCACTCAGCTGAAGTGGTCCGGACCGGTCGTTCCCCTTAGTGGGCCGGTCGGTCCCTTCATGCTGAAGTGGGAACGTGGGTTCCCTTGGGCCTTTGCACGTACAATCGTCTTTTGGGCCTTGTAATTTCATTCTTTTCACCCCCCTTTTACTAATCTGCACCACTTTGCTCAATTATCTTCATTTTTGTACTAAATTGCATCTATTTCTTCATATTTCTTCACATAAGCTTATTTAAGGCAAAATACCTGAAACAAAGAAATACCAGCGTAATATGGAAATAAAATAAAATAAATTAAATAAAAACATGAATTATTTGCATTAATTAAGTCGATTTATACGATATAAAATCGTGTTATCAAGAACAAGGAAGAGAGAGCGAAGAAGAAAGGAACGGCGTCGTTGTGCAAACTGCAAACCCTAAACTGATTAACCCTAACAATTTGTTCAAACCCTTTCAGTTGGGCCTCCTCCCAAATAAAACCCTTAAAGCCCAGTATTTTACTAACGCACCCATCCCCCCTGATCCTTGTTTTCATTTATTTCCTATTATGGGCCAAAACATATACCTAGGCCCATCACTCTTCTTTTTTTTAATTTCCAAAATAAGACTCTTTTCTTTGTTAATTAATTTACTTTCTTTTGAAAAAAATAATACTTTTCTTTTTGTTTTTTTTTATCCTAAAAAGTTTTTTTATTTTGTTAATTATAAAGAGAACTAATAATGAATTTTGTTTTGATATATTTTCTTTAATATTTGTATATTTAATTAAATACTTTGTTTAATTAATCTTTTTATATAAGTTTCTAAAAAACATTAACAAAAACACAAAAATAATAATAAACACTTAATTTTCATTAGGTTAATATTTTATTTGATCATTTGTAAATAACCATATACATCTCACAATACTTTTGATTCTCTTTATTTTTTATGTCTTGTTACAATTTTACATTGAGAAAGCGACAAGTTAAATTTGGTTGTAACATAATACTTGGACATTACTATTCTGATGAGACTCATCCCCATTTGTAAACATTTGTACCCCCATCCCCGGATACTCATTTGTAATAACTTAGACTTTAAATTCCTGCAATTTATCGCTTTCCATATACTGTATAGTAATTAGGGTTTGTATGCGAAGATTCAAAATCAACCGCTAGATAACCTAATACAAGATAAATGCATGAAAATCAATACACCGTTCACACTTGCACCTCTAGGGTAACCTCGCTTATTGCTTCGGAAAATGAAATCATGTCCCTCGAGTATGAGACACTCTAGCAAATGTCCCTTCTATAAACAAAGATCGTAGTCCCTCGGTGACCCTCGATGTTGCCTTCAATAAAACGATCTCGTCCCTTACAAAATTGCTAGAGCGTCTCACAAGTTGCCTTCAATGATTGTATACGATTACCCGCGCATGTCCCGTTTAACATCCTAACACAAGGTTGTTCATCAAATACAATGGTGAAACAACACTATTAAAAGGGTTAAAAAACATAAGAAAGATCTTTGAGTAAAATAGGGTAGACAACTCTTAGTTACTTGATCAAAAATCTTGCAAAACATCCTTGACATTTTCAAACACACTTCACAACACAACTTCAAAAAAATTTCAAAACAACTTTCAAAACATTGAATTATCTTTTCAAAAAGACACACACTTTTTTATATATTCAAACAAGAATCGTTACAAAGGTTGCCTAGACAAGGCATCTTTTTCAAAACATTTTCAAAACCACACACACAAAGCACCATTTCAAACAAGTGAAAAGCAAAGGCAAGTGATCTAAAACAAGTAACTAAGAGCCCATGGATAACCATGGATAAAAAGGGTGCTAGCACCTTCCCTTTTCATAATCTACCCCCCGAACCCAAGAAAACATCTCAAAGGTCTTTCTTGTACTTTTTGACCTTTCCTTAGGATAAAATAAAAAGTCGGTGGCGACTCTTGCTAAACCGAAAAAGTGCGAAAACAAACGCAAAATCCCAAGTCAGTTCTCTTACCGTATCACAATATCCATCACTTCAACCATATGGGTCTACGTCGTATAGTTTCCATGATATATTGCTACTTATCTAAGGTATCCCTAGATCCGGGTGTAGGATCTTTGCAAGAAAATAAACCCAAGCAACCCTTAAAATAAAGAAATTAATACAAACAAATAAAGCAAATAAAATGATCTAAGACTCTAAGGTAACCCCTCTTTTGTAAGTATTCCCCAACAGAGTCGCCAGTTCTGTAATACGGTGGGAGAACTGACCTTTTTTGCGTTTTATCGCAAATATTGCAGATAGCTAGAGTCACCACCGACTTTTCTTTACCAATAAGGAAAGGGTGAAAAGAACAGGAAAGACCTTGAAGATTTTGAGTTCGGGGGGTAGGTTATGAAAAGGGAAGGTGTTAGCACCCTTTTCATCCGTAGTTATCTACGGTCTCTTAATTGCTTAGCTCACTTTTGAAAATTTTCTTTTTGTGTAAGTGTTTTGTTTGAAAATATTTTGAAATCGCCAATGTAAGGCTGACTTTGTAATGATTCTTGTATCATTCCTCAAGAATGCGTACAAAGTGTTTTGAAATTATTTGTTTGAAAGTGATGTGTGAAAAATGTTTGTGAGAAAAATTGTGAGCAAGCAATTAGGAGTTTCTTAACCACTAAAGGTCTTTCTTATTATTTTCATTCTCCTTTAGAAATAGTATTATCAATACTATTAGTTGGTAGGTATCCCTATCCATTGGATGTGAAGGGACAGGCAAAGGGTCATCGTACAATCATCGAAGGCAACTTGTAAGGATGCTTTAGCAGTTTCATAAGGGACTAGATCATTTTTTCGAAAGGCAACATCGAAGGGTCATTAAGGGACTATGATATTTTTTATTGAGGGTCTTTTGCTAAAGCATCCCTATGTTCGAGGGACATGACCATTTATTCTGAAGGCAACAAGAGAGGCTACCCAAGAGGTGCAAGTGTGCAAATGTGTTTGATTCAACTATTTATCTTACAGTTAGGTTTTCTATCGTTTGGTTTTTATCTTGCCATGCAAACCCTAATTACTAAGTAGTAATATGGAAAATATAGTAGCATAAAATAAAGACAGGGAAATAAACCTAAACCTATTACATAACTTCGGGGCAGTTACATAATAATGAGATGCAGAAAAGAAATCTTAAAACTATTACATCCCGAAAGAAATTACATGATAAAAAAACGGAGGGAAATAAAGATCTAGGCTATTAGATTAGCGAAACCTATATAGTTGATCTATGAAATTAAAATAAGAATAAGGAAAATAAAAGTAGAAAAAGAATGTGAGAAAAGATTTTTAAAAAAAAATAGTTTTGATGATAATTAATTAAATAAAACCTAAAAATCTAATTAATTTTAAGATTAAAAATTAAAAGGTTGATTAATTAAATTAAAGAGTTAATTAAAGAAGACCTAAAAATCTAATTAATTAGGGTTTTAGAAAAAAGGTTTATTTTCCAGGTTAGTTAAAAAATAAATTAGGTTAGAAGATTTAGGGTTAAAAGAATTAGGGTTAAGGAAGAAATGAGAAACACGGTTAGAAATAAGGAAAATATGAAAAATACCAGGGGTGAGTGTTGAACCCACACCCTTTTCCTTCACAAGAGCCTCCTCTACCACCAAGCCACATTGTTGTTGGTGTTAAGATAACCAACACACTTCATAATATATGGAACCTGCAAAAAACATGAGAAACAAAGAAATTTTGCAAAAGGCAGGGATCGAACCCACGCCCTAGTGCAGTAATGCCTTAACACGCGCACTTCTACCACTGGGGTGGCTATACATCCGTTCATTTATTCAAACCAAAATATATATAATATAAATCGAAATAGGATGACTGGAGAAGCGCTGGAGCCCTAGCTCTGGTCGTCTTCTCCGACTAGGTGTTATCTCAAACCCGCAAAATAGAGAGTGTTAGTAATCCAAAGGGACCCTACCCCCCCCCCCCTCCTGAATCTAATGGTGGCCTTGGTTTGGGCTAAATCTCCCTGCAGAAAGAGATACGAAACAAACAAATTCATATAGTGTAAACATGATAACACACGATTAGTATCTTAGAAGCATGTTAGTGGTGTTATTTTTGATTAAAGTACAAAGAAAACAAAAATATGAATTTACAAAATATATGGCAATCAGAGACGCATGGAATGCTAGTTTCGTGTGCTTTGGATCATTATGTTTGATCCATTCTTTCATGTGGCAATGAGAGAGGATGTAACTAGGGTTTGTTGTTTGCCCTAGTTTTTGATAATTTTTGGAATGTTATCTTACAAGGTTTTTTTGTGATCCTCTTTGTTGTCTGAATGAAGAATATATAGAACCTGAATTAGGTCAAAATATTGGGCTTAGACCTTTGTATGATGACTTGGATTTTTATTTCATTTAATTTTGAATTTAAATAAATAAAATAAAACATAAATGGAATACAAGTCCAAGGGGTGTATAAATGCATTAAGAGGTTCATTATGGGTTACAAAACACGTTTGGACCTTGAAACATAAGCCCACTAGCCCAAAAACTCAAGTTTTATCAATTTAGGTTTCATGCATTTTGTCAATATTGTCCAACTTGTGCCAATCATAAATCTCTCAATTTTTATCATATGAAGGTGATCTTGGACTTTTTTGAAAACTCAAGATGTCCCCTACAATCTCTATGTTGATCATGTTTTCATTTGAAGACTTTATCTTGATGTAAGTTGCCTTAACAAAAAGTGTCTTTTTGTTGACTTTTGAAATGACCTATAATGTTTTGGCCCATATCTCTCAAATGAAGAATTTTTTGGATTTGAGATTAGAGAGAAAAAGTTGTAGAGAATTAAATTTCCTTCAAAATGAGCTTTGGTTGAGAAAAATCTAATGAAGCATGTAAAAGTTATGCTTGGTCAAAGTTCAATTGACTTCTCCTTAAGAAAACCCTAATTTGGAAACTTTGACTTTTGATGAATTGAGAGTTTTCTTGATGAATCATGATCAACCCTGGATCAAATGATGAACGTGACTTCAAAATCTTGATGTGGACCAAAAATATTAAAGTTTAACTGTATGTTGACCACAATTGACTTTTTACCCAATATAGTTGATTTTTAGTCATCTGAGCAATTAACTGAGCAAACTTGTGATGCAAGACTTAAAATTTGGCATGAGCATTCCTTGAGACATATGAGGAACCATGAAATCCACTTGAGGCATTATAAGCTCAAATTTCCTTTAGAAAAGTGAAACCCTAGTTCTAGGTCAACTACTTAGGAGGAGAATTTGTCTGATCAAACATTGAGTAACCTTGAGCAATTGAAAACCCTAGGAGCATGAGGAGGTGTCTTGAAGGAAATGGGAGGGAAATTTTAGGGTACAACACTATGCAATCTTCATCAGCACTGATATATCTGTAGGATTCTATGTGGATCACAAAGATATCCTCTTCACCCTCGATTATGACCAATCTTCCTTTGATGAAGAACTTCAGTTTTTGGTGTAAATTCGAAGTGACAACCCCTACTGCATGAATCCAGGGTCTCCCGAGTAAACATGTGTATGTTGGTTCTATATACATGACTTGAAAAGTAATATATAACATATGTGGGCCGATCTTGACATGAAGGTCCACTTCTCCAAATACTGAACCTTGAGAACCGTCAAAGGCTTTAACTATCGTAGAACTTGGTCTTATCACAACACCATCCAACTTCAATTTCATCAAGCTGGATTTTGGTACCACATTAAGGGCAAAACCAGTATTGGTAAGTACCCTAGACAGGCTTGTGGTACCTATCTGAATAGAAATGTGCAATGCTTTGTTGTGAGCTCGACCTTTTGGAGGTAACTCACTATTGTTAAAAGCTAGATATAATCTAGATGTCAAATTTGCTACTACATTGTTAAATTGATTCACAATAATCTCTTCCGCGACATGGGTAGAACATAGAACCTTCATTAAAGAATCTCGATGCGCCTTTGAATTAATGAACAACGAGAGTATAGAATTTTTGGTAGGAGTTTGGTGAAGCTGATCCACCACCCTATAATCACTCCTTTTGATTATCTTTAGAAATTCATCTTCCTCTTGATCAGTAAAGTTCTAGCTCAGAGGCTTTTGTTCCTGACTTGCTTTCACCACTGCTTTTCCTTTGTCCTTACCAAAACATCATCTTTATTTTTCCCTACATCATTCTTCTTCTTTGGTAGTTCAGATCCAAATACTCGACCACTGTGGGTCATGCCTCTTGTCCCTGCTATATTTGTGATTGCAGGTCCTTGACTTGTTGACGGTTCACATTCCTATTTCAATCTATTAACATATATAGTTGAATCATAACTCCACGATACTGTTTTATCATTTTCATAAGGGGTAGGTGATGGCCCCCTAATTACCTTCGTAGCCTTTGGAGCTACTGGTATCCTTAAAGTCTGCTTCGGTGTTATTACTGGGGTTTCTGATGATTCCCCCCACGGAATTACAAGAGTCTTTTTGTTGAGGTTCAGCCTTTGGCAAGGAATTATCAATGGCTTTTTCATACTTCCTTCAATCGCACTACATATTTAATTTCAGGGTATGGTCCTAATTGGACTATCCCCAGGTTCAATAATTTTTGTAATGTTTTTTCAAAAGCTTCATTGTGTTCCAATAGGAACCCACAGGCCAACAGATATTCCTTCAGCAAGTTTATTGGGGCCTTTACTTATGTGGTTTCCCCAAAGTCAGTGATTACTTCAATTGCATTTATCATTGACCCACCATGTGGAGGCATGGGATTTGACTTGATATTCATCTTTTCGAAGGTGATGTCTTGGGCACCCATTAAATCTTGAACCTTATGCCTAAAGACCCAACATTTCTCTATAATATAGCCTGGAGAATTTGCATGATATTCACACCTGGCCTTAGCATCATATCTTTGTGGGAGTGCCCCAGCTGGTGGAGCTAGGGGTTTGAGCTCTACCAAAGATGCTTTGACTAAGTGTTACAACAATTGACTGTGCGGCATAGGGAGAGGGTCAAGTTTCCTTGGAGGGCTATCAAACTTGTTCTACTTTTGTTCTCGTGGAATCACCAATGATTATTGTGCCCTTAGTTGCGATGCTATGAAATTGATTTCCCCTTCCTTCTTTTTTGAGAAGTTAGAGACATGCCTTTTCGAATTATAAGGGTTACTGGACAATGCCCCTTGTATCTTTCCACTTTTCGCAACTGCTTTGATCCTTTCACCAATGGTTACCAAGTCTGAAAATCCAGACGAGAAACTTCCTACCATCTTCTCGTAGTACACCCTTTGCAAAGTTCCCATGAACATATCGACCAATTATTTTTCCAATAGTGGTGGTTGAACTCCGGACTCCATTTCTCTCCACCTTTGGGAATATTCTTTAAGAGACTCTTCTTTGTTTTGTGAAAAGTTTTGGAGTTGCATGCGGGTAGGCGCCATGTCCAAATTATCCTTGTATTGTTTCAGGAAAGCATTAGCAAGATCTGCCCATGTTTGGATATGGACCCTCTCGAACTGCATATACCAATCTAGAGATGCCCCACTCAAACTTTCTTAGAAATAATGAATCATAATCTTCTGATCTTGAGCACGGGCATCCATCTTTCTACAATATGATTCCTTGGACATGTAAGCTCCTTGTATTTTCCAAATTCAGGTACTTTGAATTTTGGAGGGATTACCACATCGGGGACTAGACCCATTCCGAGGGCATCTACATCGAAGGAATCATACCCTTCCACAACTTTTAATCTTTCTTCCAGAGCTTTGTACTGGTTGAGTGGCATTGGATTCTCAGTAGTATGAGTGTTGGTCGTTCTCTGAAGTGCTTGATTGATATCTTCTAAGTCGTGGTGTCCATATTACAAGTCCAAGTAGTGGTCTGCATTGTTGATCAGAGACTGCAGGGTATGGGAAGCCCCTACCTTCGGTGGAGGAGGGACAAACCCTTCAGTCTCAACTTGTCTCGTCTCTTGTTGGGCCATGTCAGACTTTTGGGGTCCTGCTTCTAGCTCTTTCCTTGGTTGGTGACTGCTTGATACCCCAATGGTTTGAGCTACTTCTTCAAAGGCTACCCTAAGAATTTGATCATGTCTGTCAATGATATTCTTCAAGGCTAGAAGAAATTGACTCACGACTCCTTTCATTGAGTCAATGTTGGCTTTGACTTGCTCGAGATCTTCTTTGAATGCAGCTTGGTTCTCCTCAATTTGTTCCATCGTTTTTTGTTGATGGGCTCTTGTCTGATATGGTAGTCACAGAGGTGGTGGTTTTCTTCTACCAATGGTTCAACTGGAGAAGATTTCAAAAAATGAGTTTTTTTGTGTTATGAATTAATGAGATGCAAATGTTTGTGATTGTATGAATGTGTATGAACATGTTATGGGTTTCATTTTGAACGTCTTATTCACGTGGATATATATATTATTTTTGTTTGTGAGCATCTTAAAAATAAATACACGAGATACCAAAACAAAATTACTTAATCAAAAGTAATAATTGTCAAAGGGAACATAGTTCAGATATTGAAAAACATTACAACTTTAAAACAATAAAACTTGCTGAAACATAAACAAAGGGAAACAATCTTCTAAGTGCTCCTGCAGATGTCTGCTCTGAAATGGTCGACCATTATTCAGCAGAGTTTGAGAAAGTCTTCAACATATTTTGTAAGAGGAACCATCACATTTTTAACATCTCTCAATCTTCTAGGAATGTCTTCGACCAGGTTGTTGGCTACGAAGGTGAGCTTGGCATGCTTATCTTTGTAATATCAGTATTCACGGTAGAGATCGGGAATTATCTTATGATTATTCTTTCCTGCTTCAGCGATCTTCACATATTGCTCTTCCCAATATAACTTTTCATCCCTCAACTCCGTATAAAGTCTTCGTTGTATTAGGATGTTTTTTCCGAGGCCTTCTAATTCAAGGCATACCTGCTCATATTCCTCAGTCTTTTGGGTGAGAAGCCTTTCTTCTAACATCCTTTTGATGCGTTCCCCTATTTTCGATTCTTGGCTATCTCGGTGTCTAGTGGTAAGGTGTTTCATTTTCTCTTCTTGGTCTATAGAAGCTTGTGCCAAATTTTGAATATGGGTTCTCAGACTCTCCTCTATTTCCTTTTTATCCTGCATTGCTTTTTCATACCACTTGTTTAATCTCCTGATTTCAGTAGCAGTATCCTCCAAGCGTTGATGGTGGGAATCCAAATTGAAAGTAGCACTTAAACACCCTTCAGTTGAACGCTTCCATTTTAGGCTCTTCTTTTCGAATGCTTCACGTTCTCTTTGAATCTATTGGTCTTTTGACTCAAGGATGTGTTGCATTTGTCTTTTCTCCTTGGCTAGGTTATGGAAGTTAAGCTCCAATTCTTCCTTTTCCCTCTGAGCTTGTTTCAATTCATTCTTCAGATCGTCTATCTCTTCCAAGGACATAGGCGGAGCCTCCGGGACCTCTGGCTTGTATTCGGGATCAATGTCAAATGGTAGCTTAACTTTTTTGTACTCTATCCAAAACCCATCGAGTGTAGCGCTCTTTTTCCACAAAATTATTTCTTTCGGCTTTTCTTTTATTAACTTTATTCCAATCCTGGAAGACTTTCTTGAGAAACTCTTGGTCATTTTTACCCATATCGTGAATGATCAATTGTTGAAGTTGTTTGTCTGAGGGTTTATCTTCTAGAGGATACCCTAGTTGTCGTAGGGCCAAGGTAGGGTTATAATTAATTCAACCTTGTGATTCAATCAATGTAACATTAGGAAAGTCCTCGTAGCTATAAACAATATCACCAATGTCCATCTTCCTTGCATACCATAATATAGAATTAGCAGTAAGAGACCTTAATTTTTGAGGCCACTCATATCTTATCTGATTTGGAATCATGTAGTCTTCTTTGTAGAGATGGGTCATGAACCAAGAATATAATAATGGAACGCAATAATTCAAAGTACCCCTTCTTTTTCTGTACCGTGTATGAAATGTATAATAAACGTCAACAAGCAAAGCAGGAGTTGGATCTGTATTAAAAGATTTTGCGCCCCAAAACACACTAATTGCCATAGGGTCGACATAGTCCAAAGTCTGTGGAAATAAGATTACACCAAATAAAAGAATCCCTAAACAATCAATACAATATTTCCATTCTTTGTTATTAGCAAAATCTAAAGCTTTGGTCTCAAAGTAGCATCTCTTAATCCCTCGTATGTCACATTCTTTCTTGTAGTTAACTGATAATTTTGGATAAGGGATCCCTAAACCTCCCACCAAAGTTTTGACGTCAACAGTTTGCCCTATACCCACATAAGCTTTCCCTTTAGAGAAGTTCAGAATTCTATCAAATTCTTCCAGAGTTGGTGCTAACTGAAAGTCTTGGAAGGTGAAGAATCTCAGTGGAGGGTTGTCAAATTGAATTTGGGCAGGAACTGCATCCAATTGTACTTCTACTTTGTTCAAGTTCAGGATATCTCTATAGAAACGAACAAACATTTTCAGAGCCCTTTCAGAAAGCTTCCCTTTTAAGGCCTTGATTTTTGACATTTCTGGTTTGATGGCATTGATGAAGAAAAGTTATTTCCCTTTTGTATTCATTTTTTAGGACACTCGCCAAAACTTTTTTATTATCTTTTTAACCCTGTGAATAAGACAAACAAAAGAAAATAGAGGGTAATGAGTATATGAAAATGCAAAGAATGTAAGAATGCATGAATGTAGGGCTTAGTGGTGGGATTTTATGAAAGGTACCCTTAGAAGGTAGGCTCCTAGTTTTGGCCTACGGATATTCTACCCTCCCCAAAAGTTTCTTTCCTTAAGGGTATCATGAATAACACTAGAGGGAAAGGCACAAGGGTCTCCCTTAAGTGGAGCCTCTTTACAAACCAAAACTTTTGTCTCTAGATCATGAAAGGTCTTGTCATGATATTTTGGTTTGAAGGTTGTACAAAGAGTCATAAGTTTCATTCCAAAGTCCTACTTCCCAAGAGGATGTATCTTGAGACATATTCCTTTCGTGGAATTCCACCGACTCTAGGCGAAGTCGTCACATAAACTCATAGGGCTGATGTAACCCCTTGGCTAATAAACGAACCTTCTTTCTAAGGCTTTTTTGAAAATATTTTTGCGATAATAAAAATCCCACCAATGAATAAAATATCACAATAAATAAATAAATCAAAAATGAATAAATAAAATATAAACAAAAATTGAAAACACCAAAACGCTAAACCCAAAATAAACTAAACCCTAGTTTTGAGGTCCCCAGTGAAGTCTCCAATTGTAGTAACTGGATTTAAATCGAGAGTCACTACTAGTTTTTACCCTAAGGAAGGGAATCTAATAGGAAACCCTAATTTTGTACACAGAGGTTCTAGGTTCTTACTTCGTTTAGATGAAGGAAAGGTGTTAGGCACCCCTCATCTACCTTGTTCAAAAGGATACCAGGGTTTAGTTTTTAAAGGTTTAGGGTAAGGGTTTTAATTTTTTAATAGAGGAACTCGTCATTATTTTCATCGTATGCCTATGTATCCTCTTATAAGGAATCAGAGTCTCAATTCGTAGTTCACATGGTTTGTATTTTTTTATGGATTACGAAGATATTTTAATTTCCCTCGCACTTAGCCCGTGTGTGAGAATAGCGGAAATTCTGAACCAAATGCGCAGTTAATTAAAATATGCTTCGTATTCCTTTTTCGAAAATTAATGATTGAATTAATTTATTTTAAAAAAAAGATTTAGTGTTTGGTTGAATATTTTTTAAGTATTAATTGCAAAAAAAATTTAATTAATGCATGATTAAAAACATTTTAATGCAAATAAAATAAAAAATATTATTTGAATGATGCTTAGAAAAAAATATAATTAATAAGGTAATTAATATAATATTAAAATTATATATAAAAATAGAAAATATAATAAAGTAAAATAATTTAATAAAGAAAATAAATTAATTACGCAGGGGGGGGGGGGGTTGTAAATAATGTTAAGGTAGTAAAATTAGGGGGTGCTAATAGCATGAGCCTGAATTAAGATATTGAATTCAGGCCCAGGGGGCAGAGGGTGTGCACTTTGCGTATAGTGGTAAAATGGGGAGTATGTTAAGCATGGGTCCAAGTCCAAATTTTGGACTGGGCCCGTTAGGTAGGGGAGGTAAAGCTTTTGTGTTGTACCCCAAAATTTGGTCTCCCATTTTTTATTCAAGATACTATCCTAGGTTTTCTCGAATACTCAATTTGGCTCAGAAGTTCGATCAGACAGATTCTCTTCCTAGGCAGTAAGTCAACGATTAGGGTTTGACGTTTCTCAAAGAAAACTGATTCTTCAAGGTTTCAAATGGTCTTCATAGATCTTCATGTCTCTTCAAGGATGTTCAAGCCGAGTTTCAAACCTCGCATTGCAAGTTTGCTCAGTCAATGGTTCAGACGATTGAAAATGACTTCATTGACCCAAAAGTTGACCTTTTGCGAGACCAAGTTCAAGCGACTGTAACTTCTTCATTATTCGATATTTTTGAGCGGTTCTTATTCCGTGTGACTCTCCTCGATGTTATCTCTAATTTCTCTTCACAAATCAAGAGCTGATTACGTGTAGAAGATCACCAAAATTTCAATGCGTTAGAAGTCACTTCATGGATTTTAACCTAATCTTAAGTAATTGTCGCCTGGTTTCTAAGAATTGTGATTTCCTCAAATTACAAGATATTGCAACGATTATCTCCGCATATGGTCATAAGTGATGTCGCTCACGTGTTTATCTTTAAAGATCGAAATAAAATTGTGTTTGGAAGACTTTGAAAGTTATCAAATCGTTGCAAGTCATTTGTTTGATTTCGAATATTCTTAACCATAATTTGTTTTCCTCAGGACTATGTTTCTCATGTTGAAGTTTGTTAATTCTACAAGATTGGTGAATGTTTTTAAAGCACGTTTGTTTGGAAATGAAGTTCTGTTCTAATCGAGTACGGCGTGCAAGTTCATTTTGAGTGCAAATTTGATTTGGACAAGAGGTGAAGATTAAGACTGTCACTTAGATAACCAATTGTTTTGAGTTCGAGTAAACCAAGTGGAATTGAATTCTTAAGCATTGTTTTGTTCAAGAATTTGATTGGAAGTTTAAAAGATAAGGTGCAGGGTTTCATTTGAAATACAAATTACAAGGGTGTTGGATTTTCTTGAAGTTCAAGTTACGAAGCAAGATACATGTTCAAATCATGCAAGTAGGGAATTTCATTTTCATCAAGATTCAAGAATGATTTCCATACGATAAATTCCTAATTCATAAAATTCACTCAAGTTATGTGTTCATTACATTTTTGAGACGAGTTACAATTTTTGTTTACAAAGCAAAAAAAAAAAGAATTAAATGTTTCTTCTTCAATTTTCTGTTGCTTCCTCTTCAAGAAACCCGTCCACACTCTTTGCTAGCCATGGCCTTTTCATCTCTCAACTTCGCGTTCGCCGTCCAATTCTCGTGTTCATGAAATAAGAAAAAAGGAAGTTAGCAAGCATGTGAAAATTCAAGAATTAATTTCTAAAACAAGTTTGGATACTCATCATTAGGGTTTGTATATGGAATCGGATTTAAAAGTTGTTTGTTTTAATCATAGTCCATCTTATCTTAATTTGCAAATCACAAGGTTTGGGCCTTGGTTCACAAAAAGGGAAAAGAAAATTTGCAAACATTTTCTACTGCAAAATAGCATAAAGCCAAAGACTGTCCAACAACAAACAAGTATAGCAGCAGGCAGCAAAGACAAAAAAATGTGCAAACAAATAAAACAGGGCAAGCAAGCAAAGTCAAACAGCAAGGGCAGGCTGCAATGCAGCAGAGCAGGTTGTCCAAAATATGCAACAAATATAGCAGCAGGAAGCAAAGACAGCATGATATGCAAACAAATAAACAAGTCAAGAAAGCAAGGGCAGGCTGCAATGCAGTAGAGTAAACCATAGCATAACCTACAACAAAATGTTATAGCAGTATAAAGAAGGCAGCAACAGGTAAAACAAATTGGAGCAAGGCAATAACAAGCTAGCTTGCTCAACACACCACCTTACATCATCATGTTCCTTAAATCATACAAACCCTTCAGATACTTTTGGATAAAATCAAGTTTGATTTACATCATTGAAAGATGAGAGAGGAAAAGATATCACCTGCATTGCTGCCAATAGCAGACTAAAAATCTGCTCCAACTGCAAAAACAGCCCCACAAACTAATACATGCCAAAACCTGTGCCAAGCCTGTTGCAAGTCTGCAAAACAATTGCACCAAATAGGCAAATACAAAATTTGCTACTCAAATGATCAAAGTCAGCTTTCCAAATATGTTCAAAATCTCAACAGTTTCCCTCCAATTCCATCCCTTATCTCACTACAAAGCCACTATTTCGTAAAAACACAGAGGGGGAGAACACACCATAAAGAATAAACCAAACAAAACCAACAAATACAAGAGAAAACAGCAAAACCAGAAAATATAGGAACCAAGGGCAAAAGCCAAGCCAACATACCCAAAGAGATAGTAAAAACCATCAAAGATATTAGCAAATCCCAAAAAAACAAACTCTTCAATTCCTGTTCAAACCTAATACCAGCAAATTCTGTTTGATCTAAAGAGAGGCTTTAGCATGAACCAACAGAAAAAATACACTCTAAATCCCTGTTTCAATATTCCAGGCATTTCACATTTATCTGTTCCAAACATCTCATCATAAACTTCAGATTCAAAAGCATAGCATAACTCAAAGAGGAGGCAATATCAAGAGGATATAATACTTACTCTTAAAGAACTTCACAAGCCAGACCCTAACAAGTACTGATTTCTTTTCCACCATTCACGAATCTCTGTGTTCACATAGTTTTCGTACTAACTGTTGCATAATATTTGTTGCTACTATTTTGTTAGAGAAAGAATAGCAAAATATAGTACAAGAGATATAGAATAACTGGAGGTTAAAATCCTTCACCATACCTCCAATTCCTCTTTTCTTTTGCGCAACCTTCATGAAATACTTCCCTTGTTCCGCAAATTTCATACTACCACCAGTACCTACGTCCATAATTGAAATTACCAGTATCCTCATCTGATCTTTGAGAGAAATTGATTGACTAAAACTCCTCTGGTCCATATGTTTGCATCTCCTAGTATCTTTCGACAACAAGTCCAGGTGTAGGAAACTAGCAAGGGACGTAACTCAAGACATTATTTCGACGATTCCCTACCGAAACCCTAACATTCCCTTCCTTTATAGAAGAATCTCTCAATCTCCTAACCTAACCCAAATGCAAATAGGGAAACAGTTTTAACGATAAACCTTAAACCATATCGTGTAGCTCCGAACCAAACTCATCAATGGCGAAGTCACCAAAATGAAGCGTTGCCATTGGAAGTAGAAGCAACATCGTAAGTCGTTGTTTGTTGTTGTCATCGGGAAATTTTGGAATAAAGGAAGTAGAGAAATCATTGGCTAGGTTTCAGAGAAGAGATTTAGTTTTAGAGGATGCTAAGAGGAAGATGATGGTGAGTTTGCGAGAGAGAGAAGAGGGGCGGATGAGTGTTTAGGGTTTTCTACAACCCTTTCCTCTGTTGAAGATAAATGGACCTGGGTATGGCCCGACCCGGTCCAAGCCCAACCCATTTCATTTTTTTTTAAACCCAACGTTTATCTTTTTTTTGCAATCTGTTTTGTTTTTTTTTTAAATTGGGCTTTGCTGTGTCAATTCCTTCTAAGCCCAATCTTTTTTCTTTGTTTCACACCTTCAACATACTGATTTACCCCTTAATTTTTGTAATTATTTTGGTTTAGGTTTAAGTTAATAATCTTAGGTTTAAATTAGTAATTTTAATTTAGTTAATAATTGTAGATTCTTTTTTTAATTTAGTTATATTTAATTTAAGAATTTTAGAACTTTAACTTAATTTTAGGATTGATTTAGTTATTTAGAATTTTAAGTTTAGTTTAGAATTATCTTAATAATTTTAGTTTAGATTTAATTTAATCTTTGGTTTTAATTCTAGATTCGTAAATTTTGAATTATTCAATCTTCTCAGTTAATTTAGTTAGCAATTTTTTGTTAACAATTTAGCTAATTAACTTTTTAGTTAACTTTTTTTGACAAATTGTTTAATTTCTTCATGATAAATAAAATTTCAAAATAATAATAATATAATAGATCTTTATTTTCTTTTCAAATTTCCTCACAAACAAAAAAATAAGAATTTTATTTCCTTATCTTTATTTTGTTAATTAATTTTACTTCATAAACTTGTTGTAATTTCGATTAATTTCTCGATTCAATTCGGTTGTATTGTTTGCCTATTTAGACATTTAATTGTACTAATCCATCCCCATTCGTAAATTTGTACCCCCATTCCCGAAGCTCTATAATAGCGTAGAATTTTAAATTTCCGCAATTTACTTTTTTCTTTATACTGTATAGTAATTAGGCGTGCATGGCAAGATTCAAAATCAATCTCTAGATAACCTAATTTCAAAGACAACTTAACTTGAATCAAACACCCTTTTTCACACGCGCACCCCTAGGGTAACCTCGCTCGTTGCCTCGGTAACACAGTCATGTCCCTCGAATATGGGACGCTTTATCAAAGACCCTTCGATAAAAAAAATCGTAGTACCTCGATGTCCCTCGATGTTACCTTCGATAAAACGATCTAGTCCCTTACGAGAAATTGCTAAAGCGTCTCACAAGTGTCCTTTTATGACTGTACAAAACGACCCGCGCCTGTCCCTTCACATCCAACGACGAAGCTTCTTACCAAATCAATGGTAAGATAACAACATCTAAAGGAGGAGGAAAAGAACATTTAAGACCTTTTGAGTAGGTAGATTCGCTCCTAGTTGCTCGCTTGCTCACAACCAAACATTTTACACCAACACTTTCATATTAAAACCTTTTTTTCAAAAGACAAAAGCTTTTTGTATACGTTCTTATAGAGACGAGAACTATTACAAAAACATATTTTCAAGAACACTTTCAAAAAAACACATTCCATAAACACCTCTTTGAATTATTTTCGAAACAACACTTTGTACGCGTTCTTATAGAAACGAGAACCATTACAAAGACATTTTCAAAATATTTTCAAACCCACAACACAAAGCATATTTTCAAACAAAGCAAGTGATCTAGCAAGCAACTAAGATCCCATGGAAAACCATGGATGAAAAGGGTGCTAATACCTTCCCTTTTCATAATATACCCCCCGAACTCAAGAAAATATCGCTAAAGGTCGTTCTTGTTCATTTCAGCCTTTCCTGTTGGATAAAAGAAAAGTCGGTGGCGACTCTTGCTATCCGCATAATTTCAATCAAAAGCAAAACACCCAAGTCAGTTCTCCCGCCGTATCACAGAACTGTCGACTCTGCTGGGGATTATTTTAAAGTGGGGTTACCTTAGGGCTAGATCACATTTGTTTGCTTTCATTTGTTTGACTTGTATGCTTTGTATTTTGGTTCTTTGTTTGGGTTTGAATCCTCCATCCGGATTTGGGATAACTTATAGGTAAGTAGCAATACATTATGGAAACTGTGTGGGGTATACCGACACGGTCTAAGAAATATCTACGTTAGTGCGACATATTTGTGGGTACCGGTATCCCTTGAGTAGTCAAGGAGAATACGGGGCCGCTGAGTGATGTCATAAAGCGCTAATTGACTTTTAGAACCTTTACTTGACCAACTTGACCATTAGGACGTAGTGAGATGACCGACTTTGGTGCAGTCCAAAGTTGGTAGATACTCGATACTACACTCATTGAGGTTTGGTTTTTTGGGATATTCCGGTCGCTATTAAAGAGGCTTGTTCTAAAACAATGACCAAAGAAACAAACCAGTGATATTAAGCTCATTAGAACCCGGTTACTATTACTAGGACAGGTTTAAGTCAACTAATCTTCAAGAGGGTACTTAACTATGAAACCCCATGCAAGCCTAAGCCAAAGGAATTGTTTGTTTTGTTTATATTTACTTGTACATAACATCATGAACATCATAACATCATACCCATACTCACTAACCATTTCAAGGATTTTTGGGATTTATTTTTGTTTCTGTTTTGTAGGACATCTATTCGCAGGAAAACCATTCAAGTCAATCTCGTAAGGATTCCTCCTCAACTCAAGGAGTTAGCATCAAGGATTCTTGAGAATTCTCCATTTACCGAAAAACATGGTCGCCTCCTAAACTTGGTTACCTCTAAAACTGATGAAGATATGGAGAAGGTGCTCTTCCAATTCTTTAATCCTCTACACCATTGCTTCACATTTCCCGATTATAAACTTGTGCCAACTTTGGAAGAATTCTCCAAACTCTTGAGGATTCCCATTCTTAATCAACTACCTTTCAACGGTATGGAAAGAGATCCAAAGCCCGAAGAGATGGCTCAAGATCTACACTTGCAACCATCTGATATCACACTAATTGGGAGACAAGGAGTGGTGTCAAGGGTTTCCTAGAAAAGTTCTTGTTTGAGAAAGCCCAAAATTGTTGGAACTCTTTGGATTTGCAAGCTTTTGAGGAAATTGTGGCTCTCCTCATCTATGGGATGGTTTTGTTTCCAAACCCTGACCAACTCATGGATGTGAACGCCGTCAAAATCTTCATGTCTCGTAACCCGTTGCCTACTTTGCTAGGAGACATCCTGCATTCCTTTCACACTCGCAATATGAGGAAAAGAGATATCATTATGTGTTGCACCCCTCTCTTGGAAAGATGGTTTATTTCGCATCTTCCCCAATCTGTATTGAAGAACGAACAAGGCTCAAGGTGGTCACAAAGGTTGATGACGCTCAAACATTCAGACATCCATTGGTGTTCCCGATCTATAGAGAATGTTATCATCGTCGACCGTTGTGGAGAATTCCCTAATGTCCCCTTACTTGGTATTAGGGTAGGTATCACCTATAACCCCTGCTTAGCTTTAAGACAGTTTGGTTATGCCCGAAGGGATGGTCCCCATGAGATGCTGATTCAAGGGTTAGTATTTGACTACGAGAGTGACAATCAAGGTCATCGCCAAAGGTTTATCCGAGCCTGGAGGATGTTGAACAAGGTAGATAGCAAGACATTAGGGAACAATAATTCCATCCCTCTTAAGCCTTACCTCAAATGGGTACGAGCTCATGCTCAAAGTCTTATGATGCCTTACCCCTCCATTCTCCCAGTAATCATAGAGCCTGTTGTGGAAGGAGATGTTCCATACACTATCCTGCATCCTGACATGCCCACCTCTCTTGAAGACTTACAAAGGGATTGGATACAGCTTAAGGGGGAACGAGACACTTTCGAGGCCCAATTCTACGCCAGCGAGAAGAAGAATCTGGAGCTCACCAAACAGCTTCATGAGGAGCAGACTCTAAACGCCTACATCGCACCAAAGAGGATGCGTACAACCTTTTTATCTTAGAGTTTTTGTATTTCTTTGTAAGCCCAAAGAGGCATGATGTAATTAAGCTTTGATTTATTAATATAACGTGTGTTTCCATAACATTGCATAAGCAGGTACCATTACAGGTTTCTCATCTCCTTCGATGTTTATAACAATAAAAATTTCTTCTGAACAAAGCATCAAAGATCTTCAGGCACAAAATGCCCAATTTCAACAGATGTTCATAACTCTGGCGAAAGAGCAGGAGGATCTGAAGGCCCTCATCCTGAAAGAGAAGAAGAAAAGAAGAAGAAGCTCGCTGGTGCCCTCAATATGGGGAGAAGGTTTGGGGGGCCGCTAAAGCAACCAGTCGATTTGACCTCCTCGTCCAAAGAAGGGGAAAATCAAGAGAGGGAAACAAGGGAGGAGAACCCTAGTCTTGAAGTCTCTGACAATGATATAGACTACAATGGTGAGCAGTATCCTCCCACTGAGGATAGGTACAAGCAGTTAGAGGATCAGTTAAGCGCTATGGAGATCCAAAGAATACCAGGGCTGGATTTTGAAGAGCTGGGATTAATGTCCGGGATAGTCATCCCACAAAAATTTAAAGCTCCGGTTTTCGCAAAGTATGATGGGGTGTGTTGTCCCAAGCTTTATCTCCATTCCTATGTGAGGAAGATCCAGCCTCACACTGCTGATAGGAACTTGCGGGTTCACTTCTTTCAAGACAGTCTACTAGGGACTCAGCTTGAATGGTTCTACCAATTAGAGGGAACCAATGTCCGAAACTGGGAGGATTTGGCTGCTTCTTTTTATAAGTAGCATCAATACAACGCCAACCTTTCCCCTACCCGTACTCAACTTCAGAATATGTCCATGGGTGCAGGTGAAGGCTTTAAGGACTATGCGTAGAAGTGGAGAGATTTGGATGGAAGAGTACAACCCCTTTTGTCTGATAGGGAGTTGGTCGACATGTTTCTTGGGATGCTGTCTGGTCCATTCTTCAACCATTTGATCGGTAGCTCATCGGCTGGTTTTACTGAGCTGATATTAACTGGAGAAAGGGTAGAAGCTGGGATCTAGAGCGGTAAAATATAGAAAGATACCTCGTCAAGTTCAGCAAAGAAGCCCTTCACGACTAAGAAGGAGGTCAATGTCGTTTATAGCCCAAGAGGTCAAAGTCGAACTGACTACCGTTCAACAGTAGGTTCTGTAATGATACCTAGGCCTGCGGCTAGCCCACAACGAAACAATCAGCAAAGGGTAGAAAGACGGCAAAGGCAGTTTACCCGGATTCACATGACATTGACTAAGATTCTACCCCATCTGCTAAGATCCAACTTGGAAACCTTGAAAGAAGCTCCCAAAAATCCTAATACCACATCTCCGCGGTACAATCCAAACGCTCGGTGCGCCTATCATTCTGAGAGTCCTGGTCACGATACAAATTACTGTTGGGCTCTAAGAAACAAAGTACAAGATCTGATTGAAGCCAAGAAGATTGAGTTCGATGCTCCGGAGAAGCCCTATGTCATAACGTCTCCCATGCCTAAGCATAACTATAGAGTTAACACCGTTGATACCGATATGTTCGTGACCTCAATTGATGAAGTTTCTACTCCTCTTATGACTGTTAAGAAGAATTTGTTGTTGGCGGGTGTTGTACCCCAAAATTTGCCCTCTTTTCATACACGCATATTATTGGTTTTATGGTTATGGAATAAAGGTATATTTATCAAGCTTCTTCAGGTTACAAGTGACGTTTATTTCGTCAATGGATATTCTCAGAGTATTTTCCGTGCTGAAGATCGGTTTGTGGTTTTGCAACGATTCAGGGTTCAAAGATTCACAAGTCCAACCCGGCGCGTCATATTTAGGTGTTCTTTCGCCAAGATATATCTGATAACGTATTCTCAAATTAAGGTTCGGATCAAGAGTCAATTTTTTAAAGAAGGTATCCGAATGGGTGAGCTTTCTCGAAGAAATATGGTGAAAAAGTATGCTGAAAGTGCAGTTTTTACGCGCTAAAAAATTCATAACTTGAAGATCGTGGCTCTTTTTGAACCCGTTCCAGTGGCCAAAATTCCGTCTTGACGTCATCTACATTTTCATATCTCACGGCTGGAACCAAATTTCGATCATAAGGTCTTCAAAAATGTGGATTTATCAAGTATTTTCGTACAGAAAATTTGTGAGAAGTTTATTTGCGTCATGTTCAGAAAATCATAACTTGGTCGATTTTCATCGGAGGTATTGAGTTCGAACGGTATCCAAAAGGCCTTCATTTTTTGCTCAGAGTATGCATGACGCGCCGAAAATCCTGAATGCTGAATATTATTTTATCTGGGTCGAAACTTCGAAAATTCATAACTCGGTCATTTTTTATCGGATTGGGCTCATATTTTTAAACAAGGTCAGGGACTCAGATCTACAACTTTGCTTCAAAAGTCGAGACCAAATTATGCTCCGATCAATACCAGTTTTTTATTGAAAAACGTGTCAGAGTCGACACTGGAGCCCAAAATAAGTTTGTCTGAGCTGAAACTTCAAAAATTCATAACTAATTCACCGTTTATCCGATTGAGCCCATTTTCGGACAGGAGTTAGTTCCCGATGTCGGATACATTTTGTTTTCACATTTCAACTTCAAAAATTGCACTTAAGCCCCTGTCATATAGCCTGGAACGTGACGAACTCAAGTGAACATTGGAGGCCCAATTGCACATTCAAAGCTCATTTTTTCTCTCTAATTTCTATTATATAATCTCATTCTTTTCACACAAACGAAAAAAAAAGCTTTTGCCACAACGCTGTCAAAATATCAAATTCTTTCAAGAACCCTAAAACCTTGAAATTCTTATAGAAACCTCCATCTCACTACAAACAAGTCATCCCTGTTACAAACCCACATCTCACTACTTCTCCAGCAAGGGTAAGGCTGGCTTGATCTCCATCATCAAAAGCTCATAAAAGCATTCATCTCACTACTTCTCCAGTAAGGGTAAGGCTGGTTTGATATCCATGATCAAAAGGGTATAATCATTCATACATGCCATATCGGTTTTAACATTAAATTTTTTCATATATTGGCTTTATTTGTATTGCATGATATATAGTAATTTATTTAATGTGTTCATGAGATTCAACACTGCAAATTTAGACAGGATCCCATGTAGGTTCATTACAGAACGTTGAGGCTAAAACACAAATGGCCAAAACATAACAACCAATGCATGGCACCAATGCATGACAAGGCAGACACCATGAGAAGGTTAAGGGCGTGGGTTCAACAACCACCCCTATTGGTTTTGATTTTCTTCTTTTCTATTTATCTTTTTACCTATTTTTATTCTTTCTGTTTAAATTTTTTTTCATAAAACTTAACATTTTTCACAAACCTTTGATTTTTTATAATAAACTCAAATAATTAATTTTAGGTATTTCTTTAATTTAATTTTAGGTTTTAAATTAATTTTTGGTTCAACAACCACCCATGACATTTGCATTATATTTATTTTCCAACCCTAATTTTCAATGATGTTTCTCTCCCTATCTATTTTTTGGCAAACTTAATTTTTTTTATTAATCATTAGACATAAACTCTTTTTGAAAACCTTTTTTTTTTATTATTAAAATTAATTAGGTTTTAGGATTTTTTAATTAACCATTTTTTTTCAAAACTAACTTTTTTTATAATTCAAACAAATTAGGATTAGGTTTTTGTTTTAGTTAGTAACTGAATTTTTGGCTTTCTTTTCATTTATTAATAAATTAAGTTAATTAACTTTTTTAATTAAAATTAGTTAGAATTAGGTTTTTTAATTAATTTAGAATTATTTTCTACAAAAAACACCAAAAACATTAACTTAGAATTTTAGGTTTTAATTTTTCCTTATTTTCTTTTTTATTTATTCTTTTACATTTTAATTTCTAGGAAAATTGTATAGGTCGCATTATCAATGTAATAACGTAGATTTATCTTTTCTCGCATTTTTTTTCTAATTATGTAATTGCTTCCAGGATGTAATAGTAATTAGGGTTTAAATTCCGCATCTTTATTTTCAGTCCAAAATAATTATGTATCTGCAAAAGCCTTGTAATAGTTAGGACTTTAAACTTTCCGCATTTTATTTTCGCAAACTATAAACTGTCTAGATGTATGGCTAATATGCTTGTATGGCAAGAATGTCTGGAAAATTAAAATGGTAGATCACCTAATGTGCAAAGATTAAATAATTGAAACAAATCATATGCACATATTCACTCCTAGGGTACTCCTCACTTGGTTGCCTCGGAAAACAATGGACATGTCCCTCGAACGTAGGGATACCTTAGCAAAGACCCTCGGTTAAAATCATCATAAAGATCATGGTCCCTCGATGTCCCTCGAAGTTGCCTACGGTATATGATCCTGTCCCTCGATGTTGCCTACGAATATATGATGACAGTCCCTTCGTAATGCTAAGGTATCCTTACATGTTGCCTTCAATGACCATTACGTCCCTTTCGATAGTCCCTTACAAACTCCAACGACGGTGCTACCTATTCCTTAATAATGGGATAGCATTATCTAAAGGAGACAAAAATAGAAACGATCTTTTTTCAAGTAGGTAGATGCTAGTAGGTACTTGCTCAAAATCAAACTTTCACACTTACACTTTTTTTTCAAACAAAGTTTTCAAAAACACTTCGTAACACTCTTGAAGACAGAAGCAAGGGTTAAATCAAAGTAAAACAAAGAACTTTTCAAAACACACAAATACAGAAGCAATTTTTAAAAATGATGAGCAAGTACCTAAGAGCCTGTGGAAAACCACGGATGGAAAGGGTGCTAATATCTTCCCTTTCTATAATCTACCCCCCGTACTCAGAAACGTCTCGAAAAAGGATTTTTTCTGTACTTTTTTCCTTTCCAATTGGATGAAATAAAAGTCGGTGGCAACTCTTGCTTACCGCGACATTTGCGAATACAAAATGCAAACCAGTATTAACAGTCGGTTCTGCCACCGTATCACAGAACTGGCGACTCTGCTGGGGATAATAAGTGGGGTATACCTTTTGATTAGTTCATCATATTGCTTCTATTGTTTGATCTGATTGCTTTATTTTTGTGGGCTTGGTTTCAGAGTTACTATAGATCCTAACCCGGATCTGGGGAACACATGTTAGGTAAGTAGCAATAAACTGTGAGGGAACTGTACGGCGTAGACCGATACGGTTGAAGCAGTAGCTACGTTGATGTGGCACATTAGTTGGTACTGGTATCCCTTGTGCAGGAACAAGGAGAGTACAAGGCTGCTATATGGGTCGTTAAGCATCAACTGACATTAGAACCTATAATTGACCAACTTGTCCATAGGAAGTAGTGAGATAGCCGACCTCGGTATAGAGCTGAGAACTGGTTGATACTCGATACTACACTCATTGAGACCATACTCTCGAGATAGTTCCGGCCACAAGAAAAGATTGCGTGAGCTGAAACCATGACTGATGGAGGATGGTCAGTGATATTGAGAACCTCTAGAACCCGGTTACTATTATTAGGACAGGTTGAAACCAACTGAACTTCAAGAGGGTAGTACATAGACTCCATGCAAGCCTGAAACTTAAGGGCTCTTGTGTGACTTGTGTGCCTTTACCATGTTTGTTACCTCCTATACCTGTTGTGTGTTTTATCATGACATCATGCATCATAACATAACATGGCATATCATACTAACCATTTCAAGGATCTCAAGGGTCTGTGATGTAGGTCATGGAGAACCAGACATCTAGCAAGGGGATTTATTTTCCTCTAGCCAATGTTGTCAAAGGATCTTGAGTCAGGGGCTATGACCCATTCGATATGGTGAGCTTGACTTTGGAAGAAGGACTCTCAACGACACGAAGTTTCTTCAATCAAGCTACAATCAAATTCTAACAGTTTCTTGTTTACCTCGCGAGATCCTTGAAAACATTGCATGCATATCATACACATCATTACAGGTACCATTACAGGTTTCTCATCTTCTCCATTGTTTATTTCAGCATGAAATGTCTTCTGAAATACCTACCGATTAGGCCATCAAAGCTCTTCAGGCACAAAATGCCCAATTCCAAGAGATGTTCTTGAACTTGGCTAAAGGGCAAGAGGATTTGAAGACTCTCATACTGAAGGAGAAGAAGAAGAAGAAGAAGAAGAAGGTGGTTCTTCTAAATATGGGTCACAAATTTTGGAATAGGTTGCGACAGGAAGCTGATCTGTCTCATTCATCCAAAGGAGGAGAGAATCAAGAGGAGGAAAAGGGTCCTAGTCATGTGGTCTCTGATAATGATACTGATTTTGATAATAAACAATACCCTCCTGCTGAGGATAGGTACAAGCAACTTGAGGACCGTCTGAGTGCTATGGAGATTCAGAAGATCCCCGGTTTGGATTTCAGAGATCTGGGACTGGCATCTGGGGTGGTGATCCCTCACAAGTTCAAAGCACCGGTTTTTGCTAAGTATGATGGAGCATCCTGTCCAAAACTTCATCTTCGCTCATACGTTAGAAAAATTCAACCTTACACTGCTGATAGGAATCTGTGGGTACATTTATTTCAAGATAGTCTGTCAGGGACTCAGCTTGAATGGTTTTATCAATTGGAAGGAGCTAATGTCCAAAACAGGGAGGACCTTGCTGTTGCTTTCTACAAGCAGTACCAGTACAACTCCGACCTTGCTCCCACTCGTACTTAGCTTCAGGGTATGTCTATGGGTGCAAGCGAAGGTTTTAAGGACTATGCTCAAAAGTGGAGAGATTTGGCTGAAAGAGTCCAACCTCCATTGTCTGATAGGGAGTTGGTTGATATGTTTCTGGGGACGCTATCTGGTCCATTCTTTAATCATTTGATCGACAGCTCGTCAGTGGGTTTCACCGAGCTGATTCTGCTTGGAGAAAGAGTAGAAGTTGGGATCCTGAGTGATAAGATCCAGAAAAATACCTCTTCAAGAACAGAGAAGAAGTCATTTGGTGGCAAGAGGGAAGCCAATGTTGTGCACGGCCAGAAGAGGCGTAGCAAGGCAGACTACCACCAATCTGTGGGGGCAATGTTGATCTCTAATTCGGCACGCACACAACGACCACAACAACCAAATAATCAGCCAAGGGTGGAAAGACCTCAAAGGCAGTTCACCCAAATCAACATGCCATTGTCACAAGCATTGCAACACATGTTGAAGATGAATCTGATTACCGTGATAAACCCTCATCCGAACCCTAAGACTTCTTCTCCTAACTACAACCTGAATGCAAGGTGTGCTTATCATTCTGGTAGCCCGGGGCACGATACTAACGATTGTTGGGCGCTGAAATACAAGATTCAGAATATGATTGACGCCAAGGAGATCGAATTCGACCCTCCTGGGACTCCCAATGTGATCACTGATCCCTTGCCAAAACATGGCTAGGATTGAAATCATTTTTGTTCATTTGAATTCTGAAGTTGTATTTTCTTTGCTTATTCAAACAATTATTGTCATGTCAAACTTTCTTATTTCATTAATGCATTACACGTGTCTGTCTTGAATTAATTTTTTCATTATGCTTAAATTGCTTTATATTTCCTTTTCGTGATATTCAACTCTCGATTAAAAAACTGTAAGCCTTTAGAGGGAGGATGACGAAAACGATACCACGATCTCTACAGTATGCTTTTGAATGGACCCCGCTGACGATGTACATGCGTTGTTTCAAATCCTAAACAGTGGGGTTATAAGGAAGATAATCCCTAGTCAACCCCTTTGAGCCAAAGAAGTAGGAGTTTTTCTTTTCACACAAATTAAAACCCTTAATCACAACCTGGGGCAGGGTAGTTTTCTCAGTTAATCCAGGTGCACAATGAATGGCTTCAAAGACGTCCTTCCAAAACAAAAGACGGTGATGGTTCCCTATAATCGTCAAGACAGGAAGTCATTATCTCTCGAAATAAAAGCCCATTAAGTCAAAACCTATGAAGGAGACTTAAGAAAAAAACTAGGGCATCCCGCTGACTGTAATCACAAAAGAAACAGTTCAGGCAAAAAAAAGGGATAGTAAAAAAAAAGAGGTTATCATAAATCCTCGGCAAAAAAAAAGATTACAAAATGACTACCTTTTTCAAGTAAATTGTCAGTATCTGAACCATCACTGGAATATCAGAGCAAAGACTCAAACGGATTCTAAACGCGCAATTAGCTGAGCATATGACTGAAGAACATCACGAAGAGCGGGTGGGTACAAATAAATTTTGAGTCTTTATCCTTTGTTTCTTGAACCGTGAACTAGGCCACGTTATAACCCTTAAAAGTCCTAGTTGAAGCATGGGTTAGTTCGAAAGCATACCGTTACAAAAGGTATCCTGACTCCTGTAGGACTTGCTGTAAATCCTGAGTTGACGTCACACTTTTACAAAAAAAAATTTTTTTACTAAAAAATGAATTTTCAAACTTCAAGACAGACATAAGCTTTGCATTCTTAAAATAATATTGTTTGCATATGACTATTTGTTCAACAGTAGAGAAATCCGCATGACGAATATCTAGTGAACAAAAACCTTCTCAATAAAAAGGATCACCTCAAGTGGAAAAAACACTTCCAACCAAGGGGAACGGCATGATCATTGTCCATCATTTGGGGCAGTCAAGTCAAGATTCAAGGAATCTCTGAAAGATGCCAAATAGCCAAGGGAAGATCTCCATCTAAATCACTTGGGGCATTGGACATGAATTCCAGCAACGAATCTTGTATGATCAAACGAACATCTTCTGGTAGTGTGGCAACACAACACTATCGACAGTGACAACTCCCTACACCCTGAGAGTGTGGACATAGTCAAAAAATACTGCGCATGAACAAAGACCCGCTAGGTTGACACACCTAGGCAAAACAAGGGCGTCCCGGCGAACCAAAAGGTTCGGGCAAAAATTAGGGATAAAAACAAAAAAAGATTTGTACATCCGGCAAGTCGAAAACCTGAGAAGGCGGCTTGGGCAAAAAAGTGTATCCCGGTGGACTGAAAATCTGAAAAGACAGTTCAGGAAAAATTTAGGGATTAAAGCGTACGACTATGTCCCGTTATCTTGTCACTTTCCTATCAGTAGAAGACTTATCATTCCGATCGGTAGTTACCAAGCACCTCATAAGTTGGGATGACACTCAATCCACAAGGCCTCCGCAGGCACTTTCTCCAGCAGGTACAGGGGCAGAAAAGTCTTGATGCGAAGTCATTGTCATATCCTCAGCACGCGTCCGAGTAACATCTACACTCCCCGCAGAGTAAGAAATATCCAAAAGCAGTGGTGTTAATTCTCCCCAAGCAGAGTTCATCTTTCACCAACAATGGAAGACCATCCCCAGTGGAGTTTATTTCTTCCACAGACAAAAAATTTATCCCCGACAGAGTTCATCATCGCCAGCAACGGTAATTCATCCCCAACCGAGGTTATTGCTCCAAATCAGCGAATCTTCTGACAAAGTATCTCTTCCCCACAGAGTCATTTTTTCTCGCCACTTTATTCTCCAGTGGAATTATTCTCCGGCCAAGTTATTCTCAAATCATCTTCGGTTGTTATCCCCAGCGAGCGAAACTGTTTATTTTCCAACAACAGTCAGAGATTTATTTTCCCAAACTCGGACGTGCCACAATAGCATTTCATGTTCATATATCATGACGTGCGCATACATATTGCATACAGCATAATCTCATTTATTTTGAGAACATCATCATACAATGCACGTCATGCATCATATACGATTAATCATGTACCTTTTCAGGAAAGATGGTTATCATCAACAACTTCCAGCAAGTTCAAGATTAACTCCGGAAACTAAACAGAGTAATTATCTGCACGATCAAATGCATCTTTACACGGGTTTGTCACGAAGAAATCATACACGAGTTTCTCCTAAATGCAGCTTCACACGGGTTTATCCTGAAAAATCTTACACGGGTCCTTTCTCATATATTTCTAAATGAAGTTTTACACGAACTCAACCCAAAGTAACCTTACCCAGGTTCCTCCTGAAGTTTTACACAAACTTATCACAAGGTGACCTTACCCAGGTTCCTTCTGAAGTTTAACACGAACTTATCACAAAGTAATCTTACCCAGGTTCCTTCTGAAGTTTTACACAAACTTATCTCAAAGTAACCTTACCCCGGTTCATTCTGAAGTTTTACACGAACTTATCACAAAGTAACCTTACCTAGGTTCCTCCTGATGTTTTACACAAACTTATCCCAAAGTAACCTTACCTAGGTTCCTCCTTACAATTTCCCGATGTAGTTTCACCCAGACTCATCCTGAAGCAACCTTACCCAGGTTCCTCCTTACAATTTCCCGATGTAGTTTCACCCAGACTCATCCTGAAGCAACCTTACCCAGGTTCCTCCTTACAATTTCCCGATGTAGTTTTACCCAGACTCATCCTGAAGCAACCTTACCCAGGTTCCTTCTCGGTTCAGATGCAGTTTTACCCAAACTCCTCGCAAAACAACCTTACCCAGGTTCCTTCTCGGTTCAGATGCAGTTTTATCCAAACTCCTCGCAAAGCAACCTTACACAGGTTCCTTCTCGATTCAGATGCCGTTTTACCCAAACTCCTCGCAAAGCAACCTTACCCAGGTTCCTTCTCGGTTCAGATGCAGTTTTACCCAAACTCCTCGCAAAGCAACCTTACCCAGGTTCCTTCTCGGTTCAGATGCAGTTTTACCCAAACTCCTCGCAAAGCAACCTTACCCAGGTTCCTTCTCGGTTCAGATGCAATTTTACCCAAACTCCTCACAAAGCAACCTTACCCAGGTTCCTTCTCGGTTCAGATGCAGTTTTAGCCCAACTTCTTACAAAGCAACCTTACCCAGGTTCCTTCTTGGTTCAGATGCAGTTTTACCCAAACTCCTCACAAAGCAACCTTACCCAGGTTCCTTCTCGGTTCAGATGCAGTTTTACCCAAACTCCTCACAAAGCAACCTTACCCAGGTTCCTTCTCGGTTCAGATGCATTTTTACCCAAACTCATCACAAAGTAACCTTACCCAGGTTCCTTCCCATAAGTCCTACCGTCCAGGTTCCTTCTCATAACCTTACCATCCAGGTTTCTTTTCTCTTATCTCCAGACAGTAGTCCACAACATTGTAAGACCTGGACTTGATCAAACACGATTGGTTTCGCATTTCCCCAGTAATTCACGGTGTAGCTTGTGCCCTGACCAAATATACAATTCACTTCCGCTTCCTCAAGAAGGAGTTATCTCCCTAGTAGAGTAACAGACAACTGAAACTCCTAAAATTTTATTTCTCCCAAGACTGAGACCAACATTCCTTAGCAGATTTCTCCTCAACAATAGGAACAAGAATTCTCATCAAAGGAATATCTCGGGAAATCAACATCCTCTAGATGGCATCTTTAAGCCCATCTCCGGTGACCTCCCGTCATCTCCTCCAAATGGCATCTGTAAGCCCATTCCCGATACTACCTACATAGTCAAGCATCATTACAGACGAGTGCAAATTTCTGGGATCTCTAGTGTTCAATCATCTTCCACCTTCAGATCACGAAAGGCAGACGAGCCAATCTAAATCTTCAGGTTTAAGAAGATTGAACAGGGGCAGTTGTTGTACCCCAAAATTTGCCCTCTTTTCATACACGCATATTATTGGTTTTATGGTTATGGAATAAAGGTATATTTATCAAGCTTCTTCAGGTTACAAGTGACGTTTATTTCGTCAATGGATATTCTCAGAGTATTTTTCGTGCTGAAGATCGGTTCGCTGTTTTGCAACGATTCGGGGTTCAAAGATTCACAAGTCCAACCCGACGCGTCATATTCAGGTGTTCTTTCGCCAAGATATCTCTGATAACGTATTCTCAAATTCAGGTTCGGCTCAAGAGTCAATTTTTTAAAGAAGGTATCCGAATGGGTGAGTTTTCTCGAAGAAATATGGTGAAAAAGTGTGCTAAAAGTGCAGTTTTTACGCGCTAAAAAATTCATAACTTGAAGATCGTGGCTCGTTTTGAACCCGTTCCGGTGGCCAAAATTCCGTCTTGATGTTATCTATGTTTTCATCTCTCACGGCTAGAAACCAATTTTGATCAGAAGGTCTTCAAAAATGCGGATTTATCAAGTATTTTCGTACAGAAAATTTGTGACAGAAGTTTATTTGCGTCATGTTCAGAAAATCATAACTTGATTGATTTTCATCGTATCAAGCTGGTTCCGGCGCAAAAATTTCACAAATTGAGTTGGCTAAGTTTTCACATAAGGTATTGAGTTCGAACGGTATCCAAAAGGCCTTCATTTTTTGCTCAGAGTACGCGTGACGCGCCGAAAATCCTGAATGCTGAATACTATTTTATCTGGGTCGAAACTTCAAAAATTCATAACTCGGTCATTTTTTATCGAATTGGGCTCATATTTGTACACAAGGTCACGGACTCAGAGATCTACAACTTTGCTTCAAAAGTCGAGACCGAATTATGCTCCGATCAATACCAGTTTTTTATTGAAGAATGTGTCAGAGTCGACACTAGAGCCCAAAATAAGTTTGTCTGAGCTGAAACTTCAAAAATTCATAACTAATTCACCATTTATCTGATTGAGCCTATTTTCGGACAAAAGTTAGTTCTCGATGTCGGCTACATTTTTTTTTCACATTTCAACTTCAAAAATTTCACTTAAGCCCATGAGATTTATCTTGGAACGTGACGAAATCAAGTGAACATTGGAGGCCCAATTGCACATTCGAAGCTCGTTTTCTCTCTCTAATTTCTATTATATAATCTCATTCTTTTCACACAAACAAAAAAAAAAAGCTTTTGCCACAACTCTGTCAAAATTTCAAATTTCTTCAAGAACCCTAAAACCTTGAAATCCTTATTACAAACCTTCATCTCACTACAAACAAGCCATCCCTGTTACAAACCCACATCTTACTACTTCTCCAGCAAGGGTAAGGCTGACATGATTTCCATGATCAAAAGGGCATAAAAGCATTCATCTCACTACTTCTCCAGTAAGGGTAAGGCTGGTTTGATCTCCATGATCAAAAGGGTATAATCATTCATACATGCCATATCGGTTTTAACATTAAATTTTTTCATATATTGGCTTTATTTGTATTGCATGATATATAGTAATTTATTTAATGTGTTCATGAGATTCAACACTGCAGATTTAGACAGGATCCCATGCAGGTTCATTACAGAACGTTGAGGCCAAAATACAAATGGCCAGAACAGAACAACCAACGCATGACACCAATGCATGACAAGGCAAACATCCTGAGAAGGTTAAGGGCGTGGGTTCAACAACCACCCCTATTGGTTTTGATTTTCTTCCTTTCTATTTATCCTTTTACCTATTTTTATTCTTTCTGTTTAAATTTTTTTCATAAAACTTAATATTTTTCACAAACCTTTGATTTTTTATAATAAACTCGAATAATTAATTTTAGGTCTTTCTTTAATTTAATTTAAGGTTTTAAATTAATTTTTGGTTCAACAACCACCCATGACATTTGAATTATATTTATTTTCCAACCCTATTTTTCATTGATGTTTCTTTCCCTATCTATTTTTTGGCAAACTTAATCTTTTTTATTAATCATTAGACATAAACTCTTTTTGAAAACCTTTTTTTATTATTATTAAAATTAATTAGGTTTTAGGATTTTTTAATTAACCATTTTTTTCAAAACTAACCTTTTTTATAATTCAAACAAATTAGGATTAGGTTTTTGTTTTAGTTAGTAAGTGAATTTTTGGCTTTCTTTTCATTTATTAATAAATTAAGTTAATTAACTTTTTTAATTAAAATTAGTTAGAATTAGGTTTTTTAATTAACTTAAAATTATTTTCTACAAAAAACACCAAAAACATTAACTTAGAATTTTAGGTTTTAATTTTTCCTTATTTTCTTTTTTATTTATTTTTTTACATTTTAATTTCTAGGAAAATTGTATAGGCCGCATTATCAATGTAATAACGTAAATTTATCTTTTCTCGCATTTTTTCTTCTAATTATGTAATTGCTTCCGGGATGTAATAGTAATTAGGGTTTAAATTCCGCATCTTTATTTTTAGTCCAAAATAACTATGTATCTGCTAAAGCCTTGTAATAGCTAGGACTTTAAACTTTCCGCATTTTATTTTCACAAACTATAAACTGTCTAGATGTATGACTAATAGGATTGTATGGCAAGAATGTCTAGAAAATTAAAACGGTAGATCATCTAATGTGCAAAGATTAAATAACTGAAACAAATCATATGCACATATTCACTCCTAGGGTACTCCTCACTTGGTTGCCTCGGAAAATAATGGACATGTCCCTCGAACGTAGGGATACCTTAGCAAAGACCCTCGATTAAAATCATCATAAAGACCATGGTCCCTCGATGTCCCTCGAAGTTGCCTACGGTATATGATCTTGTCCCTCGATGTTGCCTACGAATATATGATGACAGTCCCTTCGTAATACTAAGGTATCCTTACATGTTGCCTTCAATGACCATTATGTCCCTTTCGATAGTTCTTTACAAACTCCAACAACGGTGCTACCTATTCCTTAATAATGGGATAGCATTGTCTAAAGGAAACAAAAATAGAAACGATCTTTTTTAGAGTAGGTAGATGCTAGTAGGTACTTGCTCAAAATCAAACTTTCACACTTACACTTCTTTTTTAAACAAAGTTTTCAAAAACACTTCGTAACACTCTTGAAGACAGACGCAAGGGTTAAATCGAAGTAAAACAAAGAACTTTTCAAAACACACAAACACGGAAGCAATTTTTAAAAATGATGAGCAAGTACCTAAGAGCCTGTGGAAAACCACAGATAAAAAGGGTGCTAATACCTTCCCTTTCTATAATCTACTCCCCGTACTCAGAAACATCTTGAAAAAGGATTTTTTTCTGTACTTTTTTCCTTTCCAATTGGATGAAATAAAAGTCGGTGGCGACTCTTACTTACCGCGACATTTGCGAATACAAAATGCAAACCAGTATTAACCGTCGGTTCTGCCACAGTATCACAGCCGGTTTATTTCCGGGTTGTGGCGAAGGTTTCCACATGTGTTCATCTCTGCCTTTTGGTTGCTATTTGCTGAAAACAGGTGTCCAACGCCTGATGGACAACAGCGAAATTTTGTTCGAAAAGACTTTGATTCCAATTGTTCCGTGTGAAGATATTTCTATTATAACCATTTCCGCCAATACTTCCAAGGCCTCCTTTAGAAGACTTGTTAGGGTTACACCCGCTCCGAGAGTCGCTCCGTTAATAATCACTTGTCCTGGTCCTATCCCATACGCCTCAGACAAAGTTGTCCCTTGGCATTATGGTGCCAAAATTTACTATCATGGCGTTAAACAGGATTTGAAGAATACAGAGGCTGATCCTGATGTCAATAACATTGTCGGGACCAACAAGATTACCAGAAGTGGAAGGGTTTTCTCTCCCGAGATTTCCCCAAAGACTGTCAATAAGCCTGTTGTTATTCCATCTGTTGTTCCTGCTAATACTTCAACTACTACTCCCGTTCTTACTCCATTTCTTACCCCTTCCAATGAGTCATCTGGGACTCGAGGCAAAGAAGTTGTAGGTGAGCCTGCCCGGACGAAGGCATCTAGAAAATTCGTTGTGGAATCCTCTAAGCAAGAGATAGAGGAAATCTTAAAAATAATCAAAAAGAGGGACTACAGTATGGTCGAGCAGCTGGGGAAGACCCCTTCGAAGATATCGATGTTGTCTTTGTTATTATGTTCAGAGGCCCATGCGAAGTTCTTGATTTCATTCCTCAAGACTGCGCATGTGCTGCAAGAAACCTCAGCCGATCAATTCAAAGACTGTGTGGCCAGCTTGACTGCTGACAATGGGCTGGGTTTTCAGATGCCGACTTGACACCAAAAGGGAGGAAGCATAATGATGTTTTGCATGTCTCCATCTAATGCAGGGGCACCACTATGGCTCATGTGCTGGTGGATATTGGGTCTTCACTGAATGTCCTATCTAAGAAGGCTCTCGATCGACTAGATTGTGAAGGCTTGACCCTAATGCCCAGTAACATTGTGGTAAGGGCTTTTGGCGAGTCTAAGAGATGGTGCATGGGGAGGTGGACATCCCTGTCAAGGTAGGATCTCAGAGCTTTGAGTCCACCTTCTACGTGATAGACATCAGGCCATCGTACTCCTGTTTGTTGGGTCGTCCTTGGATCCATGAAGCTGGGGATTTTACTTCTACACTACACCAAATGCTGAAATATCTGGTAAAGGGGAAGATTGTCACTGTGCATGGCGAAGAGGAGTATATGGTGAGTCACCTGAACTCCTTCATGGATGTAGAGATGGACGGGAAATTCATAGAGACTCCTTGTCAAAACTTTGAAGAGGTTCCCTAGATTTTGGCATCAACTGAAACTACCACCAGCACCAAACCTACTCTTAAGATGGCTTCTCTCAAGGACGCCAGAGCAGTGGTCGAAGAAGATGGGTGTACCAATTGGGGACAGCTCCCTGATTTTACTCACAAAACTGATAAATTTGGTTTGGCCTTTACTTCAAGGGCTCAAACGGATGTTCGACGCACTCGGGCTGGAGGACCTCCCCCATGCATCAGCAATCGTGGGGTCAACGCTATTGAAGACATTGAGGAAGACTCTGACATTGACAGCTGGATCTACCAGACTACCAATGGTAAACCGAGTAACTGGACGGCTAGGGATTCTATAACAGTTTATTTTATTCCGCAGTAATTGTCATACTTGTGTTCTGAATTTGTAATGAATAATTTTTACCTTTTTGGCCTTGTGCCTTACTCGAGGCACAATGGTTCCATTTGTGAGGGTTATTATATGTCATTTCATATGTCATCAATAAAGCATTGGACGTTCCTTGCATACAAATTTTGCATTCTCTATTTTTCTTTTCTGTTTTTACTTTATCAATACAACTATGCTCTTACACACACTCACGTATCAAACTGTAGATCCATATCCACTTTGGATCCCATTGATAAAAATTCTGCTACTGCCAGTTATGATTTCGAAAATCCGATCAACCAAGCTGAGAACTAAGGTGAGGACGATTGTGAAGTTCCTAGAGAACTGGCTAGACTGTTGTAACAGGAAGAGAGGGCTATACGGCCTCATGAAGAGCCAGTTGAGACGATAAACTTGGGCACAGAGGTGGACAGAAAAGAAGTCAAGATCGGTGCAAATCTGGAAGCTAAGATCAAACAACGGTTGAGACAGATGTTGCACGACTACGTTGAGATCTTCTCCTGTTTATATGAAGACATGCCTGGTTTAGACACTGACATCGTGGTACACCGACTGCCGACTAAAGAGGATTATCCTTCGGTTAAACAGAAGGTTCACCGTATGCACCCTGAAATGTCAGAGAAGATCAAAGAAAAGGTTATGAAACAGTTCAACGCTGGGTTCTTGGCTATCAACTCCTATCCGCAGTGGGTTGCTAACGTTGTTCCGGTGCCAAAAAAGCACGGTAAGATACGGATGTGTGTAGACTACATAGACCTTAACAGGGCAAGCCCCAAGGATGACTTCTCGCTTCCTCACATTGATGTTCTGGTTGACAACACCGCACAACACAAAATTTTCTCCTTCATGGATGGTTTCTCTGGCTATAACCAGATCAAGATGGCTCCTGAAGACATGGAGAAGACTACTTTGTCACACAATGGGGTATTTTCTGTTACAAGGTGATGCCTTTTGGGTTGAAGAATGTTGGGGCAACTTATCAGCGAGCCATGGTCGCTTTGTTCCATGATATGATTCATCATGAGATAGAGGTTTATGTTGATGACATGATAGCCAGATCCCAAACCGATGAAGAACACCTTGAGCATCTACAAAATCTATTTGACAAGTTGAAGACATACAAGCTAAGGCTAAATCCGAACAAGTTCACCTTCGGGGTAAGGTCTGGTAAACTTCTGGGGTTCATCGTTAGTGACAAGGGTATTCAGGTAGACCCCGCAAAGGTAAAGGCCATACAAGAGATGTCGGCTTCCCGCATAGAGAAGGAGCTTATAGGTTTCTTGGGACGCCTAAATTATATCGCCAGGTTCATCTCACATCTAACTGCTACTTGTGAGGCCATCTTCAAGCTTCTGAAGAAAGATCAAGTGGTAAAGTGGAATGACGAATTCCAGACTGCTTTCGAAAGAATCAACGAATACCTTCAAGAACCTCAAATTCTGATGCCTCCGATGGAAGGAAGACCTTTGATATTGTACTTAACAGTGCTAGACAATTCAATGGGGTGTGTGCTGGGGTAGCATGACGAGTCTGGTCGAAAAGAGCATGCAACATACTACCTTAGCAAAAAGTTTACTGGCTGTGAGACAAGATACTCACTGCTCGAGAAAACTTGATGCGCTTTGGCATAGGCTGATCACCGACTAAGGCAGTATATGTTAACCCACACTACTTTGTTGATATCTAAGATGGATCTAATCAAATACATCTTCGAGAAGCCCGCTCTCTCCGGAAGAATAGCGAGATGGCAGATGATCTTAACTGAATATGATATACAATATACAATCCAGAAAGCAATCAAGGGAAGTGTATTGGATGATCATTTGGCTCATCAGGCCGTGGATGACTACCTGTCCATGAATTTTGAGTTCCCGGACGAGAATATCATGCTAGTGACTGATTACGAAGAACCTGGACCAGATGAAGGACCCGGGGAGGGATCTCGATGGACTATGGTTTTTGACGGAGCTTCGAACGCACTCGATAATGGCATTGGCTCCGTAATCATATCTCCTGAAGGTTGTCACACTCCTTTCACTTCCCGACTATGTTTCAACTGCACTAACAATATGGTGGAGTATGAAGCCTGCATCATGGGTCTCAAAGCTGCTATCGACCTCAGGATCAAGTTCTTAAATGTCTTCGGGGATTCAGCTTTAGTGATAAGTCAGATCAAAGGCGAATGGGATACGAAACATCCAAACCTCATCTCATACAAAGAGCATGTACTAACATTACTCCCACACTTTGAGAAGGTAACCTTTGAACATTTCCCACGTGAGGAGAATCAGTTAGCGGACGTGCTAGCTACCATGTCTTCTATGTTCAAAGTCAGGTGAGACAACGAAGCTCCCCATATCACCATTGAGAGGTTGGATGAACCAGCGCACTACTGCGAGATTGATACTAAAGAGGTAGAAGATAAGCCTTGGTTTCACGAAGTCAAAAGGTATCTCGAGACTCAAGAGTACCCCAAAGGGGCATCTGTCAATGATAAGAAGTTTCTGAGAAGGTTCGCTGTGAAATGTTTCCTCAGTAATGGAATCCTCTACAAGCGCAACCATGACTCTACCTTACTGCGGTGTGTAGACAAGAGCGAAGTAGAGAGGATTATGACCGATCTATATGAAGGTACCTTCGGAACCCATTCCAGTGGACATGCCATGGCTAAAAAGATCCTACGGGAAGGATACTACTGGTCCACTATGGAAGCAGATTGTTATCAGCATTCCCGAACCTATCATAAGTTCCAAATCAATGCTGATAAGGTGCATGTGCCTCCGGTTTCTTTGAATGTCTTGACAGATCCGTGGCCCTTTGCAATGTGGGGCATTGACATGATCGGAGAAATCAGGCCTATCGCTTCCAATGGGAATCGCTTCATCCTGGTAGCTATCGATTACTTCACAAAGTGGGTTGAAGCTTCCTCTTTTGCTACTGTGACCAAGAACGTGGTTGCGCGGTTTATCAGGCATAACCTAATATGTCAGTACGGTGTGTCAGAAAGAATTATCATGGACAACGGTACGAATCTCAATAATACAATAATCACCGAACTCTGTAAGCAATTCAAGATACAACATCATAACTCTTCTCTGAAACAACCGGCTGAAAATCATCAAAACAATGAAGTCGCCATCGAACGTCTTTTATCACACAGGAAGGGAAAGGTAAACATCGAGAAAACCTGAGAAGGGTGAAGTCACGATCTTGCGACCAAGAGATAAGGGTAAGGGAGTATGTTACGCGAGGGGAAGGTATTAGCACCCCACACGTCCGTAGTACTCTATGGTATGCACTCTTGTTATCTATCTTATGGGTGTGTTTAATCTACGCTTACTGTTTATTACTGCTAAAGGGAGAATGCATGCAAAAGAAAGGGGAAAATGTAGGGAAAATAAAATTGTGCTCGCTTGGGCCCTACCCCAATGCCTACGTATCCTTTTAGAGGAATCAGAGCTACCGTAGTTTGGCTTATATGTTTTTGTTTGTTTGTGTTTTTCATGGACGAAGTTAATTCCGCCTTCTACCGCAGCTCGACCTTTGGAGACTTATGCGTTGGCACAGAAGTAAATTAATCGTGTCCTTACCTGAAAAGGGTTTTTAAGAAAAGGTGCTCGAGCGCACAAAATGGTTTGAGTTGGTTTGTGTTTTGTTGTAGATAACGACTAGTTAACCTCAAGAGAGAGATATTAGCCACTTTTCTACTTAGCTATGAAAGGAGTCTTTGAGAATTGAACCACACCTAAAACCTGAGATGAAGAACAATAAGATCGAGAAGAGACCCGCTTATCATTTCCCATATTAAGCAAAAGCATGATTCTCATCAGTAGTTTTAAAGTGTTTTGTCTTTTGAAAGAAAAAAGAAGTTTTAGTTTTAGATGCGAATGCAGAAGGAGAAAGAAAAGTCACAGGGAGACCAGTCTATTTCTAAACCTAAAGTCATCATACCTAATATGATCTCTCAAAAGCGATAAATTCGGAGATGAGGAATAAAACGAGGTTGTGATAATACCGAACGGAGAAGGTCCATTGCCTCTTCGAAACTGTGCAAGCGGTAAGAAAATTCTACCAAAGTTTCCTTGACTGAGTGATTGAAAAATTAACCCCGAGCATTCCATATTGCAAAAATTGCATCATTACCATCACGAAATCTTGACTAAAATGATAACAAAAAAAGATTATTAAACATGAAAATAGTAGAAAATTTCAATGAAAATTCTAAAGAGCGGTTCTAAAGAATTCTAAAATGTCCTAATATTTTTTGTATTATTTTTGTCACTAAAAAATAAAGTCTTAAATTTAACAAAGAAAATAGCGGAATCAGGGAGGTGGGAAATTGGCACACTGAGTATTGAAAGGAATTAGTGCTAAGCCCAACCACAGTCCACTAAGCCTTTTTGTTCAGCTAGATTCAATAAAAAAAACAACGAATGGGCCTAGGGAATTCACGGTTTGGCCCATTCATTAGCAGTCCATAACTTATTTTTATTTTCTCCATTGTTTTAATAGAAATAAATAATAATTAAAAAAAAACAAAAGAAAAAGAAAATGGAAAGAAGATCGTGAGATTAGGGGTAGGTGAGTTATCCCTTTTTGTTCGTCAATGGCGTCGCTCCCTCTTCGCCATCTTCTTCTTCTTCGATCCGGATCACTCTTCTTCGTCCCGGCTCAACCTTCTTCACTGGTTCCAACCTCTCGCGACTATGGCATCCCCTTTTCAGTGAACGCCTTTCATCTATTTCATTTCTCTCTGTGCCTAGCTTTCGTCACCTCTTCCGTCAAGCTCGCCGTGATTCTTCTTCTCTTCTCGATCTTCTTCTTCCATCCTTTGCTTCCCATTTTCCCTGAGTTTTTATTATCGTCGAAATTTGTGATGTTACATTCTTGATTGTTGTTCGCAGCTTTGATGGAGATACGAAACAAAACAGATACAACAAAACTGGTGCAAATGAAGAAGTTTTGAGAATTGTGAAGTCCATAAAGTTGCGGTTATCGTTATGATGAAGAAGTGGAGGTGTTTAGATGGAAGCAATGATGTTGAAAGTTATGAGAGAGATGAAGGTTGTAAGGTGATGGAGAAAATGAAAAGGTGGAGGTTATGGTGTGGGAGAGTAATCCAGAATATCGACTGAATCAAGGTGAGCCAATTTTTCATATTCTGTTAGTTATGTGGAAGTTGGTTGTAAATATGCTATGGGTTGGTTATATGCAAACTGAATTGGAAGTTAGAGTTTTTATAGAATTGGTTAGGTGGTTAGGAGAGGTTCGTTATGAAATTGGTTAGGTTAGTGAATTATGTTTTAGTTTGTTGGAAATTCTGTTACAGTAGGTTATAGAAATTGGTTTTGTTGCAGGTTGGTAGTTATGATTGGTTATGGAGAGGTTTTTCTGTTTGGAAGCTGGTTGGCTGGATGTTGGAATTCTGTTTTGGCTAGCAGTTATAGTTTGTTATTCTGTTTGAGATTGGTTAAGTTAGAAAATGGTTTTTGACAGTTAGAAGTTGGTTACTCTATTTGTGAATTCTGTTTTGGTTTTGTTAGTCTTCTATTTGAAATGTTAGTTGGAATTCAGTTAGAGTGGTCATGAGGTTCAGAAATTGTTAAATGGTTGTTTGGATGGTTTTGATTTAATGATTGTTTCTGTATTGATTTACGCAGGTAGGCTGATTTATGCAGGTAGGCAGGAGGTACAACAAGGTAGAGTTTTTGTGGTGGCATAAGTGTACTGTTTTTAGGGTAAATCTAATTGGACAGCAGGACAGCGAGGCATAACAACATAGGCAAGTTTGGTTATGTTTGGATGCAGTCCCCGTAGCATGGTTCGTATTTTTGTGAATGGAAAACCTTACATGGTTTTGTATTGTTTTCTTTGTGTAGGTCAAAATGTGAAGGCGTAGCATGATATTTGAATGCAAGGCAGTTGACGAAGCAAGGAGTTTAGACACAAAGGCTAGTGAAGATGAAAGCAAAGCTTTGGCCATGGAGTTGATGAAGGTGAAAGCGAAAACATGGTTGAAGCTTAAAGTTAGGTGAATATTGTAACATAGAACCTTTGGCCATAAAGAATGGAGCATGAATATTAGATAAAGGTTGAAGATGGAATCACTAGGCTTAGGATGAGCGCTAAGGTTTAGGAATGGTTCTCTCATATTATTTTTGATGTAAAGGTCATGTAACATAGAAATATTTAGTTGTAATTGTCTTTATGGAATGAACACGGTTTGAATATCATTGATGAACCTTGTTTAAATTGGCCTTATGCTTGAGTGAGATCAAATAGACGGTGATATATTCGAACACAGCATGATAACGCTTGGGTCAATTGAACTTGAATTTTTATGAATGATTTGGATCCTGAATGAGTTCGAAATTGATGATGAAAGGTATAGAATTCTTGGAATATGGACTTGAAAAAATGCTTTGCAATTTGAATTTTACACTTTACTTGTTGCTTGTATTTCAAGCAAACCACATGATTGAACCTTCCAAATTTAGCATGAGCCAAATCCAAACTTATGTCCTTGAATAGGTTGAATTCATGGAATCACTTGAATGAATGAATTAACACATCCAAATTCCATGCATAAGAACCTTAATCCTTTTGAGATGTACCTTGGTGACTTAATGATACCGAGATATTGAGAAGAAACCAAGCTTTAACTCAAAATATCTTTATCTGAATCCCTGATGAAACCCTAGCATTCACAATCTTAACGCACTTAGTTCTTGAAGTAACTTCGATACTAACGCCTGTATCCCTTGATGAACTTGGGGGAAGATACTCTTATAGCGTGATAAGAAATAAGTCCACAACAACCACGAATCAAAATCCTATCTCCAACCATGAATATTGAAGAAGCAGCTTGAATCTCTTGAATGAAGATAAGAGCCTCAAATCCATACAGGAACCCTAATTTTCAAGATCCTTGATCACGTGCCAAAAAATGTTGTTAGCGAATGTATGCAATGTTAAATGACCTAATGGAGTTATGTACATGAGAAAAGCGCGACAATGCATAAATCCGATAAAAGTAGGAGGGTAGGACAAATTTGGGGTATTACAGCTGCCACTATTTAATCGTCTTAAACCTGAAAGTACGATTGGCACATGCCTTTCGGAAGTTCAAGGTTGAAGATGATTAAATATCAATGCCAAAAATTTGTTCTGGGAGAAAGTGTGAGTATTTTCTTTATTTATTTTTATGTTATCTGCTGGGGAAAAGAAATTTGTTTTTTCAATGAAGAGACCGAGATTGGACTTGTAACGTGGCTTGATGCCAATACGAGACAAATGGTTGGTATGAAAAGATAGCGGACGAGGTCTACGGGCGACCTACGATCCTAAGGTGAAACAATGAGTAATTTGACAGAGAACCTAGCCTAAGGGCGATCTCAGGTTCTAAGACAAAATAGATGGAAAGAACCTAGCCAAGAGGCGATCTTAGGTTCGAAGAAGGAAACATGGGTTACGACATGATAATTGTTTAGATAAGCGACACGGACGAGCATCAAGAAAGGTTAAACACGGACGCGTGTTTGAATCAATACGGACGAGTATTGAAAGAAGATACAGACAAGTATCAAAGGTTAAACACGGACGAGTGTTTGGTTCAATACAGACGAGTATTGAAAGAAGATACAGGTGAGTATCAAAAGTTAAACACAGACGAGTGTTTGATTCAATACGGACGGGTATTGAAAGAAGATACAAGCGAGTATCAAAAGGTTAAACACGGACGAGTGTTTGAATAACTGACCCGGGTGGGTGTTCAGGAAACTTGACACATACGAGTGTTTAGGAAACTTGACACATACGAGTGTTTAGGAATGGACACAGACGAGTGTTTAGGAATGGACACGAACGAGTTTTTAGGGAACTGACTACCAGACAAGAACTGGGTTTAGAACGACAAAGTGTGTTGATTTTGTTTGGTATTGAAAAGGTGAAGGTCACCGACTGGGGACTTTGGGCATGATACCCTCCTGTAGGGACATATTGTTGTCCTTGAATAATTCAGGTCTTTCATGTAAGGTACCTGATCTGCCTTATGTTTTGTATGCATGTTTGAATTTCTTTTGACGCAAAGATCCACTCTGATGGATCCGCTACGCGCTTTTGAGGATGCAATGTTATGTAATGATAACTATATGCAATGCGAAGAAATAAACTTCATGGGGATAAGAGAAGGCTTGCTGGGAACCATGCTCATCACTGGGGATGTCAGTATATATAGACGTTGGAAGCCTGCAGTACCAAAGATCGCTGGGGATACTGATAAAAATTTGCACTGGGGAGCCCATGACACCGAAGATTGTTGATGACTCTGCCAGAGATTGAGTTGCCGACAAAATGAGTCTTCAGATACACTGCTGGATTCTGAATTGTACTGTTGGGGAAGAGATAACCTGGCCAGACTCCCATACATCCTGAACCGTTGAGAGGATGATAGAACTGAATATGCCGAAGAATGGATACCAAACACCATGTGGATCCCTTTGAATACATGCCCCAAGTTTACGCACACTGGGGAATTGTCTCTCGAAACACCTGGGGATAAGAGATGGGCATGGGCACCTATGAGTGCCTTAGTTGAGCTGTGTGAATGCCCCGGTTTAGCTCTGTGAATGCCCCGGTTTAGCTCCATTGGGGATGTTCTTTATTAGCTCCACTGAGGACGCAGTTGCGCGTGCCGAGTCAAACGATGATTCCGAACTTTCTGAACTCACTTGGGGAATCAGGTTTGAAATTGTTTATAGCAGATGAGGGCAGCTTCGTGCGCTGGCTAAGTCAGGGTGACCGTTATGATGCTTTTAGTTTGATTCGTCTCGTACAACATAATTGGATTGAGCAACTTTGCAAGTACAGATGAGGAATGCCCATGTCTGGAGGATCTCTGGGAAGATCTAGGTTGAATAGAAGACCAGAAGATTCGTGCCACAATACGATATGAGGTGGCCTGCCCCAATGTCTTGAGCCACGAAACAAACTGCTCTTGATTACAGCTTTCTTGGAGAGATTTGTCGAATCTCGACGTAACCGTCCCAGGTTGAATGAATTCTGAATAGATTCCTCAACATGATAGCCTCTGATTGATCGAGCTTGAAGAGATTTATCGACGTGATAGCCTCTGATTGGTTGAGCTTGAAGAGATTTATCGACGTGATAGCCTCTGATTGGTTGAGCTTGAAGAGATTTATCGATGTGATAGGCTCTGTTTGATAGCTTGAGGGTTTGCCCCAGATTTGGAAGAACTCAGAGAGATCGACTCTCGATTTGATTGCCCCAGATTGGCAGACTCTTCTAACTTCATCCTTGAATGGTACTCAGACTGTAAAGTATCAAGATGATTTCTCTTGACAAAATCACTGATTAATATGCTGCTGGATAAGTCATTTCTCTTGTGGCAGCTGACTCTCGCTTCAACAGGGTATTCAAACCTCTCTTCTCTGACAAGATTGAGCTCTTTACTGATTGTTCATTGTGTAAACTTACTTGATGTTGATAAAAGTTTTTGTATGCAAAAGAATGCTTATTATGAGAATGATAATTTTAATGCAACACATATGTAAGTCTTGAAGTTTGAAAAACTTTGAATGAAATGATGTCATGGCTCTGTCGTGAACGAGTCACTAGCTAGAGAGAGACATTTTCAAATTCCCTTTTTTATGAAAGATAATGCAAGCATATGATGCCAACACAGATATTCAAACATACCTCTTATGAGTTAGATAAACGCTATCTCGTTGTAGCACGCTTTCGAATTGACACATGCTACAGTTAGGACTTTTATGGGTTGTAACGTGGCCTGGTTCACGGTTTTAGAAAAAAGGATTTAAGGCTCAAAATTATTTGGTTCCCACCCATTCTCCATGATGTTCTCCATTCCTACGTTCAGTTGACCCGACACAAGCGTTCATCTCTCGAGAAGAGTTTGCGATGATTGAGGAACCACAGTGGTTTCTTGGACACGACAGTCGCTAACTTCTTTGCCTTTGGTGTCTGATCGGACGACTTTGTTCTTTGATGAGGATTTTCATGGTAATCCTTTTCTCGCCTCTTAGGCTTTCTAATTTCTTTCTTGCTTTCCCTAATTTTTTCCTGGACAAATTCTTTTGAATTTCGATTTGAAAGTCCAGCGGGATGCCCCAATTTTTGCCTAAGTGACTTGTTTTCAAGCTTCGACTTAGCGAGGATTTTTGTTTCTTTTTTATTCGTATTTTCCATCTTGAACAAGTCGTTGATCTTTGTGTTGTCTTTGATTTGGCAGAAGTGGTCGTGACTGTCTGAGTCTTTGATAGATGAGGGATAGCCATTGCTGTATCGTCATCTGTCGACCTCCTGATATGCGAGAGATATCCATTGGGATATTGTTAATTGGTGCATGTTGCTGATAGATGAGGGTTAACCATTGTGGGTTTGACTTTCCTCAACCTTTTGATGGATAACAATTGTTGTATCCTTGGATGCACACTCTTGATGAGTTCTAAATGCTTGATCAGATTAGCTGAACATTACCCGCCCCAGGGTTGAAATGAGGGTTTTTTCTGAATAGAAAGAAAACTCCTACTTCAAAGGCTCAGAGGGGTTAACGAGAGTCTATCTTCCTTATATCTTCGGTGTTTAGGGATTTGAAACAAGGCATGTACATCGTCAGCAGGGTCTTACTCAAAAGCGTACCAACCAGAGATTTTGCGTTTTCAGATTGTCATCATCCTCCTTTGAATCTTTACCTAAGCATAAGACTAGGAAATCTGGCATCAATATGCAAGTAAAACATTTAAAGAGTGATAACGAATTGATGAGTAAAAATGAAAGGAACACTTCAAGACAAGCATACTTATTGCATTAAGATTTTCGTTCAAAAATAGACAAGTTTTTATATACAAGCAATGTTTAAACAAACAAGTAAGAATGCAAATGAAAATGCAGTAAAGAAACCAATGATTGCCATTGTTGAGGAGACTTGACTCCGTATCGACTTGCTGATTTTGACGACTTTCTGTAGTCTTGATGTTCGAGTGTGCGAGAGAATTCCCCTTCAGATCTGATGTGAACACAGTAGTCTCTGGATTGAGCCTGTCTTGGACATTGTCTTTGGATGACATACCATCTTCAATCGATTGTCCAGGTGCCCTAGTATAATATGCATCACCAAGCATATCATGTCTTAGAGAAATAATAGACACCATCATCAGAGTTTCCATGACCTGGCTTATCTGAGTCTTTAATCAATTATCTTCCTGCTTGAAGAAGTTTCTGACTATGAGCCAAAGCTTGCATGTACCACTCGGAGTTATTCCATAACTGATCTCTGAGCATGTGCGGTGAGAAATCAGGTTGAACCTTTGAAGAGAACCCCAGGTCTGAATAAGAATCCCCAATCTATGGGTACCTGTTATGAATGCATGAATATGCATGGGGTGCATGAATGAATGCCATGTCATGTTCTGTCATTTCCAAGGAATTTGCGTGTTTTGATTTTGATTTTACGCAAGTAAGGGATGGAAGAGTTTTAGCACAAGACTTGCAAATATGATTCCTTGGAAATAATAGAACATGTATGTTAAGCATGTGGTTAGCCATGTTATATATGCAAAGGCATGAGATCAAAGAGGATCAAGGTTCCATCATTTCTGAATATGATTGTTGTACTGTTCTGAACCATATGAGTATCATCAGATCAAATGTCCGGCGTAGCTTTCGCACATATAAGAACCGAGTACCATGTAGATCTAAGTAGCATGGGATCAAGGCTTCTGGAACATCAGATACTGTTGATCATTTTCTGAATATGCTGGGAATACCAAGATTGAAGGCTTGAATGAACCTCCAGGTAAACAAGTCAGAAACTCAGAAAATAAATCTGAGAACCATACGGTCACCAACAGGATATAGCATCTGCATAAATTCATAACATAAATCCAGATCATAGCCATTAGAACCAATAGATACCGTCTGAGCGTAGTCACCATCCGAGCATGAGTAATCATCTGAACATAGTCACCATCTGTACCTGTAATAAGAATTCCCTCCCCACTCACGGGTGAAGACTAGGTCAGGGTAAGACAATGGTAACTCGAAAATCACGGGTCCGCCTGAAAGTGCTATGGGCTTACCCACAGACGTGGGTGCCGATAGTAATTCGTTTGAACCTCATCCGAGCATGGTATATAACATGACTGCACTAATCGGACCACGTCCTATAGCCGTCATTCCCCCACTCTATTCCTAGTGTCCTAGTGCACTCTGGCCTGGGTACTGGTCCTTTTACCTCAATAGTAACATCCCCACCCAAACAAAAAGCAAATCCTGTACAGCAAAGGTATATGGAAAATAGTAAAATGCAATGCATACGTATGCTCAAGTATATACAAAATGAATGAATAAACTGAAAGCATAAAGATAAACACCCAAAGAAAAGAAAGCAAGAGCTAGGAGCGACTCCGGGATGGACCAGCATTTGGTCGACCTATCCCCAGTGAAGTCGCCAGCTGAATTAACCGACTGAAAATCATTAAAACAATGAAGTCGCCATCGAACGTCTTTTACCCCATAGGAAGGGAAAGGTAAACATCGAGAAAACCTGAGAAGGGTGAAGTCACGATATTGCGACCGAGAGATAAGGGTAAGGGAGTCTGTTACGCGAGGGGAAGGTATTAGCACCCCACACGTCCGTAGTACTCTACGACATCCACTCTTGTTATCTTTCTTATGGGTGTGTTTAATCTATGCTTACTGTTTATTACTGCTAAAGGGAGAATGCATGCAAAAGAAAGGGGGAAAATGTAGGGAAAATAAAATTGTGCTCGCCTGGGCCCTACCCCAATGCCTACGTATCCTTTTTGAGGAATCAGAGCTACCGTAGTTAGGCTTATATGTTTTTGTTTGTTTGTGTTTTTCATGGACGAAGTTAATTCCGCATTCTGCCGCAGCTCGACCTTTGGAGACTTATGCGTTGGCACATAAGTAAATTAATCGTGTCCTTACCTGAAAAGGGTTTTTAAGAAAAGGTGCTCGAGCGCACAAAATGGTTTGAGTTGGTTTGTGTTTTGTTGTAGATAACGACTAGTTGACCTCAAGAGAGAGATATTATCCACTTTTCTACTTAGCTATGAAAGGAGTCTTTGAGAATTGAACCACACCTAAAACTTGAGATGAAGAACAATAAGATCGAGAAGAGACCCGCTTATCATTTCCCATACTAAGCAAAAGCATGATTCTCATCAGTAGTTTTAAAGTGTTTTGAATTTTGAAAGAAAAAAGAAGTTTTAGTTTTAAATGCGAATGCAGAAGGAGAAAGAAAAGTCACAGGGAGACCAGTCTATTTCTAAACCTAAAGTCATCATACTTAATATGATCTCTTGAAAGTGATAAATGCGGAGATGAGGAATAAAACGAGGTTGTGATAATACCGAACAGAGAAGGTACGTTGCCTCTTCGAAACTGTGCAAGCGGTAAGAAAATTCTACAAAAGTTTCCTTGAACGAGTGATTGAAAAATTAACCCCGAGCATTCCATATTGCAAAAATTGCATCATTACCATCACGAAACCTTGACTAAAATGATAACAAAAAAAGATTATTAAACATGAAAATAGTAGAAAATTTCTATGAAATTTCTAAAGAGCGGTTCTAAAAAATTCTAAAATGTCCTAATATTTTTTGTATTATTTTTGTCACTAAAAAATAAAGTCTTAAATTTAACAAAGAAAATAGCGGAATCAAGGAGGTGGGAAATTGACACACTGAGTATTGAAAGGAATTAGTGCTAAGCCCAACCACAGTCCACTAAGCCTTTTTGTTCAGCTAGATTCAATAAAAAAACAACGAATGGGCCTAGGGAATTCACAGTTTGGCCCATTCATTAGCAGTCCATAACTTATTTTTATTTTCTCCATTGTTTTAATAGAAAGAAATAATAATTAAAAAAAACAAAAGAAAAAGAAAATGGAAAGAAGATCGTGAGATTAGGGGTAGGTGAGTTATCCCTTTTTGTTCGTCAATGGCGCCGCTCCCTCTTCGTCGTCTTCTTCTTCTTCGATCCGGATCACTCTTCTTCGTCCCGGCTCAACCTTCTTCACTGGTTCCAACCTCTCGCGACTATGGCATCCCCTTTTCAGTGGCCACCTTTCATCTATTTCATTTCTCTTAGTGCCTAGCTTTCGTCACCTCTTCCGTCAAGCTCGCCGCGATTCTTCTTCTCTTCTCGATCTTCTTCTTCCATCCTTTGCTTCCCATTTTCCCTGAGTTGTTATTATCGTCGAAATTTGTGATGTTACATTCTTGATTATTGTTCACAGCTTTGATGGAGATACGAAACAAAACAGATACAACAAAACTGGTGCAGATGAAGAAGTTTTGAGAATTGTGAAGTCCATAAAGTTGCGGTTATCGTTATGATGAAGAAGTGGAGGTGTTTAGATGGAAGTAGTGATGTTGAAAGTTGTTAGAGAGATGAAGGTTGTAAGGTGATGGAGAAAATGCAAAGGTGGAGGTTATGGTGTGGGAGAGTAATCCAGAATATCGACTGAATCAAGGTGAGCCAATTTTTCATATTCTGTTAGTTATGTGGAAGTTGGTTGTAAATATGCTATGGGTTGGTTATATGCAAACTGAATTGGAAGTTAGAGTTTTTATAGAATTGGTTAGGTGGTTAGGAGAGGTTTGTTATGAAATTGGTTAGGTTAGTGAATTATGTTTTAGTTTGTTGGAAATTCTGTTACAATAGGTTATAGAAATTGGTTTTATTGCAGGTTGGTAGTTATGATTGGTTATGGAGAGGTTTTTCCGTTTGGAAGCTGGTTGGCTGGATGTTGGAATTCTATTTTGGCTAGAAGTTATAGTTTGTTATTCTGTTTGAGATTGGTTAAGTTAGAAAATGGTTTTTGACAGTTAGAAGTTGGTTACTCTATTTGTGAATTCTGTTTTGGTTTTGTTAGTCTTCTATTTGAAATGTTAGTTGGAATTCAGTTAGAGTGGTCATGAGGTTCAGAAATTGTTAAATGGTTGTTTGGATGGTTTTGATTTAATGATTGTTTCTGTATTGATTTATGAAGGTAAGTTGATTTATGCAGGTAGGTAGAAGGTACAACAAGGTAGAGTTTTTGTGGTGGCATAAGTGTACTATTTTTAGGGTAAATCTAATTGGACAGCAGGACAGCGAGGCATAACAGCGTAGGCAAGTTTGGTTATGTTTGGATGCAGTCCCCGTAGCATGGTTCGTATTTTTGTGAATGGAAAACCTTACATGGTTTTGTATTGTTTGCTTTGTGTAGGTCAAAATGTGAAGGCGTAGCATGATATTTGAATGCTAGGCAGTTGACGAAGCAAGGAGTTTAGACACAAAGGCTAGTGAAGATGAAAGCAAAGCTTTGGCCATGTAGTTGATGAAGGTGAAAGCGAAAACATGGTTGAAGCTTAAAGTTAGGTGAAGATTGTAACATAGAACCTTTGGCCATAAAGAATGGAGCATGAATATTAGATAAAGGTTGAAGATGGAATCACTAGGCTTAGGATGAGCGCTAAGGTTTAGGAATGGTTCTCTCATATTATTTTTGATGTAAAGGTCATGTAACATAGAAATATTTAGTTGTAATTGTATTTATGGAATGAAAACGGTTTGAATATCATTGATGAACCTTGTTTAAATTGGTCTGATGCTTGAGTGAGATCAAATAGACGGTGATATATTCGAACACAGCATGATAACGCTTGGGTGAATTGAACTTGAATTTTTATGAATGATTTGGATCCTGAATGAGTTCGAAATTGATGATGAAAGGTATAGAATTCTTGGAATATGGACTTGAAAAAATGCTTTGCAATTTGAATTTTACACTTTACTTGTTGCTTGTATTTCAAGCAAACCACATGATTGAACCTTCCAAATTTAGCATGAGCCAAATCCAAACTTATGTCCTTGAATAGGTTGAATTCATGGAATCACTTGAATGAATGAATTAACACATCCAAATTCCATGCATAAGAACCTTAATCCTTTTAAGATGTACCTTGGTGACTGAATGATACCGAGATATTGATAAGAAACCAAGCTTTAGCTTAAAATATCTTTATCTGAATCTCTGATGAAACCCTAGCATTCACAATCTTAACACACTTAGTTCTTGAAGTAACTTCGATACAAACGACTGTATCCCTTGATGAACTTGGGGGAAGATACTCTTATAGCCTGATAAGAAATAAGTCCACAACAACCACAAATCAAAATCCTATCTCCAACCATGAATATTGAAGAAGCATCTTGAATCTCTTGAATGAAGATAAGAGCCTTAAAGCCATACAGGAACCCTAATTTTCAAGATCCTTGATCACGTGCCAAAAAATGTTGTTAGCGAATGTATGCAATGTTAAATGACCTAATGGAATTATGTACATGAGAAAAGCGCGACAATGCATAAACCCGATAAAAGTAGGAGGGTAGGACAAATTTGGGGTATTACATTCTCCCTACCGGCCGAAGATGAATGGTACTGTTGAAGCGGCTAACAAGAACATCAAGAAGATTATATAAAAGATAACGGTGACCTACAAAGACTGGCATGAGATGCTACCATTCTCTCTTCATGGGTACTGTACCTCAGCACGGACATCGACAGGGGCAACCCCTACTCTCTGGTATATGGCATGGAGGCAGTCCTACCCATTGAGGTCCAGATTCCTTCTCTAAGGATTTTGAAAGATGCGGGTTTGGACGAAGTCGACTGGATCCAGAATCGACTTGATCAACTGAATTTGATCGATGACAAGAGACTTACCGCTGTCTGTCATGGTCAAACGTATCAAAAATGGATGATCAAGGCTTTCAACAAAAAAGTCAGACGCCAAGAGTATCAAGTCGGGGATCTAGTGATCAAGCGCATCATACTGCCGCAAGGTGATCCCAGGGGAAATGGACTCCCACCTACGAAGGGTCGTTTGTAATTAAAAACATTTTCTCGGGTAGAGCCATGATTCTAACCACCATGGACGGTGACGACCTTCCTAACCCTGTCAATGCGGACATAGTGAAAAGATACTACGCATAATAAAAGACCCACTAGAATGATTGGCCTAGGCAAAAATAAGGGCTCCCGGCGAACCAAAAGGGTTCAGGCAAAAATAAGGGATGAAAATAAAAAAATTTGTACACCCGCCAAGTCAAAAACCTGAAAAGGCGGCTTGGGAAAAAAAGGGTATCCCGGTGGACTGAAAACCCAAAAGGGCGGTCCAGGAAAAAGTCAGGGATGTAAAGCGTATCACTATGTCCCATTGGATCACCTTGCGATCAGACCTTAGTATAACTGTCAAACTCAAACGACACCAATCAATCTAATCAGCTTCGGACAAGCAACAAAGTGATGAGACGCTTGAAGACATAACGACATTAGCAGAATTGAAACTCAATGGGATTGTTGTACATAGATGTTTTCTTTTACACAATATTGTATAGTTTCTATTTTTACGGCAGCGTTTTATTACTAGAGCGTCCGCCTCTTTGTACAAAAATGCCTATTATAGACCAACTTCGAAAATCAATGCAAATCATGTTTACAAAAAAAAAACTATGTGTTTTCCCTTTTTCTATTTTGTCTTGCAAGAACGTCCAATGGTTTATTCTTGACATATGCATTTGAATATGATTACTACTCACAAATGTCTACATAAGAAACGAAAAGACAAATTGCTCGAGACAAAAACAAGAAATGTCAAAACCCGACAGTCACTCTGTCCAACAGATATCGAGGCATAGACAGCTTTGGAACATAATCATCAGTACCCACGACCTCGTGACATCTACACTCCCCACAGAATGAAAGCAATCAAGGCATTGTCATCAGCTTTCCCAAAACAGGAGATAATCTCCCCAGCCAGGGTCTTTCAAGAATCTGACATCTATACACCCCAGCTGAATCTCATAATCGCGAGCGGGTCATAAAGTTTGTCTCTCAAGCAGAAGTTCATTACCCTGAATACAGAAACTCAATCCTCGATAGAGTTTTTCCCTCCAGCTACGAAAGTTCATCCTCCAACAGAGTTTCTTTTTTCCCCACGGAGTTATTCTCAAAGCAGAGTCTCTCCTCGGCAGAATATCTGTAAACAAGGAGCAAATCTCCAGCATGATCATCTCCGTTCACTATCCCAGCGAAAGTTGAAGAACCATATTTTTCCACAACAACCAGGAAGGCTATTTCCAATACTCTCAGGCAGCAATCAGGGATTTATTTTCCCAGACTTAGATATGTCACAATAGCATCTCATGTTCATACATCATGACATGCACATACATATCACATACAGCACAATCTCATTATTTTGAGAACATCACCCCACCATGCATTTCATGCATCACATATAATTAACCTTATGGTAAATCACTTCCCGAAATCAAATGGGGTCAACTAATCTACATGATCAAATGAAGCAGCCCTACTATCCAGGTTTTCATTTCGAAGTAACCCTACTATCCAGGTTGCTTCTCAAGCCCTACTATCCAGGTTCCTCCCCATAGCCCAACTACCCAGGCTTTCATTTCGAGGTAACCCTACTATCCAGGTTCCTTCTCATAGCCCTACCATATAGGCTTTCATTTTAAGGTAACCCTACTATCCAGGTTCCTTCTCATAGCCCTACCATATAGGCTTTCATTTTAAGGTAACCCTACTATCCAGGTTCCTTCTCATAGCCCTACTATCCAGGCTTTCATTTCAAGGTAACCCTACTATCCAGGTTCCTTCCCATAGCCCTAATACCCAGGCTTTCATTTTGAGGTAACCCTACTATCCAGGTTCCTTCCCATAGCCCTACTACCCAGGATTTCATTTCGAGTTAACCCTACTATCTAGGTTCCTCCTCATAGCCCTACTACCCAGACTTTCATTTAGAGGTAACCCTACTATCCAGGTTCCTCCTCATAGCCCTACTACCCAGGCTTTCATTCTGAAGTAACTCTACTATCCAGGTTCCTTCTCATAGCCCTACTACCCAAGATTTCCTTTCGAAGCAACCCTGCTATCCAGGTTTTTTCTCCCTTATCTCTAAACAACAATTTACAACACTGTAAGACCTGGACCCGACCAGATACGATCAATTTCACATTTCCCTAGTTGAAGTCAAACTTAGACTTGGTCTAATTTCTGTCAACAATCACCTTCGAATGACATCTTTAAGCCCATCTCCAACAACTTTCCGTCATCTCTCCAAATGGCATCTTTAAGCCCATTCCCTACGCAATCAACAACCACATCATCAAGTGCAAATTTCTGGGCACTCTAGTGTTCAATCATCTTCCACTTTCAAGCTACGAACGACAAACATACCGATATCATGTTTCAAGTTTAAGAAGATTGAACATGGGCAACTGTTGTACCCCAAAATTTTCCCTCCCATTTTTTATTCAAGATACTATCCTAGGTCTTCTCGAATACTCAATTTGGCTCAGAAGTTTGATCAGACAGATTCTCTTCCTAGGCAGTAAGTCAACGATTAGGGTTTGACGTTTTTCAAAGAAAATTTATTCTTCAAGGTTTCAAATGGTCTTCATAGATCTTCATGTCTCTTCAAGGATGTTCAAGCCGAGTTTCAAACCTTGCATTGCAAGTTTGCTCAGTCAATGGTTCAGACGACTGAAAATGACTCCATTGACCAAAAAGTTGACCTTTTGCGAGACCAAGTTCAAGCGACTGTAACTTCTTCCTTATTCAATATTTTTGAGTGGTTCTTCTTGCGTATGACTCTCCTCGATGTTATCTCCAATTTCTCTTCACAAATCAAGAGCTGATTACGTGTAGAAGATCACCAAAATTCGAATGCGTTAGAAGTCACTTCATGGATTTTAACCTAATTTTAAGTAATTGTTGCATGGTTTCTAAGAATTATGATTTCCTCAAATTACAAGATCTTGTGACGATTATCTCCGCATATGGTCATATGTGATGTCGCTCACGAGTTTATCTTCAAAGATTGAAAGAAAATTGTGTTTGGAAGACTTTGAAAGTTATCAAATCGTCGCAAGTCATTTGTTTGATTTTGAATATTCTTAACCACAATTTGTTTTCCTCAGGACTATGTTTCTCATGTTGAAGTTTGTTAATTATACAAGATTGGTGAATGTTATTAAAGCACATTTGTTTGGCAATGAAGTTCTGTTCTAATCGAGCACGGCGTGCGAGTTCATTTTGAGTGCAAATTTGATTTGGACAAGAGGTGAAGATTAAGATTGTCATTTAGATAACCAATTGTTTTGAGTTCGAGTAAACCAAGTGGAATTGAATTCTTAAGCATTGTTTTGTTCAAGAATTTGATTGGAAGTTTAAAAGATAAGACACAGGGTTTCATTTGAAATACAAATTACAAGGGTGTTGGATTTTCTTGAAGTTCAAGTTACGAAGCAAGATACATGTTCAAATCATGCAAGTAGGGAATTTCATTTTCATCAAGATTCAAGAATGATTCCATACGATAAATTCCTAATTCATAAAATTCACTCAAGTTATGTGTTCATTACATTTTTGGGACGAGTTACAATTTTTGTTTACAAAGCAAAAAAAAGAATTAAATGTTTCTTCTTCAATTTCCTGTTGCTTCCTCTTCAAGAAACTCGTCCACACTCTTTGCTAGCCATGGCCTTTTCATCTCTCAACTTCACGTTCGCCGTCCAATTTTCGTGTTCATGAAATAAGAAAAAAGGAAGTTAGCAAGCATGTGAAAATTAAATAATTAATTGCTAAAACAAGTTTGAATACTCATCATTAGGATTTGTATGTGGAATCAGATTTAAAAGTTGTTTGTTTTAATCATAGTCTATCTTCTCCTATTTTGCAAATCACAAGGTTTGGGCCTTGGTTCACAAAAAGGGAAAAGAAAATTTGCAAACATTTTCTACTGCAAAATAGCATAAAGCCCAAGGCTATCGAACATCAAACAAGTATAGCAGCAGGCAGCAAAGACAATAAATTGTGAAAACAAATAAAACAGAGCAAGCAAGCAAGGTCAAACATCAAGGGCAGGCTGCAATGCAGCAGAGCAGGCTGTCCAAAATATGCAACAAATATAGCAGCATGCAGAAAAGACAACATAATATGCAAAAAAAATAAAACAAGTCAAGCAAGCAAGGGCAGGCTGCAATGCAGCAGAGTAAACCATAGCATAACCTACAACAAAATATTACAACAATATAAAGAAGGCAGCAGTAGGTAAAACAAATTGGAGCAAGGCAATAGCAAGCTAGCTTTCTCAACACACCACCTTACACCATCATGTCCCTTAAATCATACAAACCCTTCAGATACTTTTGGATAAAAGCAAGTTTTCTTTACATCATTGAAAGATGAGAGAGGAAAAGATATCACCTGCATTGCTGCCCATAGCAGACTAAAAATCTGCTCCAACTACAAAAATATCCCCACAAACCAATACATGCCAAAACCTGTGCCAAGCCTGTTGCAAGCCTGCAAACCAGTTGCACCAAATAGGCAAATACAAAACCTGCCACTCAAATGATCAAAGTCAGCTTTCCAAATATGGTCAAAATCTCAACAGTTTCCCTCCAATTCCATCCCTTATCTCACTACAAAGCCACTATTTCGTAAAAACACAGAGGGGGAGAACACACCAGAAAACATAAACCAAACAAAACCAGCAAATACAAGAGAAAATAGTAAAACCATAAAATATAGGAAGCAAGAGCAAAAGCCAAGCCAACATACCCAAAGAGATAGTAAAAACCAACAAAGATATTAGCAAATCACAAAAAAACAAACTCTCCAATTCCTGTTCAAACATAATACCAGCAAATTCCGTATGATCTAAAGAGAGGCTTTAGCATGAACCAACAGAAAAAATACACTCTAAACCCATGTTTCAATTTGTAAGGCATTTCACATTTATCTATTCCAAACATCTCATCATAAACTTCATATTCAAAAGCATAACATAACTCAAAGAGGAGGCAATAGCAATAGGATATCATACCTACTCTTAAAGAACTTCACAAGCCAGACCCCAACAGGTACTGATTTCTTTTCCACCATTCACGAATCTCTGTGTTCACATAGTTTCCGTACTAACTGTTGCATAATATTTGTTGCTACTGCAAAAAAAACGAAAAAAACAACAAAGAAACCATGTGAAATAATTATTGTTTTGTTAGAGAAAGAATAGAAAAATACAGTACGATAGATATAGAATAACAGAAGGTTAAAATCCTTCACCATACCTCCAATTCCTCTTTTCTTTCGTGCAACCTTCATGAAATACTTCCCCTGTTTCGCAAATTTCATACTACCACCAGTACCCACGTCCCTAACTGAAATTAACAGTATTTAATCTGATCTTTGAGAGCAATTGATTTGACCAAAACTCTCCTGGTCCATATGCTTGCATCTCCTAATATCTTTCCATAATAAGTCCAAGTGTAGGAAACTAGCAAGGGACGTAACTCAAGACAATATTTCGACCATTCCCTACCGAAACCCTACCATTCCCTTCCTTTATAGAAGAATCTCTCAATCTCCTAGCCTAACCCAAATGCAAATAGGGAAACAGTTTTAACGATAAACCTTAAACAATACTGTGTAGCTCCGAACCAAACTCATCAATGGAGAAGTCACCAAAATGCAGCGTCGCCATTGGAAGCAGAAGCAACATCGTAAGTCATTGTTTGTTGTTGTCATCGGGAAATTTCGGAATAAAGGAAGTAGAGAAATCATTGGCTAGGTTTCATAGAAGAGATTTAGTTTTAGAGGATGCTAAAAGGAAGATGGTGGTGAGTTTGCGAGAGAGAGAAGAGGGGCGAATGACTATTTAGGGTTTTCTACAACCCTTTCCTCTGTTGAAGATAAATGGACCTGGGTCTGGCCCGACCCGGTCCAAGCCCAACCCATTTCCTTTTTTTTTTAAACCCAACATTTATCTTTTTTTTGCAATCTGTTTTATTTTTTTTAAATTGGGCTTTGCTGTGTCAATTCCTTCTAAGCCCAATCTTTTTTCTTTGTTTCAAACCTTCAACATACTGCTTTACCCCTTAATTTTTTATAATTATTTTGGTTTAGGTTTAAGTTAATAATCTTAGGTTTAATTTAGCTTAGGTTTAAATTAGTAATTTTAATTTAGTTAATAATTGTAGATTCTTTTTTTAATTTAGTTATATTTAATTTAAGAATTTTAGAACTTTAACTTAATTTTAGGATTAAATTAGTCATTTAGAATTTTAAGTTTAGTTTAGAATTATCTTAATAATTTTAGTTTAGATTTAATTTAATCTTTGGTTTTAATTCTAGATTCGTAAATTTTGAATTATTTAATCTTCTCAGTTAGTTTAGTTAGCAATTGTTTTTGAACAATTTAGCTAATTAACTTTTTAGTTAACTTTTTTTTACAAATTGTTTAATTTCTTCATGATAAACAAAATTTCAAAATAATAATAATAGAATAGATCTTTATTTTCTTTTTAAATTTCCTCACAAACAAAAAAATAAGAATTTTATTTCCTTATCTTTATTTTGTTAATTAATTTTACTTCATAAACTTGTTGTAATTTCGATTAATTTCTCGATTCAATTCAGTTGTATTGTTTGCCTATTTGGACATTTAATTGTACTAATCCATCCCCATTCGTAAATTTGTACCCCATTCCCGAAAGCTCTGTAATAGCGTAGAATTTTAAATTTCCGCAATTTACTGTTTTCTTTATACTGTATAGTAATTAGGCGTGCATGGCAAGATTCAAAATCAATCGCTAGATAACCTAATTTCAAAGACAACTTAACTTGAATCAAACACACTTTTTCACACACGCACCCCTAGGGTAACCTCGCTCGTTGCCTCGGAAACACAGTCATGTCGCTCGAATATGGGACGCTTTAGCAAAGACCCTTCGATAAAAAAGACCGTAGTCTCTCGATGTCCCTCGATGTTGCCTTCGATAAAACGATCTAGTCCCTTACGAGAAATTACTAAAGCGTATCACAAGTTGCCTTCTACGACTGTATAAAACGAGCCGCGCCTGTCCCTTCACATCCAACGATGGGGCTTCTTACCAAATAAATGGTAAGATAGCAACATCTAAAGGAGGAGGAAAATAACATTTAAGACCTTTTGAGTAGGTAGATTCGTTCCTAGTTGCTCGCTTACACCAACACTTTCACATTAAAACCTTTTTTTCAAAAGAAAAAAGCTTTTTATATACGTTCTTATAGAGACGAGAAATATTACAAAAACATCTTTTCAAGAACACTTTCAAAAAAACACATTCCACAAACACCTCTTTGAATTATTTTCGAAACAATACTTTGTACGCGTTCTTATAGAAACGAGAACCATTACAAAGAAATTTTCAAAATATTTTCAAACCCACAACACAAAGCATATTTTCAAACAAAGCAAGTGATCTAGCAAGAAAGTAAGAGCCCATGGAAAACCATGGATGAAAAGGGTACTAATACCTTCCCTTTTCATAATCTACCCCCCGAACTCAAGAAAATATCTCTAAAGGTCTTTCCTGTTCTTTTCAGCCTTTCCTGTTGGATAAAAGAAAAGTCGGTGGCGACTCTTACTATCCACATAATTGCGATAAAAAGCAAAACACCCAAGTCAGTTCTCCCACCGTATCACATTTTGCACTATTAGTAAAACAGAAGGCAAGAGGGGTGTGGATAGTTTGGCTTGGCCCAAAGGTTTTGAGAGAGTTCGCTTGAGTATCCTGAAGACAAGCGCAAGGCGGTACGATGGGCATGCGTGTTTGTATGTTTGATGGAAATCTTATGGTTGAGATCGAGGGGAGCATGGTAATGCGGTGGACCTACGCGCATGGTGTTGTACCCCAATTTCCCCCCCTAATATCCCTTCATCATACCATATTGATTCAATCACAACAAGATCACATTAGGGATTTTGGTTCTCCTCCCTATATTTAGCTTTGCTCTTTGAGGAATCACCAAGGACCTTGACTTGTTTTTCTTGTGTAATCATTCATGTTTTGTTTTGACTTTACTTTTAATTAATAAAATGCAATGTTGGTTTGTCTTACTTGTCAAGGTTATTTTGTTTCACTACATTTCAAATTTATCAAGATTTGATCCAAAAAGTACAAGGGGTTGAATGAAAAATAGTCATGGTTGGACAAGGTTTTGTTCCCATTGGTGACAAGTGCATATTTCTCTCAATTATCAAGATATGGAAGTGATTGTGGTTGCTATGAGTTCTCATTATCATCCTTAACAACTTATATTTACAAAGCATTTGTTTTGGTACAAGAAGTTTGTTCAAAATTTTGAAAGTTCCTCAAAGCATTTTCTTGATCTAGAAGTTAGAGTTTTGAACTTCAAAGAAGCATATCTTGCTCATATTTTAGTATTTTTGAGTGATTCTAAAGACATCCTTCTCTTCAAAGGGTTATCAACAAATCACTTCAAAATTTCCAAGGAGTTTTCATGTGGAAGAAACTTGATGAAGAAGAAAGATTACAAGTCCTCCAGATGAATCCCCAATTTTCCACGTGTGACTTCAAATGATCATAACTTGGTCAATTTTTATCACCTTGAGCCCATTATTTTTCGAAAATGATCTTGAAGATGTGAACTTTATGTCTTCTTTTATTTTCAAAGTGAGAAAATGGATGTAAATTTCCTTAAGGATACAAATGATTATAGGTCATTTCATGATTTTTTGCCCACTTCAACAATTCATAACTCTCTCAATTTTTGGAGATTTTGAATGGTTCATGTTCCAAAATTTCATTCAAGAGATCTACTTCATGCCATCTTTTTTGGTCCAGAGCAAATTCCAAGTGGAAGACCATGTTTGGATGCAAGACATTATAGGTCACTTTTGAAGAAAAATTTAAAATATTTCTAAGTATGGAAAGTCAACCCTTTTCTCCAACTTTGACTCAACACAACTTTAAGCTCAAGCATCCAATTGATTCCATTCTTTTTCCATTGTAAATCTTGTAACCTCGTCTTTCTAAAGCATTAAGAACCACGCCTTAAGACCCCTTGAGATGAGAATGCCATTGGATTGAACTTGGTAACTTGGAACTGAAGTTTTCCCATGAGTCAGAATTTGAAGTCTTTGTTTTGGCTTCTAATCACAAGTTTTACACGCATTTATGCCTCTAAACATGTTTAATGAAGTTCCAGAATTGATTAGCACAACAAAACACGCGTTTTGGATGAGTTTTGATCAAATTGGAAGTCACACTTTTCTTGTTTGCAACTTCACACGATTTCCCTCCAAACTTCATCATTTCATACGCTTGGACATTTCATTTGATTCCCTATAAATAGAGGGTCATCCTCCATTCATTTCCTCAAGCTTAGATAGCCAGAATCACCCTGCCAAACTTGTTCCCTAACTCAGAATTCAGCAAACTTCGAAATCCATTCTCAAGCCTTTTTGAATCCATTTTTTTAATCAATTCACCTTCCTTGATCTTCCCTGAAGCTAACCATATAATTACATTCAAGAATCGTGCCCTATATTGCTCCATAGAAGTCCAGTTTCAGAGCTCTGCAACTCAACTTCAATAGGTAGATTCCTTCATCAATTCTTCAAAACTTTGATATCATTATAATGCTCTCATTGCCCTGGTTCTAGTCTCAACACTTACTTCTTACTGGAAACATGTTTTGACCATGAAATTTCAAATCCATTTTCAAAACTTTCTTTCCAAATTGCTTGAGCTACAGTTTGTATAAATTTGGCGCGAGGGTGTGGTTGTCTTCGTCTTGAAGAGACAAAGCGAATGGCATAGGTATGAGCTTCTTATTTTACAGTTTGAGAGACCTGCAATTCACGTTGGCTGGAGGTTGAAGATGACCAACGTGTCATCTTCCAACCAATGATGGTGCGCAACTTGTTATTTTTGAATTCTGATTTAATAATTGATTCAGTGCTTTATTCACTAATGACCATGATATGCACAACGCGTCAGATCCCTTGGATTTGATTACTAACGCGTTTTGACTCTCATCCAATGGTCCATATACTTTTTACTTTTATTTTCTTTTCTGATTTTTTCTATTTAATTGTTTTAAACTTCAAAAAATCATAGAAAATTTATTTTAAGCCAAAAAAATATGAAAAAATTATTGAAAATATTTTTGATTATTCTCTTTCTGATTTTTATTTTTTTTTCACAATTTAAATTCGTGTTTTGGTATTTTTTATAAATTTTCACTTTATTTGAATTATTTTAAATGTTTAAAAATACTTTTATGCATTTTTAAATTCTGAAAAAATTATGGAATGATCCAATGATATTGTGACAAGTATTGGTGACTTTATTTTATTTTTGTTTGTGAATTTGCTATTTTTTTTAATCATTTTTGGTTTATTTTACCCATTTCTTTTAACTTTAAAAAAAGTTTCTTACTTTAAAAAATTACCAAAAAATTTATAAAATCATTTGAGCCCTTTTCTGATTTTTCTATGGTCTTACTTTTTATTTCTTGATTAATTGGAACATAGTTGATATTTTTTATCTTTATTTCTATTTTTAAACCTTTTTTAATGTATATATTAAATGCAATATTATTTTGATATTATTTTCTGGCTGATCTTGGGTTAAATTTTTTATCATGAGCTTTATTAACATCATTGGATCCATGGTGTTGAGTTTAACTCCATAAAAATGGATGAATGATTTTAATAATAGTTTGATTAAATTTAATTCAAAAGTGGTTTATATTTTCTCTCCCACCCCACTTCATCCCATCCCCTTCTTATTGCACAAAGTGTTATTGGAGTATTATCTCTATATCATGTCTCAAAACAAATGGTGCATAGATTGCTATTGACCGACCTTAAAATAGGCGCGACTTCTATATAAGTCAACTTACGATTGCTTAACATAGCGCTAAATTTTGTCCCGATTCGAATAAATGATCATTCGTAGAACAAACTTATGTTTGCAAGCCTAAGTATGTTAATTTGATCTCTTTGATCCAATAGCCTTGAGATCCATTGTATGGAGGCTTTGGTTCTACCAATCCTCTAATGGATCTACAACACCTTTGGTCAACGCGGATCACTTAAATATCGTTGATCATTAAATGGTACTTATGAGGATTCCAAATGGATGATATACTTGACAAAAAGCAAATGCAACTTGTTGTGTGGAGGCTTTGGTTCTACCAATCCTCTAACAAGTTCCAAATGCAAGTTTCAAGATGATCATTCAACTAACCACTAATCATTAATAATTGACTTTATCTTGTATTTTTATTATATCCCCTTTTATTTTTATGCACTATTTACTTTTCTGCATTTACATTTCATGCCATTTTCATCTTTGCTCATTTGAGTATTTACTTTCTTGTCATTTTTATTTTTCTCACTTGAGCTTTTCTATCTTTTTCTTAAGATACTTAATAATCAATATGAACCATAAAATCCTTAATGAAGCTTGGACTATTTGGTTACTACCTTTGGCATTATGGAGCATTGCACTTTTTGGACTTAGGATTAGAAACCTTGGCCTATGATTGGAGACCTTGTGATCTTATCTGATTATTTTGTCTGGAGCTCTTGAGGTTTACCTTAAGACATTGGGTTATTTGTTTGTTTTGTGTGCAGGTTATTGTGATTACACCCTTTGTTTTTAATATGGAATTCACCCGCATACAGCCGTTACTGTGCCCAATTTTTGTGAAGACTTAATACACTTGAAGTTTGGTTCTCTCAAGAGGTCTAGTATATTTGCTTGTTTGGTTTCAATCCAAATAATGGGAATTCTATTTTGGCTCATAATGTCAAGTATTGGCTTCTTGTTGGCTAGATTGTTCTTATCCCTAGCTTTTACCTTATGCTTTAGGATAGCCTCTTCTTCTCCTCCCATCTTCTTTAATTTCAAAAATCTTCTCCCCTCTTTTGAAAATTCTTCTTGTTTTAAACTTGAATTACTTTTATAATAAACTTGGACTTAGGTCCATGCATTTTCAAACATTTTCATAAGTAAACTCCAATAAACTTAACAATACTTTGACATTTTTGTGAGAAGACTAAAAGTCAATCAATCTCATTTCAAACCGTTTTGCCACTTTGGCTTCTATCTTTAAACTTTTCTCAAAAGATTGAACTCTTGTCAATCCTTGTAGTGATGCAAACAACTATACTTCTACAATATGTAGTAAAGAGAGATATTTTCCACTTGGGTGTTGAGTGAGGCATTACTGATTTTAAAATCCAAGCCATATCCTCCACTTTGAGATGATGCAAATTCTCATTTCTCATGATTGTGGGTAGTAGGTATGTTTTTCACACGGACAATGACGATGATGTTTTTATCTCATAAAATTGACCAACATACTTGTCTTTTAAAATTTTTAAAAGAGGAACTACGTGTACCCTGATCCCCTATTGCACGAAAAGGTGGTACGTAGGCACTAAAGGTTCGCAACTGCGGTGGGTGCAAAAATAATAAATATATTTCTTTTCTCACCTCCACCATATATTTTATACAACATATTTCATAGCCAAAATATACAGATTTTTCAAAGAGGTTCTTGCGGAGTACCTTAGATGTTTAGGGTGCTAATACCTTCCCTTTGCATAACCAACCCCTTTACCTTGAATCTTTCCCCCTCTTTTTGGGTTATTCGCTCTTTTCCCATTCCTTTGGAAACAATAAAGCGCGGTGGTGATTTTTATTTTGATTTATATAAGTCTAGTCAATCCAATGGCTTAGTCTTGAACATGTATACAGCTACAGAAAAAATGGCGACTTCACTGGGGACAGATTAGCCTTTTGCTGGTCCATCCCTAAGTCGATTGACCCTATCTTTATTTATATCTGTATATGTGTTATTATTGTTTTTGTGTTATATGTTGTATATATGTTTGTCTGGAATTTCTTGGTTTTCAGGGTGCTTGGTGATTACTTATAAGTCTTATACCCGGACTTGGGAAAACTTTAAGATAGGACGGGCGGTATAGTCATGTTAACTTTGAGGGAGTAATCCCAAAAAAGGAGGCATGAGATCCCCCACTCAGTAGAGGCCCCTTTGACTGTGGTGTCATTTACCAAGTAATCGGGAAGACGTACTGCTTTCGACCTGGGAGCCTGCTGAAATTGAGGATCGTAGAATACCTAACCCATCTTGTCCTTTTAGATGTAGTGCAGAAGCTATAACGGAGTAATTCAGAAATAGTTGTCACGCGATACTACGCTCGGACGAGTTTTTCTTGAGAATATTACTAATTACCGAGTTAATCGGGAAGTTGGTAATATCCGAAGGAAGGATGAAGGCACTAGGAACCTCTAGAACCTTGTTCGGCAAGTGATAACTTTTAGACCAATACCTTATGGGTAGCACCTTCGACTTCATGCTCGTGACATTGAACCTATGAACCCTATATGTGTGATCTTGTGTGTGATTGCTACATCATGCATCCATGCACTCATAAGCATCTTTTGGAGAAATCTTATTTAAAGGGATTTAAAAGTTGATCATTTGTGAATATCTCAGGTAATTTTTAACCATGGATTCTTGAAAGAGAAAGACAGGGAAGTACAGTTTCAAGGATCCCAAGATAGATGAGTTGATCAGTCTAATTCCCGAGATCGAGTTTTCTGTAGACTTTTGGAAGAAGTATGGATCCATTATTCCTCTCATGAAGCTGAAGATGAAGGAGGATATTCTCTCGACCTTGGTCCAGTTCTATGATCCGATGTATCATTGCTTTACTTTTCTCGAATATCAGTTGATGCCTACACTGGAGGAGTATTATTATTTATTGGATTTACATGTTACCGATCTTGTTCATTTTACTAGTTTGGAGGGTGAGCCAAAACCACATGAGATTGCTGCTTTGATTCATCTGGGGAAGTCTGAGGTGGAAACCCATATGACTACTAAAGGAGGGATTAGAGGATTACCAGCTCAGTTCTTATTGGAGAAAGCTCTTTACTTTGCCAGGATGAAGAGTACAGTCGCTTTTGAGGACATCTTTGCTCTACTTGCTTACGGGTTGTTCTTATTTCCTAATGTGGACAAGTTTGTTGACATTAATGCTATCAGGATCTTCATGATTGGAAACCCAGTTCCTACCTTGTTGGGTGATGCTTATTACTCTATTCATCTTCGGATTTCTTATCATGGGGGGATGATTATCTGTTGCACGCCTCTGTTGTACCGGTGGTTTATCTCTCATATGCCTCAGTCTGATGCTTTTGGAGATGTCAAGAAGGAACCCCGTTGGGATCCTAAGATCATGGAACTTACTCATTCGAATATTGATTGGTATCATTGAGCTTACCAGGATATAGATATTATTGACAGTTGTGGTAGTTTCCCCAAAGCACCTCTTCTTGGTACAAAGGGAGGAATTAACTATAACCCTGTTCTTGCACAACGACAGCTTGGTTATCCAATGAGGGATAAACCAAATAGTATTCATTTAAGTAGTTTCTTTCTGAAGGATGAAGAAGACCATAGGGAAGCTAGGGAGCAGATTGTGAAGGTCTGGCGTCACATTCATAAGAAGAGTAGGAAGGATTTGGGACCTAGGGGTTCTGTTTCTTTGGAGCCATATCTTCAGTGGGTCCGAATGAGAGCTATTCAGTTGAAGATGCTGTATTCCAGGGAAACACCTATGCCTAATCTGTTTGTAAAGACCACTCATCCCTTATTAGATGATCTAGAAGAGCTGCAACTTACTTTGGTTAGGATGCAACAGGAAAAGTTTGCTTAGAAGAACAAGTTCAAAACTTTAGAGATTTCCTATAGAGCAGACTTGAAGGAGAAAGACAACTTGATTGAGATCCTTGATAGTCGAGCGGTAGAGACTATAGAGAGGCAAGGGGATTTATTTTATCCCAAGCCTCAATCAGACGCTGATCATTCACTTACCAATTCAGGTAATTGGAAGGAAGTTGCCACCAGATATGCAGAAGAAAACCAAAGGTTGAAGGCTCAGATTGCCAAGCTCACAAGGAAGCGCCAGCGTGTAGAGTGATCTCCATCAGCTTCTCTTTTCATGGTATTAGATTTTATTTTCATCTTGTACTTGGGATCATTAAAACTTGTAATCCATTTTGAAGTTGTTATAATAAATTTTTTCAGTATTTTCAAATGCGTTATTACTTTGATGTTCGCAATATGTCTACAAATTTTAAATCCCTTGAAATATTAAATAAAATCATGTGCGTTGCATATCATGAATCATATTGTACATATTTATTGCATTTGTTATGCATATCCAGGTGTCTTACCAAGCTTCTTTACTTCGTTCAGCAAGCTGACTCACCACTACAACACTCAAGCTAATCTCATAAAGAAGATGGACAATCTAGAACAAGAGAATCGCGAGCTGCGCGAGGAGGTTTCTTCTTTGAAGGCTGGCATGGCCAATCTGACTACTTTGATGGAAGCTCTGGTGGTTGCTCAGAAGCAGCCACTGAGTGTTCAACCTCAACCAACAAGGGCAACTACTGAAGCTCCAACTGTTCCCATATCTGCTAATCTAGCTGCTGTTCAGAATTGCATGCCTCAAGGTTAATCATGGGGAATGCCAGAGAATTTTACACCTGAAGGTTTCAATCTTGGTCCTCAAGATACTCTGATTATTCTGACTATTGTTACTCTGGCACATCCTATGGTGCATGCTGCTCCTATTGCACCTCCTTCGGTGAATATGGTTCCGTTTGTTAATGATGATGTGTGTCGTCCTTTCCCTCCACCGAGTGAAGACTTGGGTCTTTATGACAGAATGGATGATTTTCAAGAGCAGCTTGACAAGATGCAAAGAGAGATAAAGGCCCTCATGGGAAAAGAGCTATTTAGGCATAATTTGAATGAGCTATGCTTGGTCCCGAATGTTAAGATACCTGCTAAGTTTAAGGTCCCGGAGTTTGAGAAGTACAAGGGCAACACTTTCCCTCGTTCTCATCTGGTGATGTACGTGAGGAGAATGTCTACCCATACTGATGATCAGCGTCTGCTGATTCACTTTTTTCAAGATAGTTTGACCGGTGCTGCGCTAAAGTGGTATATGAGTTTGGACAGCGCCAATATCCATACTTTCAATGATTTGGGAGAAGCATTCATCAAACAATACAAGTACAACATGGACATGGCGCCTGACCGTGATTAACTCAGGGCCATGGTTCAGAAAGACAGGGAATCATTCAAAGAGTATGCACGGATATGGCGTGAGGTAGCCGCCCAAGTGATTCCTCCCATGGAAGAGAAGGAGATGACTAAGATTTTCTTGAAAACATTGGGCTCTTTCTACTACGAATGGATGGTGGAAAGTGCGCCAAATGATTTTACTGAAATGGTAGGAATGGGTATCTGCTTAGAAGAGGCTATAAGAGAGGGCCGCTTAACAAAGAGTGAAAGTTCTAGAGGCGTGAAGAAACCATCTTATGGGTTTACCAAGAAGAAGGAAGGGGATGCAAATGCTGTTATGCAAGAGAGGATGGTTAATACTCCTAGAAGGAATTATCAGCGTCATCAGCAGGTCACCTCAGTTACTCCAGTTGTGGGTGCCACTCCAACTACCGTTGCTTATCAGAGACTGTCCCAACAGGGGAATCAAGGGTATACTTAGAGGAGGGAGAGTTATGAACCTATTCCTATGAGCTATATAGAGTTACTACCGGCATTGATTCAGAAGAAGCTGGTTTAGACCCGACCACCTCCCGTTGTACCATCACCATTGCCTTGGTATTACAAAGCAGACCAAACATATGCTTTTCATCAGGGAGCACCAGGGCATAATGTTGAGAATTGTTATCCTTTGAAGACTGAGGTGCAGAAGTTGGTGAAGTCTGGTGTTCTATCTTTCAAGGACATGGGACCTAATGTGAAAGACTATCCTCTACTCAAGCATGAGGGAGTAAATGCTTTGAATATGGTTTCCGGTTGTCCAGGTGACTTCTGGATTTTTGATATTAATCTGGTTAGTGGAGATTTGGTGAAAATGCATGCAGACCTTTGTGAATTTAGCTACTATACGCATGACCATACCGGTTGTGCTATTTGCAGTATAGATATATAGGGTTGCGATAAGATAAAGGCTGATTTACAAGAGATGATGGATGAGGGCCTAATCCACATAATCAGGCCTAGGGGGAAGTATGAAGAGGAGGTGAATATGGTTTCTGGATGTCCTGGAGAATTCCGAATTTTTGATGTAGAGTATATGAATGAAGACCTTGTGCAATTGCATGGTACCTCCTGCCATATGGATGGCCAGGTGGAACAGCAATATAGATCTTGCCGAGTTTGCTGTCGAGATTCCCGAGGATGTTTAATCGTGAAGAAGGGTGTTCAGTTATTGTTAGACAACAGAATTATCAAGGTTACAAGTCAAAGGGATGATTACCATGAAGTTGATATGGTTGAGGTTTGTTTGATGGCAGAAGATTCGGATGAAGAGTATGCCTCCGTAGATGAGTGTTTCTCCTCAGATAAGGATTTGTTTTCCAGAAATGACTCAATAATGACTGATTGTGTTGACGAAGGGGTAAACGTCATTGTACCTTGTTTTGGGGCACCCGCCCATCTTGAAGTTGAATATTATAGCAAGCCAGTTGTTACCCCATTGGTGATCAGTTTGCCGGGTCCTATCCCCTACAAATCAGATAAGGCTGTGCCTTACAAATACAACGCTACAATCTTAGAGGATGGAGTGGAAACTCCCATCCAGCCAATGTCTGATGTTGGGAATATTGCTGAAATTAGCAGGGTGACCCACAGAAGTCGTGTGTTTGCACCAGTTGTTCGAAGAGATGTTAGTGATGGAAAGAAAAGTGTTGAGAATGTTGAACCCTAGAAGGCTACGGGTGAGACTAGTGGGGTTGCGTTAGAGAAAGAAGTGGATGATATTTTGAAGATAATCAAGATGAGCGACTACAGAATTATAGATCAGCTACTGTAGACTCCTTCAAAAATATCTATCTTAGCTTTATTGATGAACTCTCCTGCTCACAGAGAATCCTTGATGAAGGTACTGGACCAAGCTTTTATGGAGAGTGATATGCCAATAGACTAATTCAGCAGTGTAATAGGGAAAATTACGTCATGTAATAACTTGATTTTCTGCGATGATGAATTACCAGATGAAGGAAGGAATCACAACTTGGCCCTCCACATCTCTATGAACTGCAAGAATGATTCACTATCCAATATGCTGATTGATAATGGATCCGCGTTGAATGTTATACCGAGGAGTACACTTATGAAGTTTAAATATCAAGGAACACCTATGCGCCTGAGTGGCATCATTGTGAAAGCGTTCGCTGGATCAAGGAAATCTATTATTGGTGAAGTGGACTCGCCAATTCATATAGGACCACATTTGTTTCAGATTACTTTCCATGTCATGGACATTGTTCCCGCTTATAACTGTTTGTTGGGACGGCCGTGGATTCATGAGGCAGGGGCTGTCACTTCAACTTTACACCAGAAACTGAAGTGTGTACGTGAAGGGAAAGTAGTGATCATAAATGGGGAACAAGCATTATTGATATCTCATTTGTCCTCTTTCAGCATTGTGGAGGCGGATGAAGCTGCTGTTGGAACCCAGTTCCAAGCCTTATCCATTGACAATATAATAGGAAATGAGAATTCCATAGTTTCACTTAAGGATACGCAATAGGTTGTACGTAAGGGTCATAGTGAAGTGTGGGGACGGATTGTGGATCCACCTGTGAACAAGAATAAAGCTGGCTCGGGGTTCTCTTTGAAGAATGACAAAGGTAAGGGCATGAAGCTGAAGTCTGCTGCAAGAAATTATCAAGAACTCTTCTATAGCGGGGGTTATCTTTATCCAACTGCTTCCAGGATCAATGCCATTGTGGAAGATGAAGCAGAGCAGGAAAGGACGAATTATGTGACGCACGGAGTTAGGGTCCAGAACTGGATCACCATTGATATTCCTTCTTGCATACATGTTTCAAATTAATTTGCTTTGTTAATCTTTTTGAAAAGCTTTCACTCTGCCCAAGGTGAAAGTATTAATATTGTATGGGCTTATCTGTTGGCTTTGATTTTTAAAATCAATAATAAAAGTTGTCTTTGTTTCCCAAATTGTGTCTTTATTTTCTGCTTTTTCTCGGAAAATGGTAAAAAAAAACCCTTCAAAATAAATAATAATTGAAATTCAATCTGCATGATCACTTGTTATATGTGTCAGTTTCTAAAAGCAATCATAAATCATATGTGCAGATTAATTAAAAAACTCGTTGAATACAATGACCATGCACCCTTTCCCAACTTTGAATGTCCTGTGTATGGGGCTGAAGAATAAGATTATGATGAGATTCCATAAGAGGTCTCACGGTTGCTTGAGCATGAGGAAAATACCATTCATCCATATAAAGAGCCATTGGAAGTGATTAATTTGGGTTCAGAAGAAGATCCGAAAGAAGTCAAGATTGGAGCATTGCTGCATCCTGATGTGAAGAGCATGTTGATTGACCTGTTGAAATAGTATGTGGATATTTTTTCTTGGTCTTACCAAGATATGCCTGGTCTAGATACAAATATTGTAGAGCACCATTTGCCGTTGAAGCCAGATGTCCCTCAATTAAACAAAAGTTGAGAAGAACTCACCCAGATGGCAGTGAAAATCAAAGAGGAGGTTCTAAAGCAGATTAATGCAGGTTTTCTTGTGAAGTCAGTGTATCCTCAATAGATTTCCAATATTGTCCCAGTATCGAAAAAAGACGGAAAAGTCCGCATGTGCGTAGATTACAGAGATCTAAATAAAGCTAGTCCAAAAGATGATTTTCCATTGCCACACATTGATATGTTAGTGGATAGCATAACAAAATTCAAAGTATTCTCGTTCATGGATGGACTTTTTGGGTATAATCAAATAAGAATGGCTCCGGAGTACATGGAAAAAACAACGTTTATCACACCCCGGGGAACATTCTATTATATAGTGATGCCCTTTGGGTTGAAGAACACTGGTGCAACGTACCAGAGGGCTATGACAACCCTATTCCATGATCTGATGCACAAGGAAATCTAAGTATATGTTGATGATATGATTGCCAAATCCTAGACTGAAGAAGGGCATGTAGAAGATTTGTTGAAGTTGTTTCAGCGTTTGAGGAAGTATCGTCTCCTCTTGAATCCAAATAAATGCACCTTCGATGTTCGATCATGGAAATTGTTGGGTTTCATTGTTAGCCATAAAGGAATTGAAGTTGACCCTGATAAAGTCAAAGCAATTCAAGAGATGCCAGCGCCAAAAACTGAAAAGTAAGTCAGAGGTTTCCTCGGGCGTTTGAATTATATTTCCATATTCATTTCCCACGTGACTGCAACATGTGAACCGATCTTTAAGTTGTTAAAGAAAGATCAAGGTTGTGTGTGTAAGGATGACTGCCAAAGGGAATTTGAAAGTATTAAAGAATATCTGCTTGAACCTCCTATCTTGCTCCCTCCTATCGAAGGAAGACCGTTGATTATGTATCTGACAGTGTTTGATAATTCCATGGGTTGTATTTTGGGACAACAAGATGAAGCAGGGAAGAAAGAGTTCGCCATTTATTACCTTAGTAAAAAAGTTCACTGATTATGAGTCACGGTATTCCATGATGGAAAAGACATGTTGTGCTTTGGCCTTGGCGGCAAAGTGTTTGCGGCAGTATATGTTGAATCACACTACTTGGTTGATCTCCAAAATGGATCCAGTCAAGTACATTTTTGAAAAGTATGCTCTTACTGGGAGAGTTGCCCGCTGGAAGATGTTGCTATCTGAATATGATATCGAATACCGCACTTAAAAAGCTATTAAAAGCAGTGTGTTGGAAGATTATCTTGCTCACCAACCAGTGGAGGATCATCAGTCTGTAGAGTATGAATTCCCCGATGAGGATGTGATGTTCCTGAAAGTGAAAGATCATGATGAACCATTGCCTGAGGAAGGTCCTGACCCTCAATCTCGTTGGAGTTTGATATTTGATGGAGCTGTGAATGCTTATGGTAAAGGAATTAGTGTTGTGATTGTCACTCCACATGGATCGCACATTCCTTTTACCGCAAGGTTAACGTTTGATTGTACTAATAATATGGCAGAATATAAGGCTTGCATCATGGGTCTCGAAGAAGCTATTGATCTCAGAATTAAAAATCTAGATGTGTATGGTGATTCAGCTTTGATAATAAATCAGATTAAAGGAGAATGGGATACTCGTCACCCCGGCTTGATCCCTTACAAATATTATGCTAGAAGACTGTTACCCTTCTTTAACAAAGTTGAATTCTATCATATTCCAAGAGATGAAAATCAGATGGCAGATGCTTTGGCAACTCTTGCTTCTATGTATCAAGTGAATACTTGGAATGATATACCTCGAATTACGGTTCAGTGACTGGATAGGCCCGCTCATGTGTTTACAACAGAGGAGGTAGTAGATGAAAAACCTTGGTATCATGATATCAAGAATTTTCTTCAGACTCAGGAATACCCGATTGGTGCTTCGAAGAAAGATAGAAAGACACTGAGAAGATTGGCTGGCAGTTTCTTCCTCAGTGGAAATGTGTTGTATAAAAGAAATTATGACATGGTCTTGCTCAGATGCATGGATAGACACGAAGCAGACATGTTGATGCATGAGGTTCATGAAGGTTCATTTGGCACTCATGCCAATGGACATTCGATGACTAAAAGGATGCTAAGGGCAGGTTACTATTGGCTGACAATGGAATCTGATTGTTATAAATTTGCAAATAAGTGTCATAAATGTCAAGTTTATGCAGATAAGGTCCATGTGCCTCCGACACTTCTTAATGTGATCTCTTCCCCATGGCCTTTTTCTATGTGGGGTACTGACATGATTGGGATGATAGAACTCAAAGCTTCGAATGGACACCATTTTATCTTGGTAGCAATTGATTACTTCACCAAGTGGGTGGAAGATGCTTCATATGCCAATGTTACGAAGCAGGTGGTTATGCGCTTCATCAAGAATAATCTTACATGTCGGTATGGTGTACCGAGCAGAATTATCACCGACAATGGCTCGAATCTGAACAATAAAATGATGATAGAACTGTGCGAAGAATTCAATATTATCCATCATAATTCATCTCCATACAGGCCAAAGATGAATGGGGCTGTTGAAGCTGCTAATAAGAATATCAAAAAGATTATCCATAAAATGGTCGTTACTTATAAGGATTGGTATGAAATTCTCCCTTTTGCTTTGCATGGATATCGAACATTTATTCGCACTTCAACAGGAGCAACCCTGTTCTCCCTGGTGTATGGAATGGAAGTTGTACTCCCAGTCTAGGTTGAGATTCCCTCTATGCGTGTGATAATGGAAACCAAGTTGCCAGAGGCTGAATGGGTCCAGAACCGGTTTGACCAATTGAATCTGATCGAAGAGAAGAGGATGACAGCTTTATGTCATGGACAGTTACATCAGAAAATGATGAAGAAGGCTTTTGATAAGAAGGTTAAACCTCGTAAATTCATAGAAGGCGACCTCGTGCTCAGGAAGATCATGTCTTTAAACACTGATTCTAGGGGCAAGTGGACTCCCAACTTTGAAGGCACATATGTTGTCAAGAAAGCCTTCTCTGGAGGTGCATTAATTCTTGAAACATTGGATTATGGGGAGTTCCCACGTCCCATGAATGTTGATGCAGTCAAGAAATACTTCGCCTAAAGAAATAAAAGAATAGCTCGCTAAGTTGAAAATCCGAAAGGGCGGCTTAGGCAAAAAAGAGCGTCTCGGTAGGCCGAAAACCCAAAAGGGCGGTCTAGGAAAAAATTAGAGACATAAACAGAATAAATTTCCCGCTAAGCTGAAAACCCGCAAGGGCAGTTTAGGAAAAAGTTAGGGACTTTCTTTGCAAGTAACTACATCAGACAAGACTTGATTGTTGGAGCAAAAATCTTCTCGAATTCTCATCCCAACTTCAACAGAAGTTACTGCTCAGGATTTTAAAAGTTGTTAGAGGGGATAATGGTCATTGTATCGCAATGTATCTTTTCCATTATATATTACCATTTTCCGAACTTTGTAATTATCCATGGAGTCTCGCCATTCGCAGACTACCATTCTATTAATGAAATTTGAGCTTTTAACCAATTATTTGTATTTCTTATTTTATTTAGCTTGCAAAGACTCCATTTATTATTGATAATAACTTTCAAAGAAAAAAGATTAAATAACAAAATCGATTTTTCAAAAAGAATTTACAATTCGCTTTTACCTTGGAATATGTGATGAAATAATGGCAACAAAATGGTGATCCCAGGAATGGACAAACTCCAGTTTATTTTAAGAAGTTTTTGTTCCCCTCAGGAAGGTTTACTTAGGATGATTCGCTGTATTGGGTTCGTGACTCCAGTATCCTTGGTCAAGTTTGGATTCATTTCTCCTCTTTTCTGAATTTTCATGATGTGAAGTCTCAATCCGAGATTTCTCCAGTGAAGTTTTTTGTTCGGCCTAATGGAAGTTCTTTTTCCCGAGAAGTTGGTACCATAATCACTCTTGAAGAGCGCAGGTCCTTGGTTTCGCTAGTGAAGAACGTATTATGGTTTTCCCTTTGAAGATATGGTGTTAATATCCCAAATGAAGTAGGCTTGAATTCCCCAGTGAATGTTTTGATGATTTGGTGTTCGTCTGCTTTACTTGAGACTGGTTTTGCAAACCCTAGTAGAAGTGTTACTTTTGAAAACATTTGTTTCCCCGGTGAAGCCTGGAGAAAGATGTTTTATCCCTGTATCTTTACTATTTTATCACTTTGTTTTGTTTACTTCTGGATTATGTCTCTCCCCAGTAAAGCTAAAGGTTTTGTTTCCTCAGTTGGCATTTACTTTTTCTTGGAATGATCATCCTGGATGTGGTCTAACCGAGTATTATTTGTGCCAAAGTTGGTTTTGCTTGGATACTCTCAGGGTTGCGTATCTGTTTTGTCAGCATACGCATGATAACACTCATACATTCATACATACATCATGCATAGCTGAAATTGGCAAATCATTGTTTGTTGACATTTTTTATGTTTTGTTGACATATCACCCTGTTTTGCATAGTTACGTTGTCCTCTCTTCCATAGAGTGGTGACCCTAAGCAGAAAGCGTATATTCTTTCAATTTCCCCACTGAGTCACCCTCGTGGAAGATTTTTTCTTTAGCCTTCCTATACAGCTCCTTGTTTGGATGGGTTTGGTTTTCCCTCTTGAGTTTATTTCTCAAAGGATGTATTTTGGTTGACTGTTCCATTCCAGTTTATTTCTGGTTTGAATCTGTGGTTCCACAACAATATTATTTACTTTGGATTTCTGAAAGCTTCGAGTTTTGGTTTGTGCATTTATTTTTCACAAGAAGACTTTGTCTCCTCAGCAGGAATATCATGGCATTTCCCCAGGAAGTCATATTTCTTTCCCCAGGAAGCCATATTTCTATCCCTGGAAAGTCATTTCTTTTTACAATCCTCCATGACAACAAGTAGCAGGTCTCTTTATTTGAGCAACTTGTGCTTCCCTATAAAAGTCGACGTAACCTTTTTGCTATCTCCTCTATGAGTGGACAATTTGCAGTCCGTCGTTAGTTTACGCTAGTGGAGGGCAAGACTTTTAAATACGCAGAAACAACTCGTTGTGAAATCTTTACAAGTGGAAGTCTCTTTATTTAAGACAACCTACATCTTACCCTTTCCAGGAAAATAGCCTCGGTTAAAGAAGAAGTTGAGACCCGTTCTAGGCAAAATGCTAGAATTCTAGGGAAACTTGTTATCTTCTTGCTACCCTCAGTGAACGTTGGTAGTTCATCGTTAGTGAATAGCGATGCTATGATATATTTTCTCTCTACCTTCAGTGAAAGTTGGTAGGTCATTGGCAGTGAACGTCGATGATTGTTATATTTTTTCTACCCTCAGTGAACGTTGGTAGTTCATCGTCAGTGAACGGCGATGCTATGATATATATTCTCTTTCTACCTTCAGTGAAAGTTGGTAGGTCATTGGCAGTGAAGGTCGATGATTGTTATCTTTTTGCTACCTTCAGTGAAAGTTGTTGTTCATCGTCAGTAAACGGCGATGTTATGATATATTTTCTGTCTACCTTCAGTGAAAGTTGGTCGGTCATTGGCAGTGAACGTCGATGATTGTTATCTTTTTGCTACCCTCAGTGAATGTTGGTAGTTCATCATCAGTGAACGGCGATGCTATGATATATATTCTCTCTACCTTCAGCGAAAGTTGGTAGGTCATTAGCAGTGAATGTCGATGATTGTTATCTTTTTGCTACCCTCAGTGAATGTTGGTAGTTCATCGTTAGTGAACGGCGATGCTATGATATATTTTCTCTCTACCATCAGTGAAAGTTGGTAGGTCATTGGCAGTGAACGTCGATGATTTTTATCTTTTTGCTACCTTCAGTGAACGTTGGTAGTTCATCGTCAGTGAACGGCGATGCTATGATATATTATCTTTCTACCTTCAGTGAACGTTGGTAGCTCACCGTTAATGAACGTCGGTGTTGATATTTCTTTTCCTTCTACCTTCAGTGAATGTTGTAGCTCACCGTCAGTGAACGTCGGTGTTTATTTTTCTTTTCCTCCTACCTTCAGTGAACGTTGGTAGCTTTACCTCAAGTAGGAGTTGGTGTATCCTTTGACCATTTTACCATCCTCTCTGGCTCAGGTCTTTTGATCCACCAGTGAATTATTTTCCTGGTCGGGTCTCTCCCTTGTTTATTTATTATTGTTACATCCCTGGTGGTGTTTTGCGTCCCTTTGGATTTGTCCATGTGCATTCATATTCATAAGAATTGCATGGCATTTTAGGGCCAAAAATAGGGTTTGTTTTATATTTAAGTATCTTCGATCGCGTCGACACGAAGATTTTTAACCTTCGTATCTCCGGATAGAAGAAACTTAAATAAGGGCAGCTGTTGTACCCCAATTTTTGCCCCTAAGATCCCTTCACCATACCATATTGATTCAATCACAACAAGATCACATTAGGGCTTTTGGTTCTCCTCCCTATCTTTAGCTTTGCTCTTTGAGGAATCACCAAGCACCTTGACTTGTTTTTCTTGTGTAATCATTCATGATTTGTTTTGAATTTCCTTTTAATTAATAAAATGCAATGTTGGTTTGTCTTACTTGTCAACAATGCAGGTAAAGGCAATGGGGCTTAGCAAGTTGATCCATGGGTTCATGAGTTTATTTCCATGACCTAGTTAATGAAGCTTGAGAAGTTCAAACCTCACCATTGAAGTTGTTTTGGAAGGGATGGCATGGCAAGGTTATTTTGGTTCACTACATTTCCAAGTTATCAAGATTTGATCCAAAAAGTACAAGGGGTTGATTGAAAAATAGTCATGGTTGGACAAGGTTTTGTTCCCATTGGTCACAAGTGAATATTTCTCTCAATTATCAGGATATGGAAGTGGTTGTGGTTGCTATGAGTTCTCATTATCATCCTCAACAACTTATATTTACAAAGCATTTGTTTTGGTACAAGAAGTTTGTTCAAAATTGTCAAAGTTCCTCAAAGCAGTTTCTTGATCTAGGAGTTAGGGTTTTAAACTTCAAAGAAGCATATCTTGCTCATCTTTTAGTATTTTTGAGTGATTCCAAATATATCCTTCTCTTCAAATGGTTATCAACAAATCACTTCAAAAGTTCCAAGGAGTTTTCATGTGGAAGAAACTTGATGAAGAAGAAAGATTACAAGTCCTCTAGATGAATCCCCAATTTTCCATGTGTGACTTCAAATGATCATAACTTGGTCAATTTGTATCACCTTGAGCCCATTCTTTTTCCATAATGATCTTGAAGATGTGAACTGTATGCCTTCTTTTATGTGCAAAGTGAGAAAATGGATGGAAATTGCCTTAAGGATACAAAAGATTATAGATCATTTCATGATTTTTTGGCCATTTCCACAATTCATAACTCTCTCAATTTTTGGAGATTTTGAATGTTTCAAGTTCCAAAATGTCATTCAAGAGATCTACTTCATGCCATATTTTTTGGTCAAGAGCAAATTCCAAGTGGAAGACCATGTTTGGATGCAAGACATTATAGGTCACTTTTGAAGAAAAATTTGAAATATTTCTAAGTATGGAAAGTCAACCGTTTTTCTCCAACTTTGACTCAACACAACTTTCAACTCAAGCATCCATTTGATTACATTCTTTTTCCATAGAAAAACTTGTAACCTCATCTTTCTAAATCATCAAGAATCATGCTTTAAGACCCCTTGAGCTGAGAATGCCATTGGATTGAACTTGGTAACTTGGAACTGAAGTTATCCCATAAGTCAGAATTTGAAGTCTTTGTTTTGGCTTCTAATCACAAGTTTTCCACGCGTTTATGCCTCTAAACATGTTTAATGAAGTTCCAGAATTAATTAGCACAACAAAACGTGCATTTTGGATGAGTTTTGATCAAATTGGAAGTCACACTTTTCTTGTTTGCAACTTCACACGATTTCCCTCCAAACTTCATCATTTCACATGCTTGGACATTCCATTTGATTCCCTATAAATAGAGGGTCATCCCCCATTCATTTCCTCAAACTTAGATAGCCAGAATCATCCTGCCAAACTTGTTCCCTAACTCAGAATTCAGCAAACTTCGAAATCCATTCTCAAGCTTTTTTCAATTCATTTTTTTCATCAATTCACCTTCCTTGATCTTCCCTGAAGCTAACCATATAATTACATTCAAGAATCGTGCCCTATATTGCTCCATAGAAGTCCAGTTTCAGAGCTCTTCAACTCAACTTCAATAGGTAGATTCCTTCATGAATTCTTCAAAACTTTGATATCATTATAATGCTCTCATTGCCCTGGTTCTAGTCGCAACACTTACTTCTTACTGGAAACACGTTTTGACCATGAAATTTCAAATCCCTTTTCAAAAATTTCTTTCCAAATTGCTTGAGCTACAGTTTATATAAATTTGGTGCGAGGGTGTGGTTGTCTTCGTCTTGAAGAGACGATGTGAATGGCATAGGTCTGAGTTTCTGATTTTACAGTTTGAGAGACCTGCAATTCACGTTGGCTGGAGGTTGAAGATGACCAAGGTGTCATCTTCCAACCAATGATGGTGCGCCGCTTGTTATTTTTGAATTCTGATTTAATAATTGATTCAGTGCTTTATTCACTAATGACCATGATATGCACAACACGCCAGATCCATTGGATTTGATTACTTATGCGTTTTGACTCTCATCCAATGGTCCACATATTTTTTACTTTTATTTTCTTTTCTGATTTTTTATATTTAATTGTTTTAAACTTCAAAAAATTATAGGAAATTCATTTTAAGCCAAAAAAATCTAAAAAAATTATGGAATTTTTTTTTGATTATTCTCTTTCTTATTTTTATTTTTTTCATAATTTAATTTTGTATTTTTGTATTTTTTATAAATTTTCACTTTATTTGAATTATTTTAAATGTTTAAAAATACTTTTATGCATTTTTAAATTCTGAAAAAATTATGGAATGATCCAATGATATTGTGACAAATATTGGTGACCCTATTTTATTTTTGTTTCTGACTTTGCTATTTTTTTAAAAACATTTTTGGTTTATTTTACCCATTTCTTTTAATTTTAAAAATAGTTTATGACTTTAAAAAATTACCAAAAAATTTATAAAATCGTTTGAAACATAGTTGATATATTTTCTCTTTATTTCTATTTTTAAACCTTTTTTAATGTATATATTAAATGAAATATTATTTTGTTACTATTTTCTGGTTGATCTTGGGTTAAATTTTTGATCATGAGTTTATTAACATCATTGGATCCATGGTGTTGAGTTTAACTCCACAAAAATTGATGAATGATTTTAATAATAGTTTGATTAAATTTAATTCAAAAGTGGTTTATATTTTCTCTCCCACCCCACTTCATCTCATCCCCTTCTTATTGCATAAAGTGTTATTGGAGCATGATCTCTATATCATGTCTCAAAATAAATGGTGCATAGATTGCTATTGACCGGCCTCAAAATAGGTGCGACTTCTATATAAGTCCACTTACGATTGCTTAACATAGCGCTAAATTTTGTCCTGATTCGAATAAATGATCATTCATAGCCCATACTTATGTTTGCAAGCCCAAGTATGTTAATTTGATCTCTTTGATCCAATAACCTTGAGATCCATTGTGTGGAGGCTTTGGTTCTACCAATCCTCTAATGGATCTGTAACACCTTTGGTCAACGCGGATCACTTAAACATCGTTGATCATTAAATGGTACTTATGAGGATTCCAAATGGATGATATACTTGACAAAAAGCAAATGCAACTTGTTGTGTGGAGGCTTTGGTTCTACTAATCCTCTAACAAGTTCCAAATTCAAGTTTCAAGATGATCATTCAACTAACCACTAATCATCAATAATTGACTTTATCTTGTATTTTAATTATATCCCCTTTTATTTTTATGCACTATTCTTTTAGCATTTATATTTCATGCCATTTTAATCTTTGCTCACTTGAGTATTTGCTTTCTTGTCATTTTTATTTTGCTCACTTGAGCCTTTCTTTCCTTTTCTTAAGATACTTAATAATCAATATGAACCATAAAATCCTTAATGAAGCTTGGACTATTTGGTTACTACCTTTGGCATTATGGAGCATTGCACTTTTTGGACTTAGGATTAGAAACCTTGGCCTATGATTGGAGACCTTGTGATCTTATCTGATTATTTTGTCTGAAGCTCTTGAGGTTTACCTCAAGACATTGGGTTATTTGTTTGTTTTGTGTGCAGGTTATTGTGATTACACCCTTTGTTTGTAATATGGAATTCATCTGCATACAGCCGTTATTGTGCCCAATTTTTGTGAAGACTTAATACACTTGAAGTTTGGTTCTCTCAAGAGGTCTAGTATATTTTCTTGTTTGGTTTCAATCCAAATAATGGGAATTCTATTTTGGCTCATAATGTCAAGTATTGTCTTCTTGTTGGCTAGATGGTTCTTATCCCTAACATTTACCTTATGCTTTAGGATAGCTTGTTCTTCTCCTCCCATCTTCTTTAATTTCAAAAATCTTCTCCCCTCTTTTGAAAATTCTTCTTGTTTTAAACTTGAACTACTTTTATAATAAACTTGGACTTAGGTCCATGCATTTTCAAACATTTTCATAAGTAAACTCCAATAAACTTAACAATACTTTGACATTTTTGTGAGAAGACTAAAAGTAAATCAATCTCATTTCAAACCGTTTTGCCACTTTGGCTTCTATCTTTAAACTTTTCTCAAAAGATTGAGCTCTTGTCAATCCTTGTAGTGATGCAAACAACTATACTTCTACAATATGTAGTAAAGAGAGATATTTTCCACTTGGGTGTTGAGTGAGGCATTGTTGATTTTAAAATCCAAGCCATATCCTCCACTTTGAGATGATGCAAATTCTCCTTTCTCATGATTGTGGGTAGTAGGTATGTTTTCCACACGGACAATGACGATGATGTTTTTATCTCATAAAATTGACCAACACATTTGTGTTTTAAAATTTTTAAAAGAGGAGCTACGTGTAACCTGATCCCCTATTGCACGGAAAGGTGGTACATAGGCACTAAAGGTTCGCAACCGCGACAGGTGCAAAAATAATAAATATATTTCTTTTCTCACCTCTACCATCTATTTTATACAACATATTTCATAGCCAAAATATACAGATTTTTCAAAGAGGTTCCTGCGGAGTACTGTAGATGTTTAGGGTGCTAATACCTTCCTTTGCATAACCAACCCCCTTACCTTGAATCTTTCCCCCTCTTTTTGGGTTATTCACTCTTTTCCCATTCCTTTGGAAACAATAAAGCACGGTGGCAATTTTTATTTTGATTTGTATAAGTCTAGTCAATCCAATGGCTTAGTCTTGAACATTTCTACCGCTACACATGGGATCACACAGCCTATTATATTTTCATTTTCACGAGATAGTGATTCATTTCATAAATCCCTTATCTTTCTTCCTCTCTTAAACTCGTATTCTCTTCTTCCTTAACACAAATAGAATAATAACCCTAATCGCCGACCGCGCAAGATTCAACCCGACAGGCCTTCGGCGGCGATGAAACAAACAAACCCAAATCCCAATCGCAAATCCACAAACCCTAACGACAACATATTCAAGAATTTTAAGCTATGTAGATTTGAACCTTACATCTCCGTCGCGAGACTATTTGAAACAGTTCTTTCTTATTTGCTATGATCTTCGTCTCCTTTTATTTTTTGTTTCAGGTATCGATAATAATGGTGGCGACGACTAGATCTAGGCGGAGGCAATTTAAGGTTTCAGATATTGAAACCCTAAATTCCTTTACTCCTTCTAAAAGCTTCGTCTCCAACTTCTTCTTCGTTTCAGATCCTCTTATGTCTAAAGGCTTCAATTTTCTTTCCACCTTCGTAATCTTTTTGTTAAATTTCATTTTTTCAAAATTCTCCTCTCCTTCTGCTTAGGGTTTCTTAGGTACTTATAGTGTTTTATATTAGATAATTTAGAAAATTTCTTTCAATTTGTCGTTACAATTTGTAATTTATAGAAGATTAGGGTTATATTGATAGAAAATTATATAATTAGGGATTTGATTGAATCCAAAATTGATTGCAAAAGATTTCCAGATATGTAACTAGCTTGAGATTCAATTTGTTTGTAGTTTATTAAGATCTGTTTATGGTTATTCGATATTTGATTTTGTTCTGTATTAGATTTGTTTTGATTATTTGTAAAATCTTGATTCTGTAATCGATGTACATATCTACTTTTGCCTTATTTGATCCAAACAGTGGTTGTTTTCCATTAAACAAGCGTTTTTTCCTTACTAAATGATACAATAACTGTTTTTCCTTTAAATTAGTACAATAAGTGTTTGTCTTGGGATGGAATTAAGTTTGGACCGTAATGAGACCGGATTGGGCTTTCAAGTTTATTTTTTGGCCTTTTTTGCCAAACATTTTTTCAAATCAACACAATAAATACGATTTTAATAATTATAATAATATTAATACCAATTAATAAAATCAGTATAATAATAAAATAGAAGTGTTTTAAAAGGTCAGAAAAAAGTATTTAAAGAAATTTCTTATTGGGCCATAAAAGACATACCATGGCCCCAAAACATACACCACCTTTGTACCATTTGAAATGGGCTTGCTTATGTAATTGGGCCTTTAACAAAAAAGAATTTGTTCATACCCCCTTGATTAAAACAATACACCTCCCATTTTCCAACATTTGAGATGGACCAAGAGTTTTTACACAGGCTTATCAGATCTTTCTTTTTCACACAAATACAAACCCCTCTCCTTTCTTATTTTCAAATCAAACATCTATCATTCTAATGAGTCATTTTGATATAGAATGACCATGAATCCTTTAGTTAATACACCCTCTTATTAATAACTAAACCCCTCCCTAACACGACTTAGAAATTTACATGGGCTTCTCTAATTAAAAAAACCCACCAAAACCCCCTTTTTAAAACTAAACCCCATTAATGTATCGCCAAGCAAAACATGATATTTTTATGGATGAAAGATTGATAACCATTAGGATAAATTTGGGGTATGACAGCTGTAATACGGTGGGAGAACTGACTTGGGATATTTTGTATTTGATTGCAATTGTTGCAGTTAGCAAGAGTCACCACCGACTTTTCTTTCATCCAAAAGGAAAGGTGGAAAAGAACAGGAAAGACCTTTGATATTATTTCTTGAGTTCGGGGAGTAGATTATGAAAAGGGAAGGTGTTAGCACCCTTTTCATCCATTGTTGTCTATGGGCCTTTAGTTGCTTGCTAGATCAATTTCTTTTTTTGAAAATGTGCCTTGTGGTGGTTTTGAAAGTATTTTTGAAAAGACGCCATCATTTAGGAAAACATTGTAATGGTTCTCATTTCGTAAGAATTAAACCTAAATCTAATTATTAATTTATTAAGAATAAGAATTAAATTTGTTTAAGAAAATATTTTTATCTTTTTGTTTTTTAAAGGAGTAAAATATACATGAATATAAATAAACTATTTTTTTTTATTAATAAAAATAATAATAATAATAATAATAATAATAATAATAATAATAATAATAATAATAATAAATAAAATAAAATATGAAAATAAAAGTCAGGGGGGGTTGAAATGGAATTTGGGAGTTTGTTAGAAAAAATAGTTTTTTAAAGTCTGGCCCAAATGGTGTTTTTTTATAATCAGAAAAATAAAATAAAAAAAAGGTTGGACCTGTGTTGTGATAAGCAGGCAGGGGGTGAGTCTCAGCAGAAAGACAAAGTCCAATGGCCTTAGGCCCAAGCGTGCATAGTTGTGCCAAAAAAGAGAGAAAATGTTAGAAAAAGAGCAAAAAGTGGCAGCGTTGGGGCTTGAACCCACGCCCTTGACATGAAACGTGCACTGCCTTACCACTGGGGTGGCTATACACCTGTTAACTTAAACAAAATAATAAATATATAACATAAATCCGGTCCTAGAAATAACTTCATCTTCAACCTCCAGCCATAGTTCCTGTAACTCACTCATTTCTCATTCATTCACAAAACTTACAACATCAAACTTGTTAGAAATTTCACCACGATTCTGAATATGTAAATAACTTAAACTAATTCTCAAAGATGAGCATGAATTTCCTAAAGTACCAAATCCTGGCCTAACTTTTTTCAGAGATTCAAACCTAAAATTCTATAAGCTCAGGCAATATAAATGAAAACTTTGGACATGTACAACTTCAGGGCAATGATATCTACATTTTATCTTCATAAATCAGAATCAAATGATGCTTGTATAAAGAGATAGAAGTTCAGAAAAAATACCTCAAAACTGGAAATCGTGAAATGAGTTTGAGCTTCTTTCGAGGAGTTGTGATGATCAGGTTAGCTTCCTCAAGTTCCCAGGAAGCTAATGCAATGCCTAGCTTGAGCTATGGATGGCTGGAATTGTCTGGAGAAGTCAACTTGAAGACTCTGTTTTTTGGTTATGGAGGTTGGTGAAAATGGTGTTACAGTTCCAGAACAGGGACATGGATGGACTATATTTGAGGTATAGAAGCTTTGCAAATGAATTTGAGGGAAAACGCACGAGGGAAATGAGAGATACAAGTTCAAGGTCAAAATTGTGTATCAATGGTGTTTTTGAGTAATTTCTAGTTTATGAGTGTTTGAGAGAGTTTCAGGGTCTTAACATTCTTGTCTTAGCTTGCAAATAGTATTTCTATTTATAAGTAAAATGTTTTGTGTGCTACAACAAGTTAGAATTTGAATTTTCATGTTTAAGCTCAACATGTGATTTTCTTGACAAAATAAGTTTCCATGCCTTGTACCATGCTGTTGTAGAGTGGTTGAACTTTAAACAAGCTTGCTTCTGACTTTGTGGATGGAGTGTTCTTAAAGAGAATAAGTTAGGAGCTCAAGAAGCTGACTTTGTGCATAAAGCTTGCTTTACAATAATAGAAATGGTGACTTTCTACCTAAAATGGCAAAATACTTTGGACAATGCTTGAATCAATTGTACAATTGATCCATCAGTTGTGTAAACATTAAATTAAGGAGTTACAAACAAGTTTGAGGCCTGCAAAGTGAGGATTATGCAGCATAGCTATGGATTTGGTTCATGTTCATCACAAAATATGCCTTGTAAATCAAGTTTGAAACCCTAACTTCTTGCCTTCGATTCTCTTAGCTCGAGTATGATCTCAATGAGTTCTTGGACATTTTGTAAAGCTTGTAACATCCTCTACAACCTTCATGTTGGACATTTTTGAAGATACAATTTGGAACTAGGTGAAAAGTTGCCATGAAGTTAGGTCAAAATCATGCCTAACTAGGGCAAAATTTCTCTGTCTTTTTATTTTCATGGACATGACTTCATAAACTCATAACTTGAAATCCAAGAATTTATAGAAAAAGTTCTGCCCTAAAATGTTTAGATATCATTGAGATCTACAACTTTCATGTTGGAAGTTTCCCTTGAATCATCTTGCATCATGGTGGAAATTTGGCACAAAGTTGTGAAAAATGTTAATTTTCCAACACTTAGAAAAATTTCTAAGTCTTAGAATTTTGACTTTTCAAAAATGAATTTTGACTTTTCTATTTCTCTATGAACAAGTTTCATATTTTGACATGTCTTGATGAATTGTAATCTTTGAAACTTGATTTTGATTAAAAAGTCAAAGTTTGACTTTTTAGTGTACAATTGACTTTTCATCAGTTGACTGAAATTCATCTGTCAATCCAATGATCTTGAGAAATGTTTTGAGTCATGCCATTAGGTCAAATGATGTATTTGAATCCTTGATATTATGTCTTAAACCAATAAGTCATTTGTTAGGTCAAAAGTAAAAAATTGAACCTCCTCAGTCAAAACCCTAATTTTGAACATTTTGCCCTTTTGATGATCTGATCAAATTTCTTAAGGAATTATGATCCAAACTTGATAAATTGACATATATGAGTTCATAATGTTTATGTGGATAAAAAATTATGAAGTTTTACTGTAAATTGACCACAGTTGACTTTTTCCCTAATATAGTTAATTTTAGGTCAACTGATCAATTGACTGAGCAAAAATGTGATCCAATACTTGAAACTTGACATGAGCAATCTTGAGGGTTCCTAATGATCCATGAAAGTTATTTGAGGCCTTGAAAGTCCAATTGTCCTTGTGAAAACTCAAACCTTAATTTTGAGTTGTCAGTGGTTGAGGAGATGTCTTGAGCTGATCAAACCTTGTGTAGCCTTGAATCAATGGAGATCTTATGAGAGATTTCTTGAGAAATGGAGGGAAAATTTTGGGGTTCAACAGCTGCCTCTGTTCAATCTTCTTAAACCTGAAGAGTTAGATTGGCGGATCCGCCATTCGTGACTTGAAGGTGAAAGATGATTGAAAACTAAAGTGCCCAGAAATTTGAACTCGAGGATGTATTGGGAATGGGCTTATAGATGCCATTTGGAGGAATGATGGTAAATACTGGAAGAAGTATCAGCACAAATCTTTGGTCGATTTATACTAAAACTTGACATTTTACCTGTGGGAAAAAGGGTTAGTTAAATGCAGATGTATGCATGATGTTCACAAGATGAATGAGATTGTGCTAAATACATTTTGTATGTATATGCTATGATGTATGAATGTGGGATGTGTAGTTGTCCAGGAAAATAAATCCCTGACTACTGTTAAGGAGTTCTGGGAAGCTGAATCCTAGATTGATGTTGGGGATGAAGACTATACATATCTTCAAATTTGTTAAAAGAATGCTTATGTCGGTGATTATCTCTTGAGTGTTAGCTGTTATCTTGTCGAATCCAGGCTTCACAACTTGCTGAGGATGAGGATGTCAACTGCTATCTGGTCGGATTCCAGGTTTCACGGTAACTTACTGGGGAAAAAAATAACTATTATCTGGTCGGATTCCAAGCTTCGCAGAAAATTTCTTGAAATTGAACTGTTATCTGGTCGGATTCCAAGCTTCGCAGATTTTTTGAGATGGATGAAGTTAATTGCTTTCTAGTCGAGTCCAGGATTCACAATAACTTGTATGAAGAGATAAAGTTGAACTGATATCTGGTCAGGTCCAGGCTTCACAATAACTTGCTTGGAATTAGTTGTATCTGGTCAGGTTCCAGGCTTCACAACAAACTTCTGAGGGGAATTGCTATCTGGTCGGATTCCAGGCTTCACAATAACTTGTGTGAAAAGATAAAGTTGAACTGATATTTGGTCGGGTCCAGGCTTTACAGTAACTTGTTGGGGTATAGGCAAACTCTACTGGGGAAAATAAGTTAAACCCTTGTCTGGTTGAGTCCAGGTTCTTCAATATCTCGAAGAGTTAAAACTAATATCTGCTCGGGTCCAGGCTTCAAAGTACATGGAGAAGTTACACTATTATTTGTCCGGGTCCAGGTTTCATAGTATCTTAAGAGTTGTACTATCATCTGGTCGGGTCTAGGCTTCATAGTATTTGAAAGGTTACACTGTTATCTAGTCGGGCCCAGGCTTCAAAGTATAACTATTATCTGGTCGGGTCCAGGCTTCATAGTAGCTTGAAAATTGTACTATCATTTGGTCGGGTTCAGGCTTTATAGTATCTAAAAAGTTTCACTATTATCTGGTCGGGTCCATGCTTCATAGTGACTAAAAATTGTACCATTATCTGGTCAGGTCCAGGCTTCACAGTAACTGAAGATTGTACTATTATCTGGTCGTGTCCAGGCTTCATAGTATCTTTTGGAGATAGCAAAAGCTTTGTTGATGACTTCACTGGGGATTAGGGGTTTTGGCCCTCTGATTTTTAATAGTATGAAAGGAAAACTCAAACTGGAGAGGATAGACTATGTCGGGGAATTTTGCTGTTCGTTGATTGTTTGTATGTTGATTATTGTTTGTTGGGGAAATAAACCATGTTGGGGAAATAAACCCTGTTGATGAATACTTGATGAACTATTGACGAGGTGAGTTCTTTGAGGAAGAGATTCACAAGGCTTCTTCTTTTAGGACCAACTTAGCTAGGGAGAGAACTGCCAAGAAATTGAGACTCTGGCTGGGTGTCAACCTCTGAAATGAGACTTTATGGGTAACTCTGTGGGGATTGGTTTATTGTAGCCGGTCTTGTGGAGATAATGTTAATGAAATAACTCTGTGGGGATATTACATATACATTAAAGAGATGCTTACTGCTTCTTAGCAGGACACATGTTCCAAATAGTTTTAATTATGTTCACATGCATATGTTCGTTCAATTTTAGTCATTGGACATTTTTGCATTCAAAACAAAAACAGAAAGTTTGCACTTCAAAGTATATTTGTATTGATATTTTTCCCGTGAATAGGCGTTTTTGTACAAAGAGACGGAGATCCTAGTAAGAGGAAATCGTCGAAAGGAAAACAAAAATTGAAAACAAAAACAAATAGCCATGTGGAAATGATCTCATTTCATTCCAACTCTAATATTTCCCCAATGTCTTCGAATGCCCCTTGCCGTTGACAGAAGTTGATTGGATTGATCTTGGACCGTTTGAATTCGGACCTTGGTAATAAAGTCAACTATGGTGATTCCACGGGACATAGTCATACAATTTCAATCCTTTATTTTTCCTGGACTGCCCTTTCGGGTTTTCAGCCCACCAGGATACCCATTTTTGCCCAAGTATCCCTTTCGGGTTTTCAACTTGCCGGGTGTACAACCTTTTGCATATATCCCTAATTTTTGCCCAAAACCTTTGGTTTGCCGGGATACCTTTATCTTGCCTAGGTGTGTCAACCTAGCGGGTCTCTTATACGTAGTATTTTTTAACTATGTCCGCGTTCACAGGATGTGGGAAGTCTTTACTGTCCATAGTAGTTAGCATCATGGCACCACCAGAGAACACTCTCTTGACAACAAATGGCCCTTAGTAGGTGGGAGTCCATTTGCCCCTAGGGTCGCCTTGCGGAAGAATCATGCGCTTTATTACCAAGTCATCGGCTTGATATACTCAAGGCTTGATCTTTTGGTTGAAAGCCTTGATCATGAGTTTTGGTACATCTGTCCGTGACAAACAGCAGCCAGTCGTTTTTCATCGATCAAGTTCAACTGATCCAATCTTGTCTGAACCCACTCGTATTTGCCTAGACCTGCTTCATTCATAATCCTTAATGAGGTAATCTGAACTTATACTGGAAGAACAACTTCCATGCCATATACCAAAGAAAAGGGAGTTTCCCCATTTGATGTTCTAGATGAAGTACAGTAGCCATGAAGAGCAAACGGTAACATCTCATGCCAGTCCTTGTATGTTACTACCATCTTCTGCACAATCTTCTTAATGTTTTTGTTGGATGCTTCCACTGCACCATTCATTTTAGGTCTACAAGGAGAAGAATTGTGATGCTTGATTTTGAATTGAATGCAAAGTTCAGTAATCATAGCATTGTTGAGGTTAGTCCCATTGTCAGTGATGATCCTTTCAGGGATACCATAGCGGCAAATGAGGTTGTGTTTGACGAATCTGGCTACCACTTTCTTTGTGACTGAGGCAAAGGAGGCGGCTTTGACCCATTTAGTGAAATAATCGATAGAGACAAGAATGAAGAGATGTCCATTGGAAGCAGTGGGTTTGATCTCCCCAATCATGACGTTTAGAGGGATAGGAGGCACATGGACCTTATCAGCATAAATTTGGCATTTGTGGCAAGTTGTTGAGTGTTGATGGAAATCAATCTCCATTGTTGACCAATAGTAACCAGCTCTCAGGATTTTCTTGGCCATAGTATGTCCGCTAAAGTAAGTCCCAAATAGACCATCATGCATGTCTTCCATAATTTCCTCTGCCTCCTTCTTGTCCACACATTGGAGTAGAGTAGAGTCATGGTTGTGTTTATACAAGATTACGTTACTTAGGTAGAATTTGGCTTCAAATCTTCGTAATAACTTTATGTCATTGATGGATGCTCCTTTAGGGTACTCTTGTGCTTCAAGGTTACTCTTCACCTCATGGTACCAAGGATTTTATGTGCCAGTGTCAAGCTCACAGTAGTGCGCAGGTTCGTTGAATATCTCAATTGTAATCATAGGAGCTTCATTGTCCCATCTGACCTTGAACATCCAAGACATTGTTGCCAAGGTGTCAACCAACTGATTTTCCTCCCTAGGGAAGTGTTCAAAGGTGATCTCTTCGAAGTAAGGAATCAGAGATAGCACAAGTTCTTTGTAAGGGATAAGATTAGGGTGCTTAGTGTCCCAATCTCCTTTTACTTGGCCAATCACTAGAGCGGAATCCCCAAACACATTCAAATGTTTGATCCTTAAATCAATGGCAGCCTTCAGACCCAAAATGCATGCTTCGTACTCAGCCATATTGTTCGTACAATCGAAGCATAGTCTGGAAGTGAATGGAGTATGGAAACCTTCAGGGGATATGATCACATCACCAATTCCGTTACCCAAAGCATTGGAAGCCCCATCGAAGACCATAGTACATTGAGATCCCTGTTTAGGTCTGTCATACGGTCCAGGTTTCGCTCAGTCGGTCACTAGCATGATGTTCTCATCCGGGAAGTCAAAGTTCATAGACTGATAATCATAAGCAGCTTGATGGGCCAAATAATATTCTAGTACGCTTCCTTTGATGGCCTTTTGCGTTGTGTATTGAATATCGTACTTATTTAAGATCATTTGTCATTTGGCTATCCGTCTGGAAAGAGCAGGTTTCTCGAAAATGTACTTGATAGGGCCCATCTTAGAAATCAACAGAGTGGTATGAGTCAACATATATTGTCTTAGTCGGTGAGCAGCCCATTCCAGAGCGCAACAAGTTTTCTCGAGCAGTGAATATCTGGTTTCATAGTCGGTAAACTTTTTGCTCAGGTAGGAAATAGCATGCTCTTTTCGGCCAGACTCGTCATGTTGGCCCAAAACACACCCCATAGAATTATATAGCACCATCAAGTACATGATCAATGGTCTTCCTTCGACTGGAGGCATGAGTATAGGAGGTTCTTGTAGATATTCTTTGATTTTGTCGAAGGCAGCTTGGCATTCATCATTCCATCTGACTACTTGATCTTTCTTCAAGAGTTTGAAGATTGGCTCACAAGTAGCAGTTAAGTGAGATATGAAGCGGGCGACGTAGTTAAGACGACCCAAGAATCCTCTAACCTCCTTTTCAGAGTGGGGAAATGGCATTTCTTGGATGGCCTTTACCTTGGCAGGATCGATTTCGATGCATTTACCACTGACAACAAAACCTAGAAGCTTTCCAGATCGTACTCCGGATGTGCACTTATTAGGGTTCAACCTCAACTTATACTTTTTCATCCTCTCGAATAGCTTGTATTGGTGATTGAGATGTTCTTCCTCAGTTTGTGATCTTGCAATCATATCATCCACATATACCTCTATTTCATGATGAAACATATCATGAAACAAAGCCACCATAGCCCTTTGATATGTTGCCCCTGCATTTTTTAATCTGAACGACATGACCTTGTAGCAGAAGGTGCCCCATTGCATAACGAAAGTGGTATTCTCCGTGTCCTCGGGAGCCATCCTAATTTGATTTTAGCAAGAGAAACCATCCATGAAAGAGAAGACTTTATGCTGAGCAGTGTTATCGACCAAGACATCAAAATAAGGTAGAGGGAAGTCATCCTTGGGGCTTGCCCTATTCAGATCCCTATAATCTATGCACATGAGAACTTTTTCGTCTTTCTTCGGTATTGGCACCACATTTGCAACCTGTTGTACCCCAAAATTTTCCCTCCCATATTTCTCAAAACATTTCAAGAAAGATCTTCAAGTTGCTCAAGGAAGTCCAAGAGTTGACCAGGCAAGCTCTCTCCTAAGGCAATCTACCTCAAATTAGGGTTTCATGTTGCATCAAGATATTTGAGTCTAAGGGATCCCAAATTCTCACCATTGTCCTAATATGTTCTCAATATCATCCATGTCAAGTTTCAAGCCTTGCAGAGGAAGTTTGCTCAGTCAATTGCTCAAAGGCCTGAAAATCGACTGTGCTAGGGCAAAAGTCAATTGTGGCCCATATACAGTCAAACTTCAAAATGTTTTGTCAAAATCCTTATTTTGAAGTATCATTCATCATTTTATCAAGGGTTGATCATGATTCATCAAGGATTGCTCATAATTCATCAAGAACCAAAAGTTCCTAAATTAGGGTTTTGTAGGAAAAGTCAACTCAACTTTGACCAAGCATAACTTTCTAATACTTTATGAGAAATGAACCATACAAATCTAATTTTGAATAGTATGCAATTCCCTACAATCGATCTTCAGCTCCCAAGTTCAAAATATGCACTCACAAGAAGTTATGAATTTGTACATTATAGGTCATTTTGAAAAGTCAACAAAAACACCATTTTGTCAAAGCTTCATACATGAACATGGAATACCAAATTGATATGATACCAAAAGGGTTGATTTGATTACATCTCAAGCTTTCTAAAAAGTCTAAGAACACCTTCAAAGAGTCAAAATTGAGGAAGTTATGCATTGGTGAAGTTGACCTTTTTTGCAAAATTGTCAAAAGTCAACTATGCCTCAAATTGCAATTTTTGCTAATTGGGCCCAATCTTTTGCACTTGTTTTAAGTTGTTAGCATGGTCCACGAGCTCTAGCTCTTTCTATTTGTATTTATCCTTTTTTTATTATTTATTTTGATTTTTATTGTAATTAAATCAATTTAATCAAAACAAATCATGAAAAAATTCAAATCATTGAAACCTCAAGATATTTTGCATGTTTCAGGTTCTATATCCAGCTAGCAAAAGATTCAAATCATGCAAAGCCTTTGTGTGCACAAAAAGATTGGTTTTGACCTATTTTTAGAAAGATTTTCAAGTGAATCAAATCCAAATCAAAAGCTATAATGGAGGAAGATTGCGAGCATAATTGTAAACCTAATTCATTCCTCAGTATATAGGGAACATTTGCAGAAAAAAATCAGGAGGCTTGAGAGGCGCACAAAGTCATAACAAACTTGAAAAAATCAAAGAAAAGTGGTGATCTGATTTTTCACTTCCAGGCATTTATAAGGCTCCCTAACCATCTCATTCGATTCCTGGGATTGCAAGGAGGCTGTACCAATTAAGAACAAGCACTTTCCAGTGCCAAAACCCATTGTAAGTCACCCACGACTTTGGTTTGTTCTTGAAATCGAATTGCATAATTTTGGCATCTATAGCATGAAATAATTATATATTCTTGCTCCTTGAAACATTTCCAAACTATCTATAACATTTAATTTCATTTTTGTGGACTGTATCAGAGTTTACCATTGTTAGGGTTTTTTGCTTCGATTTAGGATCTTTGTGTACAGGTAAAATTGGCCCTCATGAAGGGCATCATGATGCTCAGAATGTCAAGGCGGTTCGATTCATGGCATTAGAAGTCATTTATCATGCCCATGGAAGATTTTGAAACGAGCCAGGGTTGTAGCTACGAACATATGTCCGTAGGTAAAAGTCTTTAACTTTTACCAACAGAGCGAGGTTGGGGATGACTGGCGTGGCACACTCTTATTTGCTTATTTGAATTCTGGCGCAATTTTATTTTTCTCTCCACTAACTCCCATTATTTTATATTATCAATTGTTATTATTTTGTATACAAAGCAAGCATGCAGCGCAGTTGGTAGTAGAGCAGTTGGAAAAGGCTTCAGGACCTGGGTTCGAATCCCAGGTCCCCCCATTTCTTTCATATTATTTTCGTTCTTATGATCAGGCGCGCATGTAGATTTGAAGCCCACCATGGACCACCATCTTCCAGCCAGCCAGATGTCAAAAGGCCAAATCTGATGGCCATCATTTGAGGGACCATGATACGCCTCAGTCAACGCATAGCATGGAGTCCAGAAAGTCAAGCGTGGGTCACCTTCTTTTGGGCCCAGATTTGCTATTCACCCCCCCCCCCCAATTTGCTATTTCTCAGGCCCAATATCTCTTTTCTCTATTCTTTTTATACTTTCTTTTATTTTATTTAATTTATTTATTTATTTTTACTAACATAAAAAATAATTCTTTTTATAAAAAAAAATCACAAAAAATATTTTCATCCAATTAGATTTAGGATATTTATTTTTTATACAAAAATTAATTGAATTAGGTTATTTAATTTTAGGTAACTTTAATTTCTTTTTGTAAAATAAATTAAAATTAATTAGAACAATTAGGGTTTTAGCTTAATTTGAATTCTATTTTCTATAACCAAAAATACAAAAATAGGCCATGAAAATTATTTTCTTTGAATTAATTTAATTATTAATTAATTTTGTATTTAATTTAAAAACCTTGTTCTTTTTCTTAAAAATAATCAAAAACAACAAAAAATAATTTTTCTTTTGATTAGGTTAGACGGGGTCAAAACCCTAGTTCTCTCTCGCTCTCAATTCATCGCGCTTTATTTATTTTTACCATATTGATGTAATTGCTCACAAGTTGTAATAGATTAATTAGGACTTTTTACTTTCATTTATCGTTTTTTACGGGTTGTTTTTGGCTATGTAATTAATACCCGAAGCCTTGTAATAGCTTATCTTTACTTTCCGCACTTTAAATTCCGCAAATATTAATTGTTAGATGTATGAATATTAGGGATGCATGACAAGAATGTATGATTAACTTTAAAACGGTTAGCGAACTTTAAATGTGCAAAGATAATAAATTGAAATTGAATCACTCGCACATGCACACTCCTAGGGTATACTCCAACTTCGGTTGCCTTCGGTAAACGGTCATTAAGTATAGGATGCTTTAGTGGTCGCTCTCTTGTCTAAACAAAGATCAAAGTCCCGTTCAGAAAAGTTGCCTCAGAATGGTTGCCTCAGAATTGTTGCCTCGAATAATTGATCTAAGACATTAGGGTTACTACTAAGACGTCCTAACATTGCTTTAGTGATCGTACGTCCCTTTCGAATTGACCCTTAAAACTCCAACGACGGTGCTACCTACTCACTAATAGTGGGATAGCGCTATCTAAAGGAAATAAACATAGAACAATTCTTTTTTTCGAGTAGGTAGATTAGTTCTTAAGTACTTGCTCAATCCAAACAAACTTTTTCACACTTACACTTTTTTCAAACAAAGTTTTCAAAAACACTTCGTAACACTCTTGAAGACAGAAGCAAGGGTTAAATCGAAGTAAAACAAAAACTTTTCAAATCACAAACACAGAAGCAAATTTTGAAAATGATGAGAAAGTACCTAAGAGCCCGTGGAAAAACCACGGATAGAAAGGGTGCTAATATCTTCCCTTTCTATAATCTACCCCCCGTACTCAAAATCACGAAAAAAGGAATTTTTATGTGCTTTTTTTCCTTTCCAGTTGGATAAAATAAAAGTCGGTGGCGATTCTTTCTTACTGCGACATTTTGCGAATACAAACGCAAAACGCAAACCAGCAATTCCTAAAACAGTCCGGTTCTGGCCACCGTATCACAGAACTGGCGACTATGCTGGGGACTTAATAAGTGGGGTATACCTTAGGATTAGTTCATCATATTTGCTTCTATTGTTTGATTTGATTGCTTTATTTTTGTGGGCTTTGTATCGGAGTTACTATAGATCCTAACCCGGATCTGGGGACACCTTTTAGGTAAGTAGCAATAAACTGTAAGGGAACTGTACGGCGTAGACCGATACGGTTGAAGCAGTAGCTATGTTGATGTGGCACATTAGTTGGTACCGGTATCCCTCGTGGAGGAACGAGGAGAATACGGGGCTTCTATATGGGTCGTTAAGCATCAATTGACCTTAGAACCTATAATTGACCAACTTGGCCATAGGAAGTAGTGAGATAGTCGGCCTCGGCATAGAGCTGAGAACTGGTTGATACTCGATACTACACTCATTGAGACCATACTCCGAGATAGTTCCAGCCGCAAGAAAAGATTGCGTGAGATGAAACCATGACCGATGGAGGATGGTCAGTGATATTGAGAACCTCTAGAACCCGGTTACTATTATTAGGACAGGTTAAAACCAACTGAACTTCAAGAGGGTAATACCTAAACCCCATGCAAGCCTGAAACTTAGGGGCTATTGTGTGACTTGTTTTCCTTTACCATGTCTGCTATCTGCTATACCTGTTGTGTGTTTTATCATGACATCATGCATCATGACATAACATGCATATTTCATTAGACTAACCATTTCAAAGACCGAGGGGATTTATCTTTGTTCTGTTTTGCAGATCATGACTTCTATGCGTATAAACACCATTCGATTTAACTTCGTGCAAATGCCTGCTCAGCTCAGAGAGTTAGTCTCAAAAGTCCTTGATACTTCTTCATTTGTTAGAAGACATGGCATCTCCTTAGCCTGGTCTCTTCAAAGTTGGATGAGCAAATAATGAGCGTGTTATTCCAGTTCTTCGATCCAGTGCATCGTTGTTTCACCTTCCCGGATTATTAGCTAGTTCCTACTTTGGAAGAGTTTTCTCATTTGTTGGGTATATCCATCCTCGAGCAGATGCCCTTCACAGGTTTAGAAGAGACTCATAGGCCAGAAGACATTGCTTCAGCTTTGCACTTGAAAAAGGCTGATGTAGTGTCTAATTGGGAGACACGGAGCGGGGTTAAAGGTTTCGTGGCCAAGTTTCTAATGGATTAAGCTCAACAATTTTGGGATAACATGGACTTTCAGGCTTTCGAAGACACCTTGGCTCTCCTCATCTACAGCTTGGTTCTTTTCCCGAATCCAGATTCTTTCATAGATGTGAATGTTGTCAAGATCTTCTTGTCTCGTAATCCAGTTCCTACTCTTCTGGGTGATATTTTACATGCTCTTTATACTCGTACTGTGCGAAGAAGAGGGACCCTCATGTGTTGCACGCCGCTGCTGGCGAGGTGGTTTATTTCGTACCTCCCCAAGTCTGTATTGAAGAATGAGGAAGGTGTAGGTTGGGCTTACAGAATCATATCCCTTGCTCATACGAACATTCTTTGGAGTTCTAAGGATATGGAAAGAGTAGCTGTCATTGATCGATGTGGGGAATACCCTAATGTCCCGTTGCTTGGAATTAGAGGGGGTATAACTTACAGTCCTTGCTTGGCTTTACGACAGTTTGGTCGCGCTCGGAGAGACGGTCCCCATGAGATGCTTCTTACAGATATTGTCTTTGACTACAAGGGGGACGTGGATGAGCAACACCGAAGGTTTATACGAGCCTGGAGCATGGTAAACAGGTCTGACCCTCAAGAACTAGGACTAAATACTTCTCTCCCTATGCAACCTTATCTCCAGTGGGTTCGAGCCCGTGCTCAAAAGTTGGGGATGCCTTATGAAGCGGTTTTTCCAGTGATTGTGGAGCATACTAATGAAGAAGGGGTTCCTTACACAGTCCTTCATCTATACATGCCTACTGATCTTGGGGCATTGAAGAGATCCTGGATTCAACTGAAGGAAGAAAGGAATACCTATCGGGAGAAGTATCATGAGCAAGAGAGGAAGATCTTGAAGCTCATGAGGAAGCTTGAGAATGAAAGGACAATCAATGAATATGTCAACACGAAGGGAAAGCGACCATGGGATTTCTGATTTCTACTTGTTTCTAGTTTAGATTTGTTTTTCAGTTGTTTCTTTTGTAACGCCTGAAAGGAATTGTTAAACATTCTTACAAGTTTGAATCTAATAAAGTTTGTTTATTTCTTGGTTCACAAATGTAAATCTCCCAAGGTCTTTGAAATCAATTCATATGCATTCCATTAACATGCACCTCATCACGGGTACCATTACATGTTTCTTATCTTCTTCGCTGTTTATTTCAGCACAAAATGTCTTCTGAAACACCTATCGATCAAGCCATCAATGCTCTTCAAGCACAGAATGCTCAATTCCAGGAGATGTTCCTGAACATGGCCAAAGGGAAGTAGGATTTGAAGACTCTCATCCTAAAAGAGAAGAAAAAGAAGAAGAAGAAGAAGGTGGTCCTCCTAAATATGGGTCACAGATTTGGGAATAGGTTGCGACAGGAAACTGATCTATCTCATTCTTCTGGAGGAAGATAGAATCAAGAAGAAGGAAAGGGTCCTAGTCCTGTGGTCTCTGATAATGACACTGATTTTGATGAAGAACAGTATCCTCCTGCTGAGGATAGGTACAAGCAACATGAAGACCGGTTGAGTGCAATGGAGATTCAGAAGATACCTGGGTTGGACTTCAGAGATCTGGAACTGGCATCTGGGGTGGTGATCCCTCACAAGTTTAAAGCTCCTGTCTTTGCTAAGTATGATGGAGTATCTTGTCCAAAGCTTCATCTTCGCTCACGTCAGAAAAATCAAACCCTACACTGCTGATAGAAACCTGTGGGTTCATTTCTTTTAAGATATACTGTCAGGGACTCAACTTGAATGGTTCTATCAATTGGAAGGAGCTAACGTCCGCAACTGGGAGGACCTTGTTGCTGCTTTTTACAAGCAATACCAGTATAACGCCGACCTTGCTCCCACGCGTACTCAGCTTCAGGGTATGTCAATGGGTGCAGGCGAAGGCTTTAAGGACTATGCTCAGAAATTGAGAGATATGGCTGGAAGGGTCCAACCCCCTCTGTCTGATAGGGAGTTGGTGGATATGTTTCTTGGGACTTTGTCTGGTCCATTTTTCCACCATTTGATCGGTAGTTCATCATCTGGGTTCACTGAATTGATTTTGACTGAGGAGAAAGTGCAAGCTGGTATCAAAAGTGGCAAGATACAGAAATGTGCTTCATCAAGCACAGAAAAGAAGCCTTTCAGAAAAGAAGCTAGTGCAGTTTACAGCTCGAGGAGCCAAAACCGACCTGAACGCCGCCAAGCAGTAAATGCGGTAGTGATATCAAGATCCACCATTGCCCCACAACGCAACAATCAGCAAAGAGTAGAGAGACCACAAAGACAGTATACTCGGCTCAGTATGACCTTATCTCAAATTCTGCCGCAATTGTTGAAGACTAACCTGATAACTCTGAGGGAAGCCCCGAAGAATCCCAACACCACATCTCCGTTGTATAATCCAAATGCCCGTTGTGCCTATCACTCCGATAGCCCAGGGCATGATACCAACAACTGCTGGGCCTTGAGAAATAAGGTGCAAGATTTGATTGAAGCTAAATAAATTGAGTTTGATGCACCGGAAAAGCCTAACGTCATGACTTCTCCTATGCCCAAGCATGGAGTAAATGCTGTGGACGATGATTCATTTGTGACCTTGTGGAAGACATTTCTACTCCACTAATGACAGTGAAGAAGAACCTATTGTTGGTCGGTTTATTTCCGGGCTGTGGCGAAGGTTGCCACCTATGTTCAATCCTACCTGTTGGTTGCCATTTATTGAAGTCAGGTATTCAACGCCTGATGGATAACAAAGAGATCATGTTCGAGAAAACTTTGATTTTGTTGATTCATGTTGAATATGTTTCCATCATAACCATTTCCGCCAATCCTTCCAAGGCTTCCTCGAGAAAGCCTGTTAGGATTACATCCGTTCCGAGAGTTGCTCCATCGATCATTACTATTCCTGGTCCTATCCCCTACACTTCAGATAAAGCTGTCCCGTGGCACTATGGGGCCGACGTGTATTATCATGGGATCAAACAAGACTTGAAGGTTAAAGAGGCTGATACTGATGTCAGAAATATTGTCGGGGTTAGCAAGGTCACCCGAAGCGGAAGACTCTTCTCTCCTGAGATTTCCCCTCTGACTGTTCAAAAGCTTGTTGCCATTCCACCTGCCAGTACATCAGCTACTATCCCAGTTCATATTCCAATTATCACCCCTTTCGCCGAGTCATCTGACGCTCGGGGCAAACAAACCACAGGTGAGCCTTCCCGGACGGAGGCGCCTAAGAAGATTGTTATAGAAACCTCTAGACAGGAGATAGAGGAAATTCTGAAGATTATCAAGAAGAGCGACTACAACATAGTCGAGCAGCTGGGGCAGACCCCGTCGAAGATCTCCATGTTATCCTTATTGTTGTGCTCGGAAGCCCATGCAAAGGCTTTAATTGCTTTTCTTAAAACGGCGCATGTGCCGCAAGAAACATCTGCTGACCAATTCAAAGACTGTGTGGCTAGTTTGACCGCTGACAACGGGTTGAGTTTCTCCAACGCAGATATGACTGCCAAAGGAGAGAATCACAATAACGCACTGCATGTTTCGATCGAGTGCAGGGGCACTACTTTGGCCCAGGTATTGGTGGATACTGGGTCCTCATTAAATGTTTTACCCAAGAAAGCATTAGATCGGCTGGATTGTGAAGGGTTGGTTCTGAAGCCGAGTAATATTGTGGTTAGGGCTTTTGATGGGTCCAAAAGGATGGTGCACGGTGAGGTGGATGTTCCTGTTAAAGTTGGATCTCAGACTTTTGCATCTACGTTCTATGTGATGGACATCCGACCATCTTATTCTTGTTTGTTGGGTCGCCCGTGGATTCATAAAGCTGGGGCAGTGACTTCTACGCTCCATCAGATCTTGAAATATCCAATGAAGGGGAAAATAGTTACGGTACGAGGAGAAGAGGAGTACACGGTGAGCCACCTTAACTCTTTTCGGTATGTGGAGATGGATGAGGAGTTCATCGAAACCCCGTGTTAGAACTTTGAAGAGGTCCCCCAGACTCTGGCATCGACTGAAGTTGCTGTTGAAGAACCTCCAATGAAGACGGCTTCCCTCAAGGATGCCCGGGCTGTAATAGAAAAAGAAGCTGAAAGGGCTATTCGGCGTGCGCGGATTGGAAGACTTCCCCTGCGTATCAGTAATCCGGGAGTGAATGCAATTGAAAATGATGAAGAAGAGTCAGAGTTCGACAGCTGGATCTACCCGACTACCGACGGTGGATTGAACAATTGGACGGCGAAGGACTTCGTGCCCATTTCTTTTATTACACAGTAATAGACTTTTGTTTTGAAATTTGTAACAGACAATTTAAAACTTTACGGCCCAGTGCCTTGCCCGAGACACTGTGGCTTTGTTTGTGAGGGCTTAACATTTGTCATTTCCATATATCATCAATAAAGCATTGGACATTTTCTTGCATTACAAATTTTGCGCTCCTTGTTTTTCTTTTCTATCTTGCACTTTATTAAAACAACTATTGTCTTACACACACTCACATATCATAATGCAGATCCACATCCAATCTGGATCCCACTGATAACGACTCCGCTACTGCCAGTTATGACTTCGAAAGTCTGATCAACCAAGTCGAGGACGAAGGTGAGGATGATTGCAAAGTGCCTGGGGGACTTGCTAGATTGTTACTACAGGAAGAGAGGGCCATACAGCCCCATGAAGAGCCAGTGGAATTAGTAAATTTGGGTACAGAGGAAGACAAGAAAGAGGTCAAGATCGGTGCGAATCTGGAGCCTAGTGTCAAGCAACGGTTGATTCAGATGCTACGCGACTATGCTGAGATCTTTGCTTGGTCTTACGAAGATATGCCTGGGTTGGATACCGATATTGTGGTTCACCGCTTTCCAACCAAAGAAGACTCTCCTCAGTGAAGCTGAAAGTTTGCCGAATGCGCCCAGAGATGTCCGAGAAAATCAAAGTTGAGGTTATGAAACAGTTTGATGCCGGTTTTCTAGCAGTTACTTCTTACCCGCAGTGGGTTGCCAACGTGGTTCCGGTGCCTAAGAAAGATGGTAAGGTGAAGATGTGTGTGGACTATAGGGATCTGAACAGGGCGAGCCCCAAGGATGATTTCCCACTGCCTCACATCGATGTTCTGGTCGACAACACCGCGCAACATAAGATCTTATCCTTTATGGATGGTTTTTTTGGTTACAATCAGATTAAGATGGCTACCGAAGACATGGAGAAGACAACTTTTGTTACACAGTTGGACACCTTCTGTTACAAGGTAATGCCATTCGGGTTGAAGAATGTTGGGGCAACGTATCAGCGTGCCATGGTTGCTTTGTTCCATGACATGATTCACAATGAGATTGAGGTGTACGTTGACGACTTGATTGCAAGGTCCCAAACTGAAGAGGAACATTTGGACCATCTCCAGAAGCTATTTGACAGGTTGAAGATGTACCAGCTGAAGTTAAACCCGAACAAGTGCACCTTCGGGGTAAGGTCTGGTAAGCTGCTGGGTTTCATCGTTAGTGATAAAGGTATTCAAGTGGATCCTGCAAAGGTGAAGGCTATACAGGAAATGCCAGCTCCCCGAACGGAAAAGGAATTCAGAGGCTTTTTGGGACGTCTGAACTACATTGCCCGATTCATTTCGCACCTAGCTGCTACTTGTGAACCAATCTTCAAGCTGTTGAAGAAAGATCAAGTGGAAAGATGGAATGATGAGTGTCAGGCCGCTTTCGAAAGGATCAAGGAATATCTCTAAGAGCCACCTATTCCGATGCCTCCAGTCGAAGGAACACCTTTGATCTTATACTTGACAGTACTCGACAATTCAATGGGGTGCGTGCTGGGGCAGCATGACGAGTCTGGCCGAAAAGAGCATGCTATTTACTACCATAGCAAAAAGTTTACCGACTGCGAGACCCGATACTCGTTGCTCGAGAAAACTTGTTACGCTTTGGCATGGGCTGCTCGCCGGCTAAGACAGTATATGCTGACTCACACTACTCTATTGATATCAAAGATGGGATCCAATTAAGTATATCTTCGAAAAGCCTGCCTTGTCCGGAAGAATAGCAAGATGGCAGATGATCTTAACTGAGTATGACATCCAATACACAACCCAAAGAGCAATCAAGGGGAGTGTGTTGGCAGATCATTTGGCTCATCAGGTCGTGGATGATTACCAGTCTATGAACTTCGAGTTTCTGGATGAGAACATCATGTTGGTGACTGACTGTGAAATACCTGGACCGAATGAAGGACCTGAGGAGGGATCCCGATGGTCCATGTATTTTGACGGAGCTTCAAACGCATTGGGAAACGGCATTGGCGTCGTAATCATATCTCCTGAGGGCTGTCATACTCTGTTCACCGCCCGTTTATGTTTTAACTGCACCAACAACATGGCGGAGTATGAAGCGTGCATTATGGGCCTTCGAGCAGCTATTGACCTAAGGATTAAGTTCTTAAGTGTGTTCGGAGATTACGCTCTAGTGATCGGTCAGATCAAAGGCGAGTGGGATACGAAGCACCCAAATCTTATTCCTTACAAAGAGTATGTATTGACGTTTCTTCCACATTTCGAGGAGATAACCTTTGAACACTTCCCAAGAGAGGAGAATCAGTTAGCGGACGCGCTAGCTACTATGTCTTCTATGTTCAAGGTCAGATGGGACAATGAGGCTCCCCAGATTACCATTGAGAGGTTGGACGAACCCGCACATTGCTGTGACATCGAGACTGAAGAGGTAACGGATAAACCCTGGTTTCACGAGGTAAAGAGGTATCTTGAGGCCCAAGAGTACCCCGAGGGTGCATCTGTTAATGATAAGAAGTTTCTGAGAAGATTAGCGGAGAAGTTTTTCATCAGTAATGGTATCATTTACAAGTGTAATCATGATTCAAACTTACTGCGATGTGTGGATAAGAACGAGGCAGAAAAGATCATGGCAGAGTTACATGAAGGTACTTTTGGATCTCATTCCAGTGGACATACCATGGCAAAGAAGAACCTACGGGCAGGATATTAATGGTCCTTCATGGAAGCCGACTATTATCAGCATTCTCGGACCTGTCATAAATGCCAAGTCTATGCTGATAAGGTTCATATACCTCCAGTTCCTCTGAACGTCTTGACAACTCCTTGGCCCTTTGCAATGTGGGGCATCGATATGATTGGTGAGATCATACCAACTGCATCCAACGGGCATCGTTTCATCCCAGTAGCAATTGATTATTTTACGAAGTGGGTTGAAGCAGCTTCCTTCGCTACAGTAACGAAGAACGTCGTGGCGCGGTTTATCCGACACAATTTGATATGTCGATATGGTGTACCAGAGAGGATCATTACGGACAATGGTATAAATCTCAACAATACGATGATCACCGAGCTCTGCAAGCAGTTCAAGATACAGCATCACAACTCTTCTTCTTACCGGCCGAAGATGAATGGGGCTGTTGAAGCGGATAATAAGAACATTAAGAAGATTGTGCAGAAGATGACGGTGACATACAAAGATTGGCATAAGATGTTACCATTCGCTCTTCATGGGTACCGTACTTCAACACGGACTTCAACAGGGGAAACACCCTACTCTTTGGTATACGGCATGGAAGCAGTCTTACCCATTGAAGTCCAGATACCCTCTCTTCAGATTATGAAGGATGCAGGTTTGAGCGAGGACGATTGGATCCAGACCCGGCTTGATCAGCTGAACTTAATCGACGAAAAGAGACTTACTGCTATTTGTCATGGTCAGACATATCAAAAGAGGATTATCAAGGCATTTAACAAGAAAGTTAGACGACAAGAGTATCAAGTCAGGGATCTGGTGATCAAACGCATCATATTGCCGCAAGGTGATCCCAGGGGCAAATGGACCCCTACGTATGAAGGGCCATTTGTGGTTAAGAACATTTTCTCAGGAGGAGCTATGATTCTAACCACCATGGATGGTGACGACCTTCCTCAACCCGTCAATGCAGACATAGTGAAAAAAATACTACGCATAATCAAAGTCCCGCTAGGTTGACTGGCCTAGGAAAAAATAAGGGCTTCCTGGCGAACCAAAAGGGTTCGGGAAAAAATAAGGGATGAAAATAAAAAAAAATTTGTACACCCAGCAAGTCGAAAACCTGAAAAAGCGGCTTGGGCAAAAAAGGGTATCCCGGTGGACTGAAAACCCGAAAGGGCGGTCCAGGCAATAATTAGGGATTGAAGCGTAACACTATGTCTCGTTGGATCACCTTGCAACTAGACTTCGGTATCAACTATCAAGCTCGGACGACACTAATCAGTCTAATCTACCTTCAACCAAGTAGCAAAGTGATGAGATACTTGAGGATATAAAGGCAATAACAGAGTTGGAACCCAGTGGGATTATTCACATAGCTGTTTTTCTTTCTTTTACACAAATTGTATAAATTCTGTTTGTTCGGCGGTGTTCTCTTACTAGGACGTCAACCTCTTGTACAAAAACGCCTATTTACAGGCCAACTTCAAAATCAATACAATTCATTTTTCACAAAGAAATTTCAAAATTGTTTTTCTTTTTCTGTTTTGTTTTGCAAGAACGTCCAATGTTTCATTTTGATATATGCATTTGACAATAATTGCTACTCATAAATATTTACATGCGAAACAGAAGACAATTACTCGTAATATCAAGAACAGGGGCAAACGAGAAACGTCTGAACCTTACAGTTGCTATGTCTACCAGGTATAGGGATAGACCTAGCTGGAGAATACGACTAAAGGTACATTCACTCCCCGCAGAGCAAAAGGTATCTAAAAACAGTGAGCCTCCCCAAGCAGAGTTTATCTATCACCAGTACTAGAAGATTATCCCTAGCGGAGTTCATTCCTTTCACAAACAAAAACTTTATCCCCGACAGAGTTCACCATCGCCAGCAACGGTGATTCATCCCCAGCCGAGGTTATTTCTCCGAATCAACGGATCCTCTAGCAAAGCATATCTTCCCCATAGAGTCATTTTCTCGTCAGTTTATTCTACAGCATGATTATTCTCACAACCATCTTCAGTCGTTATCCCCAGCGAGCGAACCCCTTTTACCCTCAAGCAGCAATCCGGGATTTATTTTCCCAGCTAGATATAATCATAAAAACATTGCATATCCATACATTATGACATATGCATACGCATCATACAACACAATCTCATTTATTTTGAGAACATCATTGCTCGATGCATAGCATGCATTACATACGACTAACTCTTTACCTTTCAGGAAAGATACAATCAAACTCTTACAAAGTTCAAGATATGAAGCCCGCATACGACCGGATAGTATCTTGATTTCTACAGCATATTGTGAAGCCCGGAGAACGACCAGATAACAGTATCAGACACCGCGAAGCCTGGATCCGGCCAGATAGTGGTTTATCTTTAATCTATGAAGCCCGAATTCGACCAGATAATAGTTTTATCCCCAGCAAGCCGTGAAGCCTGGATTACGACCAGATAACAGCTCAATAAGTACTTGTGAAGCCTGGATTACGACCAGATAGCAGTGCAAGACACCATGAAGCCTGGATTCGACCAGATAGTGGTATATCATAAACACAAGCCGTGAAGCCCGGATTACGACCGGATAACAGCTCAGCAAGTTATTGTGAAACCTGGATTACGACCAGATAGCAATACAAGTTTCTATGAAGCCTGGATTACAACTAGATAGCAGCCAAAGACACCGCGAAGCCTAGATTACGACCAGATAGTGGTATATCTTTAACACAAGTTATGAAGCCCGAATTCGACCGGATAGTATCTTGATTTCTCCGAACACCATGAAGCCTGGATTCAACCAGATAATGGTATGAGACATCGCGAAGCCTGGATTACGACCAGATAGCGGTAAAAAACACTGAAGCTTGGATTATGACCAGATAACAGTGAGGGACATTATGAAGCTTAGATTACTACCAAATATCAGTTCACCCGGCCAATTACTATGAAGCCCGGATTCGACCGGATATTAGAAGGCCCAAAAATCAAAGGGAATCCCGGAGGCGACCGGATTACCATTTAATTCCTTCTGAAGCCTGGATTACGACCAGATAAGAAGTAAGGTATTATGAAGCCTGGATTACGACCAGATAGAAGTACAGAACGCCATGAAGCCTGGATTCGACCAGATAATGGTGTAAAGCATCGTGAAGCCTGGATTACGAACAAATAACCATAAAAGGACTGAAGCCTAGATTACGACCAGATAACAGTACAAGACACTGTGAAGCTTGGATTTCGACCGAATAGCAGTTTAACTGGACAATTACTAAGAAGCCCGAAGTCGACCGGATATTAGTGTGCCCTAAATTCAAGTTGAAGCCCGGATACGACAAGATGATAACTTAATTCTTTCTGAAGCCTAGATCACGACCAGATAAGAATCGAGAAATTGCGAAGCCTGGATTACGACCGGATAGCAAGTTTAATCTCATCTCCCCAGTAAGTCACTGTAAAGCCTGGATTACGACCAGATAGAAGTCGTTCGTATCACTATGAAGCTTGGATCACGACCAGATAGTAGTTCATTTTCACCTCTTCGACCAAGAGACGATTTCCCCAGTAGAATAACGGACGACCGAAGCTCCTAAAATTCTATTTCTCACAAGCAGAGATCAGCATTCCCCAGCGCAGTCTTCCTTAACAACAGGTATATAAAATCTTGCTAAGGAATCTCTTATGCGATCGAAACTCCTTCAAATGGCATATTTAAGCCCATCTTCCATCATCAATTTCCAAATGGCATCTGTAAGCCCATTCCCGACGTCACAAGACAAATACTACTTCATGCGAGTGCAAATTTCTGGGCACTCTAGTGTTCAATCATCTTCCACCCTCGGATCACGAAAGGCGGAAAAGCCAATCTACATCCTCAGGTTTAAGAAGATTGAACAGGGGCAGCTGTTGTACCCCAAAATTTTCCCTCCCATATTTCTCAAAACATTTCAAGAAAGATCTTCAAGTTACTCAAGGAAGTCCAAGGGTTGACCAGACAAGCTCTCTCCTAAGGCAATCTACCTCAAATTAGGGTTTCATGTTGCATCAAGATATTTGAGTCCAAGGGATCCCAAATGCTCACCATTGTCCTAATATGTTCTCAAGATCATCCATGTCAAGTTTCAAGCCTTGCAGAGGAATTTTGCTCAGTCAATTGCTCAAAGGCCTGAAAATCGACTATGCTAGGGCAAAAGTCAACTGTGGCCCACATACAGTCAAACTTCAAAAAAATTTGTCAACATCCTCATTTTGAAGTATCATTCATAATTTTATCAAGGGTTGATCTTGATTCATCAAGGATTGCTCATAATTCATCAAGAACCAAAAGTTGCTAAATTAGGGTTTTGTAGGAAAAGTCAACTCAACTTTGACCAAGCATAACTTTCTAATACTATATGAGAAATGACCCATACAAATCTCATTTTTAATAGTATGCAATTCCCTACAATCGATCTTTAGCTCCCAAGTTCAAAATATGCACTCACAAGAAGTTATGAATTTGTACATTATAGGTCATTTTGAAAAGTCAACAAAAACACCTTTTTTGTCAAAGCTTCATACATGAACATGGAATACCAAATTGAGATGATACCAAAAGGGTTGATTTGATTACATCTCAAGCTTTCTAAAAAGTCTAAGAACACCTTCAAAGAGTCAAAATTGAGGAAGTTATGCATTGGTGAAGTTGACCTTTTTTGCAAAATTGTCAAAAGTCAACTATGCCTCAAATTGCAATTTTTGCTAATTGGGCCCAATCTTTTGCACTTGTTTTAAGTTGTTAGCATGGTCCATGAGCTCTAAATCTTTATATTTGTCTTTATCCTATTTTTATTATTTATTTTGATTTTTATTGTAATTAAATCAATTTAAATCAAAACAAATCATGAAAAAATCCAAATCATTGAAACCTCAAGATATTTTGCATGTTTCAGGTTCTATATCCAGCTAGCAAAAGATTCAAATCATGCAAAGCCTTTGTGTGCACAAAAAGATTGGTTTTGACCTATTTTTAGAAAGATTTTCAAGTGAATCAAATCCAAATCAAAAGCTATAATGGAGGAAGATTGCGAGCATAATTGTAAACCTAATTCATTCCTCAGTATATAGGGAACATTTGCAGAAAAAAATCAGGAGGCTTGAGAGGCGCACAAAGTCAGAACAAACTTGAAAAAATCAAAGAAAAGTGGTGATCTTATTTTGCACTTCCAGGCATTTACAAGGCTCCCTAACCATCTCATTCGATTCCTGGGATTGCAAGGAGGCTGTACCAATTAAGAACAAGCACTTTCCAGCGCCAAAACCCATTGTAAGTCAGCCACGACTTTGGTTTGTTATTGAAATCGAATTGCATAATTTTGGCATCTATAGGATGAAATAATTATATATTCTTGCTCCTTGAAACATTTCCAAACTATCTATAACATTTAATTTCGTTTTTGTGGACTGTATCAGAGTTTACCATTGTTAGGGTTTTTTGCTTCGATTTAGGATCTTTGTGTACAGGTAAAATTGGCCCTCATGAAGGGCATCATGATGCTCAGAATGTCAAGGCGGTTCGATTCATGGCATTAGATGTCATTTATCATGCCCATGGAAGATTTTGAAACGAGCCAGGGTTGTAGCTACGAACATATGTCTGTAGGTAAAAGTCTTTAACTTTTACCAACGGAGCGAGGTTGGGGATGACTGGCATGGCACACTCTTATTCGCTTATTTGAATTCTGGCGCAATTTTATTTTTCTCTCCACTAACTCCCAGTATTGTATATTATCAATTGTTATTATTTTGTATACAAAGCAAGCATGCAGCGCAGTTGGTAGTGGAGCAGTTGGAAAAGGCTTCAGGACCTGGGTTCGAATCCCAGGTCCCCCCATTTCTTTCATATTATTTTTCGTTCTTGTGATCAGGCGTGCATGTAAATTTGAAGCCCACCATGGACCACCATCTTCCAGCCAGCCAGATGTCAAAAGGCCAAATCTGATGGCCATCATTTAAGGGACCATGATACGCCTCAGTCAACGCATAGCATGGAGTCCAGAAAGTCAAGCGTGGGTCACCTTCTTTTGGGCCTAGATTTTCTATTCACACCCCCCCAATTTGCTATTTCTCAGGCCCAATATCTCTTTTCTCTATTCTTTTTATACTTTTTTTTATTTTATTTAATTTATTTATTTATTTTTACTAACATAAAAAATAATTCTTTTTATCAAAAAAAATCACAAAAAATATTTTCATCCAATTAGATTTAGGATATTTATTTTTTATACAAAAATTAATTGAATTAGGTTATTTAATTTTAGGTAACTTTAATTTCTTTTTGTAAAATAAATTAAAATTAATTAGAACAATTAGGGTTTTAGCTTAATTTGAATTCTATTTTCTATAACCAAAAATACAAAAATAGGCCATGAAAATTATTTTCTTTGAATTAATTTAATTATTAATTAATTTTGTATTTAATTTAAAAACCTTGTTCTTTTTCTTAAAAATAATCAAAAACAACAAAAAATAATTTTTCTTTCGATTAGGTTAGACGGGGTCAAAACCCTAGTTCTCTCTCGCTCTCGATTCATCGCGCTTTATTTATTTTTACCATATTGATGTAATTGCTCACAAGTTGTAATAGATTAATTAGGACTTTTTACTTTCGTTTATCGTTTTTTTTACGGGTTGTTTTTGGCTATGTAATTAATACCTGAAGCCTTGTAATAGCTTATCTTTACTTTCCGCACTTTAAATTCCGCAAATATTAACTGTTAGATGTATGAATATTAGAGATGCATGACAAGAATGTATGATTAACTTTAAAACGGTTAGCGAACTTTAAATGTGAAAAGATAATAACTTGAAATTGAATCACTCGCACATGCGCACTCCTAGGGTATACTCCCACTTCGGTTGCCTTCGGTAAATGGTCATTAAGTATAAGATGCTTTAATGGTCGCTCTCTTGTCTAAACAAAGATCAAAGTCCCGTTCGGAAAAGTTGCCTCAGAATGGTTGCCTCGGAATTGTTGCCTCGAATAATTGATCTAAGACATTAGGGTTATTACTAAGACGTCCTAACATTGCTTTAGTGATCGTACGTCCCTTTTTAATTGACCCTTAAAACTCCAACAAAGGTGTTACCTACTCACTAATAGTGGGATAGCGCTATCTAAAGGAAATAAACATAGAACAATTCTTTTTTTCGAGTAGGTAGATTAGTTCTTAAGTACTTGCTCAATCCAAATAAACTTTTTCACACTTACACTCTTTTCAAACAAAGTTTTCAAAAACACTTCGTAACACTCTTGAAGACAGAAGCAAGGGTTAAATCGAAGTAAAACAAAAACTTTTCAAATCACAAACACAGAAGCAAATTTTTAAAATGATGAGCAAGTACCTAAGAGCCCGTGAAAAAACCACGGATAGAAAGGGTGCTAATATCTTCCCTTTCTATACTCTTTCCCCTGTACTCAAAATCTCGAAAAAAGGAATTTTTCTATGCTTTTTTTCCTTTCCAGTTGGATAAAATAAAAGTCGATGGCGACTCTTTCTTACCGCGACATTTTGCGAATACAAACGCAAAACGCAAACCAGCAATTCATAAAACAGTCTGGTTCTGGCCACCGTATCACAAAACTGGTGACTCTGTTGGGGACTTAATAAGTGGGGTATACCTTAGGATTAGTTCATCATATTTGCTTCTATTGTTTGATTTGATTGCTTTATTTTTGTGGGCTTTGTATCAGAGTTACTATAGATCCTAACCCGGATCTGGGGACACCTTTTAGGTAAGTAGCAATAAACTGTAAGGGAACTATACGACGTAGACCAATACGGTTGAAGCAGTAGCTACGTTGATGTGGCACATTAGTTGGTACCAGTATCCCTCGTGGAGGAACGAGGAGAATACGGGGCTTCTATATGGGTGGTTAAGCATCAACTGACCTTAGAACCTATAATTGTCCAACTTAGCCATAAGAAGTAGTGAGATAGCCGGCCTCGACATAGAGCTCAGAACTGGTTGATACTCGATACTACACTCATTGAGACCATACTCCGAGATAGTTTCGGCCGCAAGAAAAGATTGCGTGAGCTAAAAACATGACTGATGGAGGATGGTCAGTGATATTGAGAACCTCTAGAACCCGGTATTATTAGGACAGGTTAAAACCAACTGAACTTCAAGAGGGTAATACCTAAACCCCATGCAAGCCTGAAACTTAAGGGCTATTGTGTGACTTGTTTGCCTTTACCATGTCTGCTATCTGCTATACCTGTTGTGTGTTTTATCATGACATCATGCATCATGACATAACATGCATATTTCATTAGACTAACCATTTCAAAGACCGAGGGGATTTATTTTTGTTCTGTTTTGCAGATCATGACTTCTATGCGCAGAAACACCATTCGAGTTAGCTTCGTGCAAATGCCTGCTCAGCTCAGAGAGTTAGTCTCAAAAGTCCCTGATACTTCTTCATTTGTTAGAAGACATGGTCATCTCCTTAGCCTGGTCACTTCAAAGTTGGATGAGCAAATAATGAGCGTGTTATTCCAGTTCTTCGATCCAGTGCATCATTGTTTCACCTTCCCGGATTATCAGCTAGTTCCTACTTTGGAAGAGTTTTCTCATTTGTTGGGTATATCCACCCTCGAGAAGATGCCCTTCACAGGTTTAGAAGAGACTCCTAGGCCAGAAGACATTGCTTCATCTTTGCACTTGAAAAAGGCTGATGTAGTGTCTAATTGGGAGACACGGAGCGGGGTTAAAGGTTTCTTGGCCAAGGTTCTAATGGATCAAGCTCAACAGTTCTGGGATAACTTGGACTTTCAGGCTTTCGAAGACACCTTGGCTCTCCTCATCTACAGCTTGGTTCTTTTCCTGAATCCAGATTCCTTCATAGATGTGAATGTTGTCAAGATCTTCTTGTCTCGTAATCCAGTGCCTACTCTTCTGGGTGATATTTTACATGCTCTATATACTCGTACTGTGCGAAGAAGAGGGACCCTCATGTGTTGCACGCCGCTGCTGGCGAGGTGGTTTATTTCGCACCTCCCCAAGTCTGTATTGAAGAATAAGGAAGGTGTAGGTTGGGCTTACAGAATCATGTCCCTTGCTTATACGAACATTCTTTGGAGTTCTAAGGATATGGAAAGAGTAGCTGTCATTGATCGATGTGGGGAATACCCTAATGTCCCGTTGCTTGGAATTAGAGGGGGTATAACTTACAGTCCTTGCTTGGCTTTACGACAGTTTGGTCGCGCTCGGAGAGACGGTCCCCATGAGCTGCTTCTTACAGATATTGTCTTTGACTACAAGGGGGTCATGGATGAGCATCACCGAAGGTTTATACGAGCCTAGAGCATGGTAAACATGTCTGGCCCTCAAGAACTAGGACGAGAGACTTCTCTCCCTATGCAACCTTATCTCTAGTGGGTTCGAGCCCGTGCTCAAAAGCTGGGGATGCCTTATGAATCGGTTTTGCCAGTGATTGTGGAGCATACTAATGAAGAAGGGGTTCCTTACACAGTCCTTCATCCATACATGCCTATTGATCTTGGGGCATTGAAGAGATCCTGGATTCAGCTGAAGGAAGAAAGGAATACCTATCAAGAGAAGTATCATGAGCAAGAGAGGAAGATCTTGAAGTTCACGAGGCAGCTTGAGAATGAAAGGACAATAAATGAATATGTCAGCATGAAGGGAAAGCGACCATGGGATTTCTAATTTCTGCTTGTTTCTAGTTTAGATTTGTTTTTCAGTTGTTTCTTTTGTAACGCCTTATAGGCATTGTTAAACATTCTTACAAGTTTGAATCTAATAAAGTTTGTTTATTTCTTGGTTCACAAATTTAAATCTCCCAAGGTCTTTGAAATCATTTCATACGCATTCCATTAACATGCACCTCATCACGGGTACCATTACAGGTTTCTTATCTTCTTCGCTGTTTATTTCAGCATAGAATGTCTTCTGAAACACCTACCGATCAAGCCATCAAGGCTCTTCAAGCACAGAATGCTCAATTCCAGGAGATGTTCCTGAACATGGCCAAAGGGAAGCAGGATTTGAAGACTCTCATCCTAAAAGAGAAGAAAAAGAAGAAGAAGAAGAAGAAGGTGGTCCTCCTAAATATGGGTCACAGATTTGGGAATAGGTTGCGACAGGAAACTTATCTGTCTCATTCATATGGAGGAGGAGAGAATCAAGAAGAAGGAAAGGGTCCTAGTCCTATGGTCTCTGATAATGACACTGATTTTAATGAAGAACAATATCCTCCTGCTGAGGATAGGTACAAGCAACTTGAAGACCGGTTGAGTGCAATGGAGATTCAGAAGATACCTGGGTTGGACTTCGGAGATCTGGGACTGGCATCTGGGGTGGTGATCCCTCACAAGTTTAAAGCTCATGTCTTTGCTAAGTATGATGGAGTATCTTGTCCAAATACTCATCTCCGCTCATACGTCAGAAAAATCCAACCCTACACTGCTGATAGAAACCTGTGGCTTCATTTCTTTTAAGATAGTCTGTCAGGGACTCAACTTGAATGGTTATATCAATTGTAAGGAGCTAACATCCGCAACTGGGAGGACCTTGCTGCTGCTTTTTACAAGAAATACCAGTATAACTCCGACCTTGCTCCCACGCGTACTCAGCTTCAGGGTATGTCAATGAGTGCAGGCGAAGTCTTTAAGGACTATGCTCAGAAATGGAGAGATCTGGATGGAAGGGTCCAACCCCCTCTGTCTGATAGGGAGTTGGTGGATATGTTTCTTGGGACTTTGTCTGGTCCATTTTTCAACCATTTGATTAGTAGTTCCTCATCTGGGTTCACTGAATTGATTTTGACTGGGGAGAGAGTGGAAGCTGGTATCAAAAGTGGCAAGATACAGAAAGGTGCTTCATCAAGCACAGAAAAGAAGCCTTTCAGAAAAGAAGCTAGTGCAGTTTATAGCTCGAGGAGCCAAAACTGACCTGAACGCCGCCAAGCAGTAAATGTGGTAGTGATATCAAGATCCACCATTGCCCCACAACGCAAAAATCAGCAAAGAGTAGAGAGACCGCAAAGACAGTATACTCGGCTCAGTATGACCTTATCTCGAATTCTACCGCAATTGTTGAAGACTAACCTGATAACTCTGAGGGAAGCCCCGAAGAATCCCAACACCACATCTCCGCTGTATAATCCAAACGCCCGTTGTGCCTATCACTCCGATAGCCCAGGGCATGATACCAACAACTGCTGGGCCTTGAGAAATAAGGTGCAATATTTGATTGAAGCTAAAGAAATTGAGTTTGATGCACCGGAAAAGACTAACGTCATGACTGCTCCTATGCCCAAGCATGGAGTAAATGCTGTGGATGATGATTCATTTGTGACCTATGGTGAAGACATTTCTACTCCACTAATGACAGTGAAGAAGAACCTATTGTTGGCCGGTTTATTTCCGGACTGTGGTGAAGGTTGCCACCTATGTTCAATCCTGCCTCCTGGTTGTCATTTATTGAAGTCAGGTATTCAACGCCTGATGGATAACAAAGAGATCATGTTCGAGAAAACTTTGATTCTGTTGATTCCTGTTGAATATGTTTCCATCATAACCATTTCCGCCAATCCTTCCAAGGCTTCCTCGAGAAAGCCTGTTAGGATTACATTCGTTCCGAGATTTGCTCCATTGATCCTTACTATTCCTGGTCCTATCCCTTACACTTCGGATAAAGATGTCCCGTGGCACTATGGGGCCGACGTGTATTATCATGGGATCAAACAAGACTTGAAGGTTGAAGAGGCTGATACTGATGTCAGCAATATTGTCGGGGCTAGCAAGGTCACCCGAAGCGGAAGACTCTTCTCTCTTGAGATTTCCCCTCCGACTGTTCAAAAGCCTGTTGCCATTCCACCTTCCAGTACATCAGCTACTATCCCAGTTCATATTCCAATTATCACCCCTGTCGCTGAGTCATCTGACGCTCGGGGCGAACAAACCACAGGTGAGCCTTCCCGGACGGAGGCACCTAAGAAAATTGTTGTAGAAACCTCTAGACAGGAGATAGAGGAAATTCTGAGGATTATCAAGAAGAGCGACTACAACATAGTCAAGCAGCTGGGGCAGACCCCGTCGAAGATCTCCATGTTATCCTTATTGTTGTGCTCGGAAGCCCATGCAAAGGCTTTAATTGCTTTCCTTAAAACGGCGCATGTGCCGCAGGAAACATCTGCTGACCAATTCAAAGACTGTGTGGCTAGTTTGACCGCTGACAATGGGTTGGGTTTCTTCGACGCAGATCTGACTGCCAAAGGAAAGAATCCTAATAACGCACTGCATGTTTCGATCGAGTGCAGGGGAACTACTCTGGCCCAGGTATTGGTGGATACTGGGTCCTCATTAAATGTTTTACCCAAGAAAGCATTAGATCGGATGGATTGTGAAGGGTTTGTTCTGAAGCCGAGTAATATTGTGGTTAGGGCTTTTGATGGGTCCAAAAGGATGGTGCACGGGGAGGTGGATGTTCCTGTTAAAGTTGGCTCTCAGACTTTTGCATCTACGTTTTATATGATGGACATCCGACCATCTTATTCTTGTTTGTTGGGTCGCCCGTGGATTCATAAAGCTGGGGCAGTGACTTCTACGCTCCATCAGATGTTGAAATATCCAATGAAGGGGAAGATAGTTACGGTACGAGGAGAAGAGGAGTACATGGTGAGCCACCTTAACTCTTTTCTGTATGTGGAGATGGATGGGGAGTTCATCGAAACCCCGTGTCAGAACTTTGAAGAGGTCCCCCAGACTCTGGCATCGACTGAAGTTGCTGTTGAAGAACCTCCAATGAAGATGGCTTCCCTCAAGGATGCCCGGGTTGTAATAGAAAAAGAAGCTCAAAGGGTTGTTCGGCGTGCGCGGATTGGAAGACCTCCCCTGCGTATCAGTAATCCGGGAGTGAATGCAATTGAAAATGATAAAGAAGAGTCAGAGTTCGATAGCTGGATCTACCCGACTACCGACAGTGGATTGAACAATTGGACGGCGAAGGACTTCGTGCCCATTTCTTTTATTACACAGTAATAGACTTTTGTTTTGAAATTTGTAACAGATAATTTAAAACTTTACGGCCCGGTGCCTTGCCCTAGACACCGTGGCTTTGTTTGTGAGGGATTAACATTTGTCATTTCCATATATCATCAATAAAGAATTGTATGTTTTCTTGCATTACAAATTTTGCGCTCCTTGTTTTTCTTTTCTATCTTGCACTTTATTAAAACAGCTATTGTCTTACACACACTCACATATCATAATGCAGATCCACATCCACTCTGGATCCCACTGATAACGACTCCGCTACTGCCAATTATGACTTCGAAAGTCCGATCAACCAAGCCGAGGACGAAGGTGAGGATGATTGTGAAGTGCCTAGGGAACTTGCTAGATTGTTACTACAGGAAGAGAGGGCCATACAGCCCCATGAAGAGCCAGTGGAATCAGTAAATTTGGGTACAGAGGAAGACAAGAAAGAGGTCAAGATCGGTGCGAATCTGGAGCCTAGTGTCAAGCAACGGTTGATTCAGATGCTACGCGACTATGTTGAGATCTTTGCTTGGTCTTACGAAGATATGCTTGGGTTGGATACTGATATTGTGGTTCACCGCTTGCCAACCAAAGAAGACTGTCCTCCAGTGAAGCAGAAAGTTTGCCGAATGCGTCCAGAGATGTCCGAGAAAATCTAAGTTGAGGTTATGAAACAGTTTGATGCCAGTTTTCTAGCAGTTACTTCTTACCCGCAGTGGGTTGCCAACGTGGTTCCGGTGCCTAAGAAAGATGGTAAGGTGCAGATGTGTGTGGACTATAGGGATCTGAACAGGGTGAGCCCCAAGGATGATTTCCCACTGCCTCACATCGATGTTCTGGTCGACAACACCGCGCAACATAAGATCTTCTCCTTTATGGATGGTTTTTCTGGTTACAATCAGATTAAGATGGCTCCCGAAGACATGGAGAAGACAACTTTTGTTACACAGTTGGGCACCTTCTGTTACAAGGTAATGCCTTTCGGGTTGAAGAATGTTGGGGCAACGTATCAGCGCGCCATGGTCACTTTGTTCCATGACTTGATTCACAATGAGATTGAGGTGTACGTTGACGACTTGATTGCAAGGTCCCAAAGTGAAGAGGAACATCTGGACCATCTCCAGAAGCTATTTGACAGGTTGAATATGTACAAGCTGAAGTTAAACCCGAACAAGTGCACCTTCGGGGTAAGGTCTGGTAAGCTGCTGGGTTTCATCGTTAGTGATAAAGGTATTCAAGTGGATCCTGCAAAGGTGAAGGCTATACAGGAAATGCCAGCTCCCCGTACGGAAAAGGAAGTCAGAGGCTTTTTGGGACGTCTGAACTACATTGCCCGATTCATTTCGCACCTGACTGCTACTTGTGAACCAATCTTCGAGATGTTGAAGAAAGATCAACTGGTAAGCTGGAATGATGAGTGTCAGGCAACTTTCGAAAGGATCAAGGAATATCTCCAAGAGCCACCTATTATGATGCCTCCAGTCGAAGGAAGACCTTTGATCTTATACTTGACATTATCGACAATTCAATGGGGTACGTCATGGGGCAGCATGACGAGTCTGGCCGAACAGAGCATGTTATTTACTACCTTAGCAAAAAGTTTACCGACTGCGAGACCCGATACTCGTTGCTCGAGAAAACTTGTTGCGCTTTGGCATGGGCTGCTCACCGGCTAAGACAGTATATGCTGACTCACACTACTCTATTGATATCAAAGATGGGATCCAATCAAGTATGTCTTCGAAAATCCTGCCTTGTCCGGAAGAATAGCAAGATGGCAGATGATCTTAACTGAGTATGACATCCAATACACAACCTAAAAAGCAATCAAGGGGAGTGTGTTGGCAGATCATTTGGCTCAGCAGGCCATGGATGATTACCAGTCTATGAACTTCAAGTTTCTGGATGAGAACATCATGTTGGTGACTGACTGTGAAATACCTGGACCGGATGAAGGACCTGAGAAGGGATCCCGATGGTCCATGTATTTTGATGGAGCTTCAAACGCGTTGGGAAACAGCATTGGCGTCGTGATCATATCTTCTGAGGGCTGTCATACTTTGTTCACCGCCCGTTTATGTTTTAACTGCACCAACAACATGGCGGAGTATGAAGCATGCATTATGGGCCTTCGAGCAGCTATTGACCTAAGGATTAAGTTCTTAAGTGTGTTTGGAGATTCTGCTCTAGTGATCAGTCAGATCAAAGGTGAGTGGGATACGAAGCACCCAAATCTTATTCCTTACAAAGAGTATGTATTGACGTTGCTTCCACATTTCGAGGAGATAACCTTTGAACACTTCCCAAGAGACGAGAATCAGTTAGCGGGCGTGCTAGCTACTATGTCTTCTATGTTCAAGGTTAGATGGGACAATGAGGCTCCCCAGATTACCATTGAGAGGTTGGACGAACCCGCACATTGCTGTGACATCGAGACTGAAGAGGTAATGGATAAACCCTGGTTTCACGAGGTAAAGAGGTATCTTGAGGCCCAGGAGTACCCCGAGGGTGCATCTGTTAATGATAAGAAGTTTCTGAGAAGATTCGCGGAGAAGTTCTTCATCAGTAATGGTATCCTTTACAAGCGTAATCATGATTCAACCTTACTGTGATGTGTGGATAAGAACGAGGCAGAAAAGATCATGGAAGAGTTACATGAAGGTACTTTTGGATCTCATTCCAGTGGACATACCATGGCAAAGAAGATCCTACGGGCAGGATATTACTTGTCCACCATGGAAGCCGATTGTTATCAGCATTCTTGGACCTGTCATAAATGCCAAGTCTATGCTGATAAGGTGCATATACCTCCAGTTCCTCTGAACGTCTTGACAGCACCTTGGCCCTTTGCAATGTGGGGCATCGATATGATTGGTGAGATCAGACCAACTGCATCCAACGGGCATCGTTTCATCCTGGTAGCAATTGATTATTTTATGAAGTGGGTTGAAGCAGCTTCCTTCGCTACAGTAACCAAGAACATCGTGGCGCGGTTTATCGGAAACAATCTGATCTGTCGATATGGTGTACCAGAGAGGATCATTACGAACAATGGTATAAATCTCAACAATACGATGATCACCGAGCTCTGCAAGCAGTTCAAGATACAGCATCACAACTCTTCTTCTTACCAGCCGAAGATGAATGGGGATGTTGAAGCGGCTAATAAGAACATTAAGAAGATTGTGCAGAAGATGACGGTGACATACAAAGATTGGCACGAGATGTTACCATTCGCTCTTCATGGGTACCGTACTTCAACATAGACTTCAACATGGGAAACACCCTACTCTTTGGTATACGGAATGGAAGCAGTCTTACCCATTGAAGTCCAGATACCCTCTCTTCAGATTATGAAGGATGCAGGTTTGAGCGAGGACGATTGGATCCAGACCCGGCTTGATCAACTGAACTTAATCGACAAAAAGAGACTTACTGCTATTTGTCATGGTCAGACGTATCAAAAGCAGATGATCAAGGCCTTTAACAAGAAAGTTAGACGACAAGACTATCAAGTCAGGGATCTGGTGATCAAACGCATCATACTGCCGCAAGGTGATCCCAGGGGAAAATGGACCCCTACGTATGAATGGCCATTTGTGGTTAAGAACATTTTCTCAAGAGGAGCTATGATTGTAACCACCATGCATGGTGACGACCTTTCTCACCCCGTCAATGCAGACATAGTGAAAAAATTTTACGCATAATCAAAGACCCGCTAGGTTGACTGGCCTAGGAAAAAATAAGGGTTTCCCGGCGAACCAAAAGGGTTCGGGAAAAAATAAGGGATGAAAATAAAAAAAAATTGTACACCCGGCAAGTCGAAAACCTGAAAAGGCGGCTTGGGCAAAAAAGGGTATCCCGGTGGACTGAAAACTCGAAAGGGAGGTCCAGGAAAAAATTAGGGATTGAAGCGTAACACTATGTCTCTTTGGATCACCTTGCAACCAGACTTCGGTATCAACTATCAAGCTCGAACGACACTAATCAGTCTAATCTACCTTCAACCAAGTAGCAAAGTGATGAGATGCTCGAGGATATAAAGGCAATAGCAGAGTTGGAACCCAATGGGATCATTCACATAGCTGTTTTTCTTTCTTTTACACAAATTGTATAAATTATGTTTGTTCAGCGGCATTCTCTTACTAGGACGTCAGCCTCTTGTACAAAAACGCCTATTTACAGGCCAACTTCAAAATCAATACAATTCATTTTTCACAAAAAATTTCAAAATTGTTTTTCTTTTTCTGTTATGTTTTGCAAGAACATCCAATGTTTCATTTTGATATATGTATTTGACAATAATTGCTACTCATAAATATTTACATGTGAAACAGAAGACAATTACTCATAATATCAGGAACAGGGGCAAACAAGAAATGTCTGAACCTTACAGTTGCTCTGTCTACCAGGTATAGGGATAAACCTAGCTGGAGAATACGACTAAAGGTACATTCACTCCCCACAGAGCAATAGGTATCTAAAAACAGTGAGCCTCCCCAAGTAGAGTTTATCTATCACCAGTACTAGAAGATTATCCCCAGCGGAGTTCATTCCTTTTACAAACAGAAACTTTTTCCACGATAGAGTTCACCATCGCCAGCAATGGTGATTCATCCCCAGCCGAGGTTATTTCTCTGAATCAACGGATCCTCTAGCAAAGCATCACTTCCCCACAGAGTCATTTTCTCGTCAGTTTATTCTACAGCAGAATCATTCTCACAACCATCTTCGGTCGTTATCCCCAGCGAGCGAACCCCTTTTACTCTCCAGCAGCAATTCAGGATTTATTTTCCCAGCTAGAGATTATCATAAAAACTTTGCATATCATACATCATGACATATGCATACGCATCATATAACACAATCTCATTTATTTTGAGAACATCATTGCTCGATGCATAGCATGCATTACATACGACTAACTCTTTACCTTTCAGGAAAGATACAATCAAACTCTTACAAAGTTCAAGATATGAAGCCCGCATCCGACCGGATAGTATCTTGATTTCTACAGCATATTGTGAAGCCCGGAGAACGACCGGATAACAGTATCAGACACCGCGAAGCCTGGATCCGACCAGATAGTGGTTTATCTTTAAGCTATGAAACCCGGATTCGATTGGATAATAGTTTAATCCCCAGCAAGCCGTGAAGCCCGGATTACGACCGAATAACAGCTCAGTAAGTAACTATGAAGCCTGGATTACGACCAGATAGCAGTGCAAGACATCATGAAGCCTTGATTCGACCAGATAGTGGTATATCATAAACACAAGCCGTGAAGCCCAGATTACGACCGAATAACAGCTCAGCAACTTATTGTGAAGCCTGGATTATGACTAGATAGCAATACAAGTTTCTGTGAAGCCTAGATTACGACCAGATAGCAGCCAAAGACATCACGAAGCCTGGATTACGACCAGATAGTGGTATATCTTTAACGTAAGTTATGAAGCCCAAATTCGACCGGATAGTATCTTGATTTCTCCGAACACCATGAAGCCTGGATTCGACCAGATAATGGTATGAGACATTGCAAAGCCTGGATTACGACCAGATAGCGGTAAAAAACACTGAATCTTGGATTACGACCAGATAATAGTGAGGGACATTGTGAAGCTTGGATTACGACCAAATAGCAGTTCACCCGACCAATTACTATGAAGCCCGGATTCGACCGGATATTAGTAGGCCCAAAAATCAAAGGGAAGCTCGGAGGCGACCGTATAACCATTTGATTCCTTCTAAAGCTTGGATTACAACCAGATAAGAAGTAAGGTATTGTGAAGCCTGGATTACGAACAAATAACAGTACAGGACGCCATGAAGCCTGGATTCGACAAGATAATAGTGTAAAGCATCGTGAAGCCTGGATTACGAACAAATAACGATAAAAGGACTGAAGTCTGGATTACGACCAGATAACAGTACAAGACACTGTGAAGCTTGGATTTCAACCAAATAGCAGTTTACCTGGACAATTACTAAGAAGCCCGGAGTCGACCAGATATTAGTGTGCCCTAAATTCAAGTTGAAGCCCGGATACGACCGGATGACAACTTAATTCTTTCTGAAGCCTGGATCACGACCAGATAAGAATCTAGAAATTGCGAAGCCTGGATTACGACCAAATAGCAATTTTAATCTCATCTCCCCAGTAAGTCACTGTAAAGCCTGTATTACGACCAGATAGCAGTCCATCGTATCACTATGAAGCCTGGATCATGACCAGATAATAGTTCATTTTCACCTCTTCGACCAAGAGACGATTTCCCCAGTAGAATAACGGACGACCTAAGCTCCTAAAATTCTATTTCTCACAAGCAGAGATCAGCATTCCCTAGCACAATCTTCCTCAACAACAGGTATACAGAATATCGCTAAGGAATCTCTTATGTGAACGACACTCCTTCAGATGGAATATTTAAGCCCATATTCCGTCATCAATTTCCAAATGGCATCTGTAAGCCCATTCCCGACGTCACAAGACAAATACTACTTCATGCGAGTGCAAATTTCTGGGCACTCTAGTGTTCAATCATCTTCCACCCTCGGATCACGAAAGGCAAAAAAGCCAATCTACATCCTCAGGTTTAAGAAGATTGAACAGGGGCAGATGTTGTACCCCAAAATTTTCCCTCCCATATTTATCAAAACATTTCAAGAAAGATCTTCAAGTTGTTAAAGGAAGTCCAAGGGTTGACCAGACAAGCTCTCTCCTAAGGCAATCTACCTCAAATTAGGGTTTCATGTTGCATCAATATATTTGAGTCCAAGGGATCCCAAATGCTCACCATTGTCCTAATACATTCTCAAGATCATCCATGTCAAGTTCCAAGCCTTGCAGAGGAAGTTTGCTCAGTCAATTGCTCAAAGGCCTGAAAATAGACTGTGCTTGGGCAAAAGTCAACTGTGGTCCACATACAGTCAAACTTCAAAATTTTTTGTCAACGTCCTCATTTTGAAGTATCCTTCATCATTTGATCAAGGATTGATCATGATTCATCAAGGATTGCTCATAATTCATCAAGAACCAAAAGTTGCTAAATAAGGGTTTTGTAGGAAAAGTCAACTCAACTTTGACCAAGCATAACTTTCTCATACTTTATGAGAAATGACCCATACAAAGCTCGTTTTGAAGAGGATGCAATTACCTACAATCCATCTTCAGCTCCCAAGTTCAAAATATGCACTCACAAGAAGTTATGAATTTGTACATTATAGGTCATTTTGAAAAGTCAACAAAAACACCTTTTTTGTCAAAGCTTCATACATGAACATGAAATACCAAATTGAGATGATACCAAAAGGGTTGCTTTTAGGACATCTCAATCTTTCTAAAAAGTCTAAGAAAACCTTCAAAGAGTCAAAATTGAGGAAGTTATGCATTGGTGAAGTTGACCTTTTTTGCAAAATTGTCAAAAGTCAACTATGCCTTAAATTGCAATTTTTGCTAATTGGGCCCAATCTTTTGTACTTGTTTTAAGTTGGTAGCATGGTCCACGAGCTCTAGCTCTTTCCATTTGTCTTTATCCGATTTTTATTATTTATTTTGATTTTTATTGTAATTAAATCAATTTAAATCAAAACAAATCATGAAAAAATCCAAATCATTGAAACCTCAAGATATTGTGCATGTTTCAGGTTCTATATCCAGCTAGCAAAAGATTCAAATCATGCAAAGCCTTTGTGTGCACAAAAAGATTGGTTTTGACCTATTTTTAGAAAGAATTTCAAGTGAATCAAATCCAAATCAAAAGCTATAATGGAGGAAGATTGAGAGCATAATTGTAAACCTAATTCATTCCTCAGTATATAGGGAACATTTGCAGACAAAAATCAGGAGGCTTGAGAGGCGCACAAAGTCAGAACAAACTTGAAAAAATCAAAGAAAAGTGGTGATCTGATTTTGCACTTCTAGGCATTTACAAGGCTCCCTAACCATCTCATTCGATTCCTGGGATTGCAAGGAGGTTGTACCAATTAAGAACAAGCACTTTCCAGCGCCAAAACCCACTGTAAGTCAGCCACGACTTTGGTTTGTTCTTGAAATCGAATTGCCTAATTTTGGCATCTATAGCATGAAATAATTATATATTCTTGCTCCTTGAAACATTTCCAAACTATCTATAACATTTAATTTCATTTTTGTGGATTGTATCAAAGTTTACCATTGTTAGGGTTTTTTGCTTCGATTTAGGATCTTTGTGTACAGGTAAAATTGGCCCCCGTGAAGGGCATCATGATGCTCAGAATGTCAAGGCGTTTTGATTCATGGCATTAGATGTCATTTATCATTCCCATGGAAGATTTTGAAACGAGCCCGGGTTGTAGCTACGGACATATGTCCATAGGTAAAAGTCTTTAACTTTTACCAACGGAGCGAGGTTGGGGAAGACTGGCGTGGCACACTCTTATTCGCTTATTTGAATTCTGGCACAATTTTATTTTTCTCTCCACTAACTACCATTATTGTATATTATCAATTGTTATTATTTTGTATACAAAGCAAGCATGCAGCGCAGTTGGTAGTGGAGCAGTTGGAAAACGCTTCAGGACCTGGGTTCAAATCCCAGGTCCCCCCATTTCTTTCATATTATTTTCGTTCTTGTGATCAGGCGCGCATGTAGATTTGAAGCCCACCATGGACCACCATCTTCCATCCAGCCAGATGTCAAAAGGCCAAATCTGATGGCCATCATTTGAGGGACCATGATACGCCTCAGTCAACGCATAACATGGAGTCCAGAAAGTCAAGCGTGGGTCACCTTCTTTTGGGCCCAGATTTTCTATTCACCCCCCCCTCCAATTTGCTATTTCTCAGGCCCAACATCTCTTTTCTCTATTCTTTTTATACTTTCTTTTATTTAATTTAATTTATTTATTTATTTTTACTAACATAAAAAATAATTCTTTTTATAAAAAAAAATCACAAAAAATATTTTCATCCAATTAGATTTAGGATATTTATTTTTTATACAAAAATTAATTGGATTAGGTTATTTAATTTTAGGTAACTTTAATTACTTTTTGTAAAATAAATTAAAATTAATTAGAACAATTAGGGTTTTAGCTTAATTTGAATTCTATTTTCTATAACCAAAAATAAAAAATAGGCCATAAAAATTATTTTCTTTGAATTAATTTAATTATTAATTAATTTTGTATTTAATTTAAAAACCTTGTTCTTTTTCTTAAAAATAATCAAAAACAACAAAAAATAATTTTTCTTTCTATTAGGTTAGACGGGGTCAAAACCCTAGTTCTCACTCACTCTCGATTCATCGCGCTTTATTTATTTATACCATATTGATGTAAATGCTCACAAGTTGTAATAGATTAATTAGGACTTTTTACTTTCGTTTATCGTTTTTTTTACGGGTTGTTTTTGGCTATGTAATTAATACCCGAAGCCTTGTAATAGCTTAGCTTTACTTTCCGCACTTTAAATTCCACAAATATTAACTGTTAGATGTATGAATATTAGGGATGCATGACAAGAATGTATGATTAACTTTAAAACGGTTGGCGAACTTTAAATGTGCAAAGATAATAACTTGAAATTGAATCACTCGCACATGCGCACTCGTAGGGTATACTCCCACTTCGGTTACCTTCGGTAAACGGTCATTAAGTATAGGATTCTTTAGTGGTCTCTCTCTTGTCTAAACAAAGATCAAAGTCCCGTTCGGAAAAGTTGCCTCAGAATGGTTGCCTCGGAATTGTTGCCTCAAATAATTGATCTAAGACATTAGGGTTACTACTAAGACGTCCTAACATTGCTTTAGTGATCGTACGTACCTTTCGAATTGACCCTTAAAACTCCAACGACTGTGCTTCCTACTCACTAATAGTGGGATAGTGCTATCTAAAGGAAATAAACATAGAACAATTCTTTTTTTCGAGTAGGTAGATTAGTTCTTAAGTACTTGCTCAATCCAAACAAACTTTTTCACACTTACACTTTTTTCAAACAAAGTTTTCAAAAACACTTCGTAACACTCTTGAAGACAGAAGCAAGGGTCAAATCGAAGTAGAACAAAAAAATTTCAAATCACAAACATAGAAGCAAATTTTGAAAATGATGAGCAAGTACCTAAGAGCCCATGGGAAAACCACGGATAGAAAGGGTGCTAATATCTTCCCTTTCTATAATCTACCCCCCGTACTCAAAATCTCGAAAAAAGGAATTTTTCTGTGCTTTTTTTTCCTTTCCAGTTGGATAAAATAAAAGTCAGTGGTGACTCTTGCTTACCGCGACATTTTGCGAATACAAACGCAAAATGCAAACCAGCAATTCCTAAAACAGTCCGGTTCTGGCCACCGTATCACACAACCCATTGGGGATAAGATGTCACAGCTAGGAATCCTGCATCAAGTTGTATCATCACTTCAGCTTTTATCTTTTCAGACATGCCAGGCCTCATGCGACGAACTTTTTTGTTTGACAGGAGGACAATCTTATTTTGTCGGCAGACGATGAACTACAATGTCGGTATCCAACCCTCACATATCATCATAAGACCAAGAAAACACTTCCACATAGTCATGCAACATCTGAACCAACCTGCTTTTGACATTGCTTTCTAGGTTAGCGTCGATCTTAACTTCTTTCTTGTTTGTGTCAGTACCTAGATTGATGACTTCAACTGACTCTTTGTGCGGCTGAATAAACTTTTCCTCTTGTAATATAAGTCTGGCTAGTTCTCCCAGTATTTCATAATCTTCCCCGCCTTCATCTTCGGCTTGGTTAATTGGGTGTTCGAAATCATAGTCAGCAAAATAGTATAGTCATTGGCAATAAGATCCAGAGTGGATGAGGACCTACAAGAGTGTGTATGTGTGTGTATGTAAGATACATGGCTATTTTGAAAAATGTATTTGAAGAAAAAGAAAGACAATGAGCATAAAAGTTTGAATGCAAAAGTCTAATGATTTGTATTTAATGATCATATGATAAGATGAACATAAATAAAACCCTTGACAAATGAACCATAGTTCCTCGGGCCAGGCATGTGGCTTAAGTCATTGTTTAATATTACAGACAAAATGTTCTTGAATTAAAAGAAATCAATAAACAAGTAATTACTTGCGTGCCAATTGTTGAGTTCCGTTGTAGTAGGGTATACCCAATCTTCAAACGCACATTCATCATCAGATTCACCTACAACATTAACTTCATGACTTCCAATACAGAGAGGGGGCTTCCCTGCACGAGCGCGCCTCACTTATTTCTGAGCCTTGATAGTGAAACCCAAACCACACTTGTCTTCTTTGAATGGGATCTCGATGAGTTGCCCCCAAGTATCACAACTTCCTTCTTCGATTACGGCACGAGCATCTTTGAATGAAACCATCTTTGGCACGACCTTAACAGCTTTGGACACATCAGAGGAACATTTGGCAGTATCAACCATTGGTGGAACAACTTCAAAATCTTGACATGGGGTCTCTATAAATTCTTCGTCCATCTCCACATATTTGAAAGAGTTGAGGTGGCTTACCATGAACTCCTCCTCACTACAGACAGTGACAATCCTTCCTTTGACCGGATACTTAAGATTTTGATGAAGAGTTGGCGTTACTGCCCTTGCTCCATGGATCCAAGGGCGACCCAACAAATAGGAGTAGGAAGGACGGATATCCATGATGTAGAAAGTAGAGTTGAAAATCTGTGAGCCCACCTTGATCGGGAGATCCACCCCTCCATGAACTGTCCTTTTTGATCCATTGAAAGCCCTCACAATAATATCACATGGTTTAAAAACTAGTCCTTCACAGTCTAAACGGTCCAAAGCCCCCTTGGGTAGCACATTTAAAGAAGAGCCAGTGTCAACCAGAACATGTGCTAGGGTAGTCCCCTTACATTCAACAGAAACATGCAGAGCTTCGTTATAGTTCTTTCCAAGTGGTGTCAGATCAGTATCCGAGAACCCCAAACCATTATCGGTCGTCAAGCTTGCCACACAATTTTCAAATTGGTTAGTTGTGGTCTCATGAGGGACATGATACTTCTTCAAGAATTTGATTAATGCCCGAGCATGAGCATCAGAACAAAGTAGCAAAGATAACATGGAAATCTTGGAAGGGGTTTTCCCCAACTGCTCCACAATCTTGAAACCACTCCTTTTTATAATTTTCTGGATCTCATCCATTTCTCAAGTGAAAGGTTCCCCATCAGCAATGTCTTTTGCGGGTATCTCTGTCTCAACAGACTCAACTACTTTCTCTTTTCCCATTGTGTTAGTACTTAGATTAGCAGCGGTGATGCAGACAGGTGCCTTTGTAACAGCTGGTGGTGAGATGTTGGGTGAAAAGATTCTCCCAGTTCGGGTCACCTTACTAGAGCCAATAATGTTGCAAATGTCATCAGCTTTGTTTTCTTCAATCCAAGCGTCTTGCTTTATCCCATGGTAAAACACTTCAGCACCATAGTTCCATGGCACTACTTTGTTGGAAGAGTATGGAATTGGCCCGAGGGCGGTAATTATCAGAGGAGAAACAATTGGTTCATTTGAAATCCTGATAAGACCTTTGGAGTAGATCCTGAGAGGCTTGTTTGAGATGGCTACGATGGAGAGGTCTTCACACTTATTGGTCAAACTTTTGGTGGACGAAGTCTTCTCAAATAGGATCTCATGGCTATTCATCAGGCGTTGAATGCCTTCCTTCAGCCCTTCACATCCATTGAGTTATTTGGCACAACAAGCACAGTCCTTCAAACAGCCAGGGAAAATCTCGGCTTTCAGCAGATTCTTTTTTATAATGTTTAACAGAGTAGTCAGGTCTTCGACGAAGGAAACAAAATGGTATCTTCAACAACATTGACACCCTTGCCATGATTTGGCATAGGCGCGGTGATTACACTCGGAGTTGGAGGAGGCTCAAATAAAATTGTCTTGTTGTCTATTAAGTCTTGAATTTTATTCTTCAGTGCCCAGCATTGGTCAGTCTCATGCCCAGGGCTATTCGAGTGATATGCACACTTTGTATTCGGATTGTACTTTGGTGAAGAGGTATCTGGATTGGCCGGAGGATCACGCAGTGTCACCAAATTAGCCTTTAACAAGTGTGGTAAGGCTTGGGATAGTGACATGCCTATCCTTGCGAATCATCTTCGTGGAGTCTCAAACCGTTGATGATTGGCAGATGGTCTTTGAGCAGGAGTTGGATTGGAGATCTGGACAACATTAACGGAAGGACGGTTATCCTTCTTGGTACGGGCCCTTTCCCCATACACAACATTGGTTTCTTTCTTCCCGGTAAATGGTTTCTTTATGGGATTGGAGGTGGAGGCAGATGCTATGGGAATCTTCCCTCTTTTGATGTCGCTTTCAACCCTTTCACCGATTAAGATTAGCTCGGTGAAACCGGATGAAGAACAACCAACCAACAAGTTGAAAAATGGACCAGATAAAGTGCCCATAAACATATAAATGTGCTCCCTATCAGTCAAAGGTGGTTGAACCCTACTAGCAAGGTCTCTCCACTTTTGGGCGTACTCTTTGAACCCTTAATTCTTCGCCATTGTCATGTCTTGCAACTGAACTCTTCTTGGCGCCAAGTCGGCATTATACTGGTATTTATGGTAGAAAGCAGTGGCTAAGTCTTCCCATGTATGGATACGGGAACCATCAAATTGGTAAAACCACTCTAGTTGCGTCCCAGTCAAGCTTTCTTGAAAGAAGTGAACCCAAAGTTTCTTGTCAGTGGTGTGCGGTTGAATTTTGCGCACATAAGACTTTAGGTGAAGCTTTGGGTAGGAAACCCCATCATACTTAGCGAATACTGGTATCTTGAATTTGTGGGGAATTACAACCCCAGATATTAAACCCAAATCATTAAAATCCAAGCCAGGGACAACTTGAATCTCAACGACCTTCAATCGGTCTTCTAATTGCTTGTACTTAACATCGGCAGGAGGATACTGCTTGTCAAAATAATCTTCATCATCATACGCTTGATCATTGATACACCCAGCCTGGGTACTCCTTGCTTATCCAATATGATTCTCGTCTTCCTCAAATGAGTCTTCCACTACAGGTATCTGACGGACCGACTCTCTGAACCTTCTACCCATGTTGACTAAAGTTTTCCTCTTTGGTTTCTTTTTGGATGCTAGCAACGCCATCAAATCTTGTTGCCCCTTGGCTAGGGTCAGCAGAGTCTCTTGAAACTGAGAGTTTTGTGCTTGTAGGTCCTTCACTGTTTTCTCGATATCCATCTCACTGAAATAAACAACAGCAAGATAAGGAAACCTGTCAAGGAAAACCCGTTATGTTATGATGCATGGAAGATGTGTATGCAAATGATTTCAAGGATTTATGAAATTTAAATTTATATAGACAAAGAATGAACAAAATTCAAATTTCATTAATTAGTTCAAAATGACTACAACATGCCTCTTGGGCTTACAAAATAAATCTCTAAGATAAAAAGGTCGAACGCATCCTCTTTGGCGCAATTTAGGCGTTTAAGCTTTGTTCTTCATGTAGATGCTTTGTAAGCTCCAAGACCCTCTTCTCACTAGCGTAAAATTGAGCTTCAAAGGTATCTCATTCTTCCTTTAGCTGAATCCAACTCCTTTGCAAGTCTTCAAGAGAAGTAGGCATGTCGGGATAGAGGATAGTGTGCGGGACATCTCCTTCAACCACAGGTTCCATGATAACTTGTAGGATGGAGGGGTAAGGCATCACGAGCTTCTGAGCCCGAGTTCGTACCCACGTAAGGTAAGGCTCAAGGGGTATGGAATTCTTGTGTCCTAGTGTTTTACTGTCCACTTTGTTTACCATCCTCCAATCTCGTATAAACCTCTGATGGCAGCCTTGATCGTCGCTCTCGTAGTGGAATACCACTCCTTGGAAGAGCATATCATGCAAACCATCTCTTCGGGCATAACCAAACTATCGCAAGGGTTATAAGTGATACCTCCCCTAATTCCAAGCAAAGGGACATTATGGAATTTCCCACAACGGTCGATGATGGTAACATTCTCCAAGGATCGAGAACACCAGTTAATATTCGAATGTCTGAGCGTCATCAACCTATGGGACCACCTCAAACCTTGCTTGTTCTTCAACACATACCGGGGAACATGCGAAATAAACCATCTAGCTAAGAGAGGAGTGCAACACATGAGGGCCCCTCTCTTCCTCATAGTGCGAGAGTGGAGAGAATGTAGGATATCTCCCAACAGAGTAGGCACCATATTGCGAGATATGAAGATTTTGACAGCATTTACATCTATGAATTGGTCAGGGTTTGGAAACAAAACCATCCCATAGATGAGAAGGGCCAAGATTTCTTCAAAAGCTTGTAGATCCAAAGAGTTCCAAAAATCTTGAGCTTTCTCAAATAAGAACTTGGCCAAGAACCCTTTGACACCACTCCTTGTTTCCCAATTAGTCGTGACATCAGATTGTTGCAAGTGTAGTGCTCGGGCAATCTCTTCAGGTCTTGGATCTCTTTCCGTACCATTGAAGGGTAGTTGATTGAGAATGGGAATTCTCAAGAGTTGAGAAAATTCTTCCAGGGTAGGTACAAGGTGATAATCGGGAAAAGTGAAGCAATGGTGCAAAGGGTCAAAGAACTGGAAAAGCACCTTCATCATATCTTCATCAGTGCTATAGGTAACCAAATTTAGGAGGAGACCATGTCTTTCAGTGAATGAAGAATTCTCAGGGAACCTCGATGCTAATTGTTTGATTTGAGAAGGAATTCCTACGAGATTGACTTGGAAAGTATTCCTGCGGATAAAAGTCGTGTCCTACAAAACACAACAAAGATAAATCCCAATAATCCTTGAAATGGTTAGTGAGAATGCTTATGATGTTATGATGTTTATGATGCTATGTACAAGTAAGCATATACAAACAAGGCAAACAAGTCCTTAGGTTTAGGCTTGCATGGAGTCTTATAAGTAAGTACCCTCTTGAAGTTTAGTTGGCTCAAACCTGTCCTAAAAATAGTACCCGGGTTCTAAGGGATCTCAGTATCACTGATCTTTCTTATCGGGCATTATTTCAGCACAAGCCTCTTTCATGGTGACTGAAATATCCCGAGAAGTATGATCTTAATGAGCGTAGTATAGAGTATCAACCAACTTCAGATTGCACCAAATTCGGATATCTCACTACTTCCTAATGGCCAAGTTGGTCAAGTAAAGGTTCTAAAGTCAGTTAGTGCTTCATGACACCACACAGCGGCCCCGTATTCTCCTTGACTACTCAAGGGCTACCGGTACCCACAAATGTGTCACACTAACGTAGCTATTTCTTAGACCATGTCGGTATACCCTACATAGTTTCCACAATGTATTGCTACTTACCTATAAGGAATCCCAAATCCGGGTAGAGGATCAAAGCAAGCCCAAACAAGGAACCAAAATGTAAAGCAAGCAAGTCAAACAATGAAAGCAAATAAAGGTGATCTAGCCCTAAGTTAACCACACTTTGAACTTTTTCCCCAGCAGAGTCGCCAACTCTGTAATACGGCGAGAGAACTGACTTGGGATGTTTTGCATTTGATTGCAATTGTTGCGGTTAGCAAGAGTCGCCACCGACTTTTCTTTTATCCAAAAGGAAAGGTGGAAAAGAATAGGAAAGACCTTTGAGATTATTTCTTGAGTTCGGGGGGTAGATTATGAAAAGGGAAGGTGTTAGCACCCTTTTCATCAACAGTTATCTATGGGCTCTTGGGTGCTTGCTAGATTACTTACTTTGTTTGAAAATGTGCTTTGTGGTGGTTTTGAAAGTATTTTTGAAAAGGCGCCTTCGTTTAGGAAAACTTTGTAATAGTTCTCGTTTCGTAAGCACGTATAAAGAGTGTTGGACTTTTGAAAATATTTCATGTTTTGAAAGTTTGTTTGTTTTGAAAGTGTTTGGTTTGAAAGTGAGCAAGGACGTTTGTTTTTAAAGTGAGCAAGAAACTAAGAACGTTTCTACCTACTCAAAAGTCTTTTGTTCATTTCTTCCTTCCTTTGATATTGCTATCTCACCATTGATTGGTAAGAAGCCTTATCTTTGGATGTAAAGGGACGGGCGTGGGTCATCGTATAGTCATGATAGCAATATTGTAAGATGTCTTAGCATTTCTCTTTAAGGGACTAAGATCATTTGAAAGGCAACATTTGTAGCGTTATCGAGGGACTATGATCTTGTATTTTTTATTGTTTTTGCTAAGACATCCCACATGCATAACATGACCATTTTTTAGGCAACAAGTGGAGTTAACCTTAGGGGTGCATGTGTGAATAGTGTTTGATTTGCATGCATTTAATCTTGGATTAGGGTTATCTACTAGTTGATTTTATCTTTCCATACAAATCCTAATTACTAGCATTTATATGAAAGCGATAAATTGTTGAAAGTAAAATTACTACGCTATTACATCATTAGGGGGATGGGGTATATAAATTTACAATTGGGAATTACAAGATATTAAACCTAATTATCTATTACAACCATATTGAATAATGTACAAGAATTGAATAGAATATAATGTGCAAGGATGTAAATGGAAAGGAAATAATTTTGTTGGTTTTTTTGAGGAAAGGATTTTAACCTAATTATCTAAAATAAAATTATTAATTAAGATAAATAAAATTAAACCTAAACTAATTAAGAAAAGAAATTAAGTTTGAAATCATTTTTTAGGATTTTTTAGAAAAGGTTTTGAGTTTAATAAAAATTGAATGGAAACTAATTAATTAAAAGAAACCTAAATTCTAAGTTAATTTTAAATAAAAAAAAGAAAATAAATAAACCTAAATCTAATTATTAATTTATTAAGAAAAAGAATTAAATTTGTTTAAGAAAATATTTTTGTCTTTTTTTTTAAAGGAATAAAATATACATGAATATAAATATATTAGATATATAAATAAATAAACTATGTTTTTGGATTTTTATTAAAAAATAATAATAATAATAATAATAATAAAAATATTAAAGAAAAAATAAAATAAAATAAAATATGAAAATAAAAGTCAGGGGAGTTGAAATGGAATTTGGGAGTTTGTTAGAAAAAATAGTTTTTTAAAGCCTGATCCAAATGGTGTTTTTTTGTAATCAGAAAAACAAAATAAAAGAAGGTTGAGCATGTGTTGTGATAAGTAGACAGGGGGTTGAGTCTCAGCAAAAAGACAAAGTTCAATGGTCTTAGGCCCAAGCGTGCATAGTTGTGCCAAAAAAGAGAATAAATGTTAGAAAAAAGCAAAAAGTGGCAGCGCTGGGGCTTGAACCCGCGCCCTTGACATGAAACACGTGTTGCCTTACCACTGGGGTGACTATACATCCGTTAACTTAAACAAAACAATAAATATATAACATAAATCCAATCCTAGAAATGACTTCATCTTCAATCTCCAACCATGGTTCCTGTAACTCACTCATTTCTCATCCATTCACAAAACTTCCAACATCAAACTTGTTAGAAATTTCACCACGATTATGAATATGTAAATAACTTAAACTAGTTCTCAAAGATGAGCATGAATTTCTAAAAGTACCAAATCCGGACCTAACTTTTTCCAGAGATTCAAACCTAAAATTCTCTAAGCTCTGGCAATATAAATGAAAATTATGGACATGTACAGCTTCAGGACAATGATATCTACATTTTATCTTCATAAATCAGAATCAAATGATGCTTGTATGAAGAGATAGAAGTTCAGAAAAAATACCTCAAAACTGGAAATCGTGAAATTTTTTAATAGAGGAACTCGTCATGATTTTCATCGTATGCCTATGTATCCTCTTATGAGGAATCAGAGTCTCAATTCGTAGTTCATATGGTTTGTATTTTTTTATGGATTACGAAGATATTTTAATTTCCCTCGCACTTAGCCTGTGTGTGAGAATAGCGGAAATTCTGAACCAAATGCGCATTTAGTTAAAATATGCTTCGTATTCCTTTTTAGAAAATTAGTTATTGAATTAATTTATTTATAAAAAAATATTTAGTGTTTGGTTGAACATTTTTTAAGTATTAATTGCAAAAAATCTAAGTATTGCATGATTAAAAACATTTTAATTCAAATAAAATAAAAAATATTATTTGAATGATGCTTAGAGAAATACATAATTAATAAGGTAATTAATATAATATTAAAAATATATATAAAAATAGAAAATATAATAAAGTAAAATAATTTAATAAAGAAAATAAATTAATTACGCAGGGGGGTGTAAATAATGTTAAGGTCGTAAAACTAGGGGGTGCTAATAGCATGAACTTGAATTCAGATATTGAATTCAGGCCCAGAGGACAGAGGGTGTACGCTTTGCGTATAACAATAAAATAGGGAGTATGTTAAGCATGGGCCCAAGTCCAAATTTTGGACTGGGTCCGTTAGGTAAGGGAGGTAGAGATTTTTCATTATTAGTAAAATAGAAGGCAAGAGGGGTGTGGATAGTTGGGCTTGGCCCAAAGGTTTTGAGAGAGTCCGCTTGAGTAGCCTGCAGACAGGCGCAAGGCGGTACAATAGGCACGCATGTTTGTATGTTTGATGGAAATCTTATGGTTGAGATCGAGGGGAGCATGGTAATGCAGAGGACCTACGCACATGGGATCACACGGCCTATTATATTTTCATTTTCACGAGATAGTGATTCATTTCATAAATCCCTTATCTTTCTTCCTCTCTTAGACTCTTATTCTCTTCTTCCTTAACACAAACAGAATAGCAACCCTAATCACCAACCGCGCTAGATTTAACCCGACTGGCCTCCAGCGATGATGAAACAAACAAACTCAAATCCCAATCGCAAACCCATAAACCCTAACGACAACATATTCAAGAATTTTAAGCTAAGTAGATTTGAACCTTACCTCTCCGCTGCGAGACTGTTTGCAACAGTTCTTTCCGATTTGCTCTGATCTCCGTCTCCTTTTCTTTTTTGTTCCAGGTATCGATGATAGTGGTGGCGACGGCTAGATCTAGGCGTAGGGAATTTAAGGTTTCATATATTGAAACCCTAAATTCCTTTACTCCTTCTAAAAGCTTCATTTCCAAATTATTCTTCGCTGCAAATCCTCTTCTGTGTAAAGGCTTCAACTTTCTTTCCTCCTCCGTAATCTTTTTGTTAAATTTCTTTTTGTCAAAATTCTCCTCTCCTTCTGCTTAGGGTTTCTTAGGTACTTATAGTGTTTTAGATTAGATCATTTAGGAAATTTATTTCAATTTGTCGTTACAATTTGTAATTTATAGAAGATTAGGGTTAGATTGATTGAAAATTGTATAATTAGGGATTTGATTGAATCTGAAATTGATTGCAAAAGATTTCCAGATATGTAACTAGCTTGAGATTCATTTTGTTTGTAGTTTGTTAAGATCTGTTTATGGTTATTCAATATTTGATTTTGTTCTGTATTCGATTTGTTTTGATTATTTGTAAAATATTGATTTTGTAATCGATGTACATATCTACTTTTGCCTTATTTGATCCAAACAATGATTGTTTTCCATTAAACAAGCGTTTTTTCCTTACAAAATGATATAATAACCGTTTTTTCCTTTTAATTTGTACAGTGAGTGTTTCTGTCTTGGGATGGAATTAAGTTCGGACTCTAATAAGACCGGATTGTGCTTTCAAGTTTATTTTTTTGGCCTTTTTTGCCAAACATTTTTTCAAATCAACACAATAAATACGATTTTAATAATTATAATAATATTAATACTAATTAATAAAATAAGTATAATAATAAAATAGAAGTATTTTAAAAGGTCAGAAAAAAGTATTTAAAGCAAACTCTTATTGGGCCATAAAAGACATACCCTGGCCCCAAAATATACACCACCTTTGTACCATTTGAAATGGGCTTGCTTATGTAATTGGGCTTTTAACAAAAAAGAATTTGTTCATACCCCCTTGATTAAAACAATACACCTCCCATTTTCCAACATTTGAGATGGACCAAGAGTTTTTACACGGGCTTATCGGATCTTTCTGATTCACACAAATACAAACCCCTCTCCTTTCTTATTTTCAAAACAAACATCTATCATTCTAATGGGTCATTCTGATATAGAAGGCCCGTGAATCCTTTAGTTAATACACCCTCTTATTAATAACTAAACCCCTCCCTAACAAGACTTAGAAATTTACATGGGCTTCTATAATTAAAAAAACCACAACCCCTCCCCCCCCCCCTTTTTAAAACTAAACCCCATTAATGTATCGCCAAGCAAAAAATTATATTTCTATGGATGAAAGATTGAAAACCAGTAGGACAAATTTGGGGTATGACAGCTGTAATATGGTGGGAGAACTGACTTGGGATGTTTTGCGTTTGATCGCAATTGTTGTGGTTAGCAAGAGTCGCCACCGACTTTTCTTTCATCCAAAAGGAAAGGTGGAAAAGAACAGGAAAGACCTTTGATATTATTTCTTGAGTTCGAAGAGTAGATTATGAAAAGGGAAGGTGTTAGCACCCTTTTCATCCATAGTTATCTATGGGCTCTTAGTTGCTTGCTAGATCACTTGCTTTGTTTGAAAATGTGATTTGTGGTGGTTTTGAAAGTATTTTTGAAAAGACGCCATCATTTAGGAAAACTTTGTAATGGTTCTCATTTCGTAAGAACGTATACAAAGTGTTGGACTTTTGAAAATATTTCATGTTTTGAATGTTTGTTTGTTTTGAAAGTGAGCAAGGACGTTTGTTTTGAAAGTGAGCGAGCAACTAAGAACGTTTCTACCTACTCAAAATTCTTTTGTTCATTTCTTCCTTCCTTTGATATTGATATCTCACCATTGATTAGTAAGAAGCCTTATCTTTAGATTTAAAGGGACGGGCGTGGGTCATCGTATAGTCATGATAGCAATGTTGTAATATATCTTAGCATTTCTCTTTGAGGGACTAAGATCATTTGAAAGGAAACATTTGTAGCGTCATCGAGGGACTATGATCTTGTATTTTTTATTGTTTTTGCTAAGACATCCCACATGCATAACATGACCATTTTTTAGGCAACAAGTGGAGTTAACCTTAGGGGTGCATGTGTGAATAGTGTTTGATTTGCATGCATTTAATCTTGGATTAGGATTATCTACTTGTTAATTTTATCTTTCCATACAAACCTTAATTACTAGCATTTATATGAAAGCGATAAATTGCTGAAAGTAAAATTACTACGCTATTACACATTAGGGGGATGGGGTATACAAATTTACAAATGGGGATTGCAAGAAATTAAACCTAATTATCTATTACAACCATATTGAATAATGTACAAGAATTGAAAAGAATATAATGCACAGGGATGTAAATGAAAAGGAAATGATTTTGTTTGGTTTTTTTATGGAAAGGATTTTAACCTAGTTATCTAAAATAAAATTATTAATTAAGATAAATAAAATTAAATAAACTAATTAAGAAAAGAAATTAAGTTTGAAAGCATATTTTAGGGTTTTTTAGAAAAGGTTTTGAGTTTAATAAAAATAGTATGGAAATTAATTAATTAAAAGAAACCTAAATTCTAAGTTAATTTTAAATTAAAAAAGAAAATAACTAAACCTAAATCTAATTATTAATTTATTAAGAAAAAGAATTAAATTTGTTTAAGAAAATATTTTTGTCTTTTTGTTTTTTAAAGGAATAAAATATACATGAATATAAATATATTAGATATATAAATAAATAAACTATTTTTTTGGATTTTTATTAATAAAAATAATAATAATAATAATAATAATAATAATAATAATAATAATAATAATAATAATGATAATAAAAATAAAAAATAAAAAATAAAATAAAATAAAAAATGAAAATAAAAGTCAGGGGGGTTGAAATGGAATTTGGGAGTTTGTTAGAAAAAATAGTTTTTTAAAGCCTGGCCCAAATGGTGTTTTTTTATAATCAGAAAAATAAAATAAAAAAAGGTTGGGCCTGTGTTGTGATAAGCTGGAAAGAGGGTGAGTCTCAGCAAAAAGACAAAGTCCAATGGTCTTAGGCCCAAGCGTGCATAGTTGTGCCAAAAAAGAGAAAAAATATTAGAAAAAAATAAAAACTGGCAGCGCTGGGGCTTGAACCCACGCCCTTGACATGAAACGCGTGCTGCCTTACCACTGGGGTGACTATACATACGTTAACTTAAACAAAACAATAAATATATAACATAAATCCAGTCCTAGAAATGACTTCATCTTCAACCTCCAGTCATGGTTCCTGTAACTCACTCATTTCTCATCCATTCACAAAACTTCCAACATCAAACTTGTTAGAAATTTCACCACGATTCTGAATATGTAAATAACTTAAACTAATTCTCCAAGATGAGCATGAATTTCTCAAAGTACCAAATCCTGACCTAACTTTTTTCAGAGATTCAAACCTAAAATTCTCTAAGCTCGGGCATTATAAATGAAAACTATGGACATGTACAGCTTCAGGGCAATGATATCTACATTTTATCTTCACATATTAGAATCAAATGATGCATGTATGAATTGATATAAGTTCATAAAAAATACCTCAAAACTGGAAATCATGAAATGAGTTTGAGCTGCTTTCAAGGAGTTGTGATGATCAGGTTAGCTTCCTCAAGTTCCCAGGAAGCTAATGCAATGCATAGCTTGAGCTATGGATGGATGGAATGGTCTGGAGAAGTTAACTTACAGACTCTATTTTTTGGTTATGGAGGTTGATGAAAATGGTGTTACAGTTCCAGAACAAGGACATGGATGGACTACATTTGAGGTATAGAAGCTTTGCAAATGAATTTGAGGGAAATGAGAGATACAAGTTCAAAGTCAGAACTGTGTATCAATGGTGTTTTTGAGAAATTTCTGGTTTATGAGTGTTTGAGAGAGTTTCAGGGTTTTAGCATTCGTGTAGCGATAAAAAATGTAGCGGGGTAAATCTGAGATCCAGCTATTAATTAACTCGTCTCACAAAAGCAAGAGTTGCCACCGCACTTTATTATTTCCAAGGGAAAAGGGAAAAGAGCGAAATAAACCCTAAAGTATGCAATGTAAAATAATACTTTAAAAGTAATGAAAATACAAGGCGTTTTGAAAAGAGGTCTAGCGTTCAGGGGTTGGTTATACAATGGGAAGGTATTAGCACCCAATGTATCTATAGTATTCTATATGAACCTTTTGAAATATCTGTTTATTAAAAATGTTTGTTTGATTAAAAATAAATTGTTTGGCCAAAAATGGGTATGGACGAGTTTTTTTGAAGATACGACGACCTAACGTCGAAGTTTTGACTTAAAAGGTGTGAGTTTTGAAAAATTGAATATTTTGGAAAATTATCTTATGTTTTTAGCAAAATAATAAACGAAATATGAATGAGGGTATTCGCACGATGTTTTTGATGACATGAAGTCGACAAAAATTAAACGATTCCCTTGGATTGAGACGAACGAAAGATATGCGGATTAACGATCGATTAATTAAAATTACAATTGAACAATTAACTAATGAAATTTAAATCATACTAGCATGCATTTTAACGATTAAATAAATAATCAAAAGTACATGAAGATTAAATTACGAAATCATAGATTTTTAATAATTAAACACACAACAAAAATTAAATCATGAAACATGTATTTTTGAATAATTAAATAAACAACAACACAAAAATAAAATAGAACTTAATAGTATGTTGACAAAATTAAATAAAAGGTGAAATTTAATTAAACGTTTTTTATGTGTTTTTTATAATAATTAATAATAATACATCAAAGTAAATTAATATATAATCAAGTTTGTTTTAATAAAAGGGAAATAAGGCTAAAAGAAAAAAAAGACAGAAAAATGACCCAACAAGGAATTAAACTCAGGTCCTTTAGGTTGCTGTTAATATTCTTTGCCAATTGAACCATGTTGTTATTCATTTATAGCATGATCTAAATGAAACATAAAGGAAAAATTAAAAATGAAATTGAATCAAAATAGGCCCAATGGGCCACCGGGTCAAGAAAGGGAAAGAACAAAAAATAATGTAAACCTAATTATGCAAAGGGAGGGCGCCGCTTGTTGTTACTGTAAGCATGGGGAAACGAAAAAACAAAATTATTATTATATGCTTATTATTGGGAATAGGAAGAATAGATAATATTATTATATTTTATGTTTTCAATAAAACAAAAAAAAAAGACAGTAAGGTGAGTTGTAAAAAACAAAAACAATGTAACGTTATCCTTTCCTCTCTCATACGGATCGCATCTCATCTTCCTCTCTCTTTCTTTCTCCTTCATGAAGCCCTTCAACCTTGAGTCGCCTGGCCAATACCTCCCCAACAACAGCAGCTGCTATGCATTGCAGGACCTGACACACTCCAGGGACTGCCTGAGGTCGTGTTCTGCAGTGGATGATCTTGCTACTATTCTCCCACTATTCGATCTACAACATTTGCAGTTATGTATTTTATTGATATGAATAATCTCAGTTCATACCGTTTCGTTAGAGTCATTCTTCAATCATCTATGGTGTCAACGAACAGATTTAGAGCGCTGAGTGTTGTGTTTTGGTTTTGGTAGTTCAAAAATTTTGTAATATTTAACAGGTTTATGGTTTTAAGATGATGTTCTTTCGGATTTTGCAGGTTAAGCATTTGGACAACAAGTTCTAAACAAGTTTTTGGGACAGCAAGTTATTTTTTTGGATTTTGTAACTGCAAAATGGTGTTTGGATTTTGTAACTACAAAATGGTGTTTGGATTTTGTAACAGCAAAATGGTTTTTGGACTGGTTTTATTGATTATGCAGGTTCTATGTTTTGGACAGCAGGTGGTTTGAAGATTTTGGATTTTGTAACAGCAAATAATGTATAACAAGTGATAAACCGGACAGCAAGTTCTAAATTGGTGTTACGCGACGGAAGAAGTAAGTTTTTTTTATTACACTTGTTATTATTACCGATATTATGAATACTAACATGTTTAAATGCTAACAATCATGCACGAACTCAACTCAAATACAATACAACAGAGAAAAAAGGATAAGGCAAATATTGCATGGCAAAGAAAAAATGGTACAACAAGTGATTCAAGCATGAATATATGCAGCAGTAGATAGAGAGGAGAAAAAGAATAATACCTATCGGAGCCTCTCTGATGGGGCTTCTAACAAAATAGTAAGTTTTCTTGAATTTGCTTATGCTTTCTTCCTTGCTGGATTTTTAGAACAAAGACTCTATTTTTTTTCTGTTTTTTCTTACTTGCTGAAATTTTTTTAGAACAACACCAATTTTTATGTTTTCTTCAACTGCTGAATTTTTCTTCTCCTCCATTTTGTGTTGACAAAGGATCTTATTTATAGTGGAGTGTGTAGGATTTGAGGGGGGAAAAACAGTAGGAATTTGAACTATTTTGGCAAGCTGTTTCTATGCTTTGTTCACACAAATTATTTTAGCCATTTTGATGCAAACTATGGCTATTTTGATGCAGGTTGAAGCAGAATTTGGCAGCACTTGGAGCTGCTGTATGTTGCTGCTTTTTTTACTGTTTTTGTAGCATTTTACAACATCTCTCTTTGATGTTTTTTTTTCAGGATGTTTGGAGCATTATTGACCAACAAAAATACAACAAAATTGGGCTTGGAGATGGGTTGCAAAGTGGACTGCATTAGCAACTTTGCTGAATTTTTTTTTAGTGTTGAAAATACATTTGTACACACTTGTAGTTTCTTTGCAACCTTGTAATAAACTCAAATAAATTGTGACATTAATAAACATGTATTCTTAAATATATTTCCACTTCCTTTGATAGTTATGAATAATCTTGAATCTTCACATAAACATGAATCTTGATATATCTTGATAAAAATTCAAGATCTTCCATTTAAATTTGGGAAATAATTGAATAATACTTGGATGAATTGTTGAATGATGAATAAATAATAATGCCAGTCTTGGACTTTAATCTTGCACTTTTGTAATAGAAATCCAAATAAATCACATGGATTAATTTTGTAATCAAATAGAATTCCTCATGTAATTAAATAAAATTCCCCTCTAACTTCTTGAAATAATGCTTCATGTATTTAAATAACCATGATGTAGATCCTCCAAAATAATCACAAAAATAATCTTGAATAAATATTCCATGTGATAAATGAATATTCTTGGATGAGATCTCTTAATAGATCCTCTTTAATTATCACTTGGATTCAAATAAAGAAAATTTCCAATATTCCAAATATATTCTTCTAGAACGGTTTTGAATTTAATTATCCCATTTCGGTGAAATTCAACCCGTGTCGTGAGAAAATTTGCAGATGACTTTTGGTCCAAGAAATCAAAAATGACGGTATAACCTGTTTTTTCTGGTATTTTAAAACAATGTGAAACACACATGAACCAAAGTCGGTAGAATTTCGACTGTTCTTCCTGAAAAATATTCGGAGAAAAACGGAGACCATTTGCTGGACAGAGTGTGGAAATAAACGCATAATTCTATGAAATTCTTTGATGAACTAGTCTTTTGGAAATTAATGAACGACAACATTTCTGTTCCGAGACTCGAAATCCTGATCGACGTACAACGTCTGATGCTCTTCTTTTAGACCTATTTTCTGCACATGAAAACAAAACAGCAAAACATACACTTCGTGCTTGATTAGTGGTTAGTCATTCATAAAATGCTCACAACACTCGGTAATCTCTACACAATCAAAGCTCGAAACTTTTGAAACCTATTGTATTCTGTGACCTTGATGTGTATAAAAAATAATGCAGATGAAGCAGGGATCTTAGGTCAAAAATTGGGGTATGACAGCTGCCCCTATTTAAGTTTCTTCTATCCGGAGATATGAAGATTAAAATCTTCGTCGACGAGATTGAAGGTACTTAAATACATAATGCACAATTTTTGCCCTAAGATACCGCCATTATGTTTATGATATGAATGTAGTATTTAAATTTATGGAGAATGATATTGTATGAGACAAGATAATGCTGGAGGAACCAAACACCAACAAACCACAGGAACATAGATTATACACTACTGGGGAAATGAGTCATCGACTTCGAATGATAGACTCTTAACGGCGAATAAAATTTGAGAGAATACGACCTCTGACCCTAACAAAGAACGCGCCTTGCATAGGCCACAAAACAGATTATTGACCCAAAATAACGGTGAGTTCATAACTCAAGGTCAAAGATAGACAAAAGATGTATCAACTTTTGCTGATAACGGACTACCAACTTCTGAAGGCAAAGATTCACAAAAAATTTCTCTGCGAAATTTTTCCAGAGGGATACCAATTAATGCTGAAATAATAATATGGTTGTAGATACACAAGCTGCTCAAAGAAAGAAGCCGCCACTTGCTGTCTTTGATGAGAACTATAACATACAAGCTGCTCAAATAAAGAAGCCGCCACTTGTTGTATTCCAAGGATGTCTATAACATACAAGCTGCTCAAATAAAGAAGCTGCCACTTGCTATATTCCAGAAAAACTATAACATACAAGCTGCTCAAATAAAGAAGCCGCCACTTGCTGTATTCCAGAAAAAAAATAACATACAAGCTGCTCAAATAAAGAAGCCGCCACTTGCTGTATTCTAGAAAAGATATAAATAACGCACAAGTTGCTCATGAAGAGACCGCCGCTTGCCGTTTTCCAAAGATGTCAATAACGTACAAGTTGCTCATGAAGAGACCGCCGCTTGTCATTTTCCAACGATGTTAATAACGTACAAGTTGCTCATGAAGAGACCGCCACTTGCCGTTTTCCAAAAAATAATAACGCACAAGTTGCTCATGAAGAGACTGCCGCTTATCGTTTTCCAAAAATAATAACGCACAAGTTGCTCATGAAGAGACCGCCGCTTGCCGTTTTCCAAAAAATAATAACACACAAGTTGCTCATGAAGAGACCGCCGCTTGCCGTTTTCCAAAAATAATAACACACAAGTTGCTCATGAAGAGACCGCCGCTTGTCGTTTTCCAAAAATAATAACGCACAAGTTGCTCATGAAGAGACCGCCGCTTTCCGTTTTCCAAAAATAATAACGCACAAGTTGCTCATGAAGAGACCGCCGCTTGCCATTTTCCAAAAATAATAACGCACAAGTTGCTCATGAAGAGACCGCCGCTTGCCGTTTTCCAAAAAATAATAACGCACAAGTTGCTCATGAAGAGATCGCCGCTTGCCGTTTTCCAAAAATATGTTTCAGAAGAAAGTTGCGATAACACCGCCAGAGAATAAAATTCTTCTTCAAAGGAAACCATGAATAGATCCTTCTTGAGGAAATCAGATACTTAAATGTGCAAAATAAATGCACCATTCATCTAGGTTGTTTAGCTTGGAGAAAACCACGAGATAACCTATGCAAGAGACAACAACTCCCTCCAGGAATGAACCAGAGAGAAGACAGTCAAACAAGACTCCACCCAATGAGAAAATAACTTGTTGTACCCCAAAATTTTCCCTCCCATTTCATCAACATTTTCTCATCACAAGACTCTTGGAACTCAAGATCAAGCTAGGGTTTGCTCTGCTCAAGACACCTCCTTGCACTATTGACCTAAATTAGGGTTTGAGTTTGCACAGGGATGTTTTGACCCATAATGCCCAAAGTGACTTTCATACTCCATGTTGGACCCACAAATTTGTCCATACCAAGTTTCAAGCCTCGATTCAAATTTTTGCCCAGTCAATTGGACAGTTGACCTAGAAATCAGTTGTAATGGGGAAAAAGTCAAATGTGGCCAATTGACAGTCAAACCTCATGAAATTTGACCCACGTCAACATTTTGAACTCATATGAACCATTTGATCAAGTTTGGATCACAATTCCACAAGAAATTTGATCAGATCACCAAAAGGGCAAAATGGTCATTTTTAGGGTTTTGATTGTACAAAGGCAATTTTTGACTGTTTGACCTAGCCAATGGCAAATCAAGCTCAACCATAGACTCAAGGACTCAATGACATTTTCTTGACCCACTCAAAAAGTTCAAAAGATGTCAAATGCATAGGATTGACAGATGAATTTTTTCAGTCAACTGATCAAAATTTGACTGTACACTGAAAAGTCAAACTTTGACTTTTTGGTCAAAATCAAGTTCCAAGAGTTATTTTTCATCAAGACATGTCAAATTATGAAACTTGTTCCTCAAGAAACCCAAAAATGCAAATTAGGGTTTAAGATGGAAAAATTTCATAACTTAGAAATTTTTTAAGTTATGAAATTTTCTTATTTTTTCCTAACTTTGTCCCATTTTTTCACCAAGATGAAAATGGATTAAAACAAAACTTTCAACATTAAAGTTGTAGTCCATCACAAAGTATACAACTTTTATTCACAAAGTTTTCTCAAAAAAGGCTTGTATCTCAAGTTATGATGTTTGGAACAAGGGTACCTAAAACTTTTAACTTAGAGAAAATTTGCCCTAATCTAGGCAGGATTTTGACCCATCTTCTTGGCCACTTTTCACATAGTTCCACTTGGAGTTTCAAGATGCACTTCAAAGATGGATTATAGTACATGTTCTGAGCTTTCCAAGTTGTCCAAGAACTCCTCAAACACATTTGTGGTTAGGTAGAATCGAAGGCTTGAAGTTGGCAAAAACTCACTTGTCTTCCATGGCATATTCATGTTCATACAACTTGCATTTTCAAGTCAGCATGCCTTACACTAGTTTGCAGGCCTCTAAACCACTTCACACTTCATAATTTAATGCCAATCCATCAGTATAAGCTTTTGTTTTGGTCATTTGGACATTATACATAAGATTAAGCCTTAAGTAGAAAAAGGCAAATTTCCATTTTTGCTTAAGTATGCTTTATGTCAAACCAACAATCCTTGAGCATTGGTCCAAGATCTCTTGCAGCAAAACAAATCCACAAATCAGAGGGGCCAAGAGAAATGTATGCAAGCATATTTGACAGCTTATACAAGCCTGTAACTTCACTTCCACATTTTTAACTTCAAAAAGAAGAAACTTGCAAAATACAAGCAATCTCACACATCTGTTAAGACAAGCTTACACAAACATTGTAGACAAGTTCCATACCTCCCAACAAGCCTGAAACACGACCCCTTTGCCTCTCAAACTCCCTTGTACACAGAATCACTGTTTTTCTGCAAAACAAGGCAAGTTCTGCATTTTTGCAAGCCATAACCAAATTCCATCGTGCGTTTTGTCCAAAGATAGTTCAAACACCTTCCAATCAACTCACCTGAACTATCCCAGGCCCCCATTGCAAGCTGTAACACCTCTAACACACTTTGCCAATTTTGTTTCAAAGCTCTGCAGGTTGAGTTCTACAGCACGATTCAAGCAATCTCAAAGCAAGCCAAGCATTGGAAAAGCTTCCTTGGACCTCAGGCAAGCTCAAAAGAAGCTCAAACACCATTGAAGGTTGCTACATTGTCCAGCTCGAACTCAACTGAAATAGGTATTTCATGGACTTCTATCTCCCTATTTAGGAATGGTTAGGCTTAGGTTTGTGAATTAAATATGTTGTACTCATAGCCCTGAAGCCATACATATGCTTAGTTTCCATTTACATTAATCGTGCTAAGAGAATTTCACTCATGAACTTTCTGAAAAAACTAGGTTAGAAATTAAGGCCAGAGAAATTCTCTCTGGTCTTTGAGAGTTAATCCAAGTTTTTTATATGGTTGAATTCGTTGTTTAATTCTCTACAATGTTCATGTTATGAGTTTTGTCAAAAGATCAAAGAATCAGGAGTTACAGTTTGGTACACAGCGCGTGAAGGATTTGTTCCAAGGAAGAAGAAGAAGTGATTCTGGGTTGGGCCTGGGTCCTTTTGCTTTTGACACCCCTTTATTCAGTTTACACCCCCTGGCCCATTTGTTTGAATATTTGTCATTTTAATGTTTTTATTTTTTTATTCTGACTTTATTATTTTTTGTCAAAATATAAAAAATGCCAAAAAATTATTTTCTATATTTTTCATATTTATTTGATATTTATTTCTATTTTATTAGTATAATCATATAAATAAACTATTTCCTTTTTATTAAAAAATCAAAAAATAATATAAAAATTATATTTTAACTTCATTTATTATTTTTATTTATATTTGAAAATATTTTCTAGAATATACACATTTTTTGTAAATAATTAATTCTTATTTTTATATATTTAATATATTTAATATATATATATATATATATATATATATATATATATATATATATATATATATATATATATATATATATATATATATATATATATATATATATATACTTGTTTTATTAAATAATTAGGTCAAAAATATAAAAATATTACATTTTTTACTTTTATTAATAGTTACACTAAAAATATCTTTTTTCGTAATATACTTTCATTTTATGTATAAAATAATATATTATTGTATATAATTAATAAATGTTATTGTTTATTTAAAAATTAGGGTTTTACCCTAAATAACAAAATAATAAAAATTAACCTTTTATTTATTTATTTACATTTCACATTAAAAAAAATATACTTTTTACATACATGAAAACTTTTTTTGCATAATTTTATTTGACTTTTATTTATTTGTATTTATTTCAATTATTGTACATTTAAATATTGCCTATACATTCAATTTGGTTGTAATAACTTAGAATTTAATTTCTTGTCAAATACCCCCAATTCAAATTTGTACCCCCCTCCCTACATCATGTTGTAATAGTGTAGCATTTAAATTCTCGCACATTTAAAAGCTTTCAATTATGCCATGTTTAGACCTAGGTTTTGTATGCAAATAAAATCAACAACTAGTTTGACCTAATCCAAGATAAACATGCATGAAAAACAAACATAATGCACACTTGCACCCCTAGGGTTTCAATCCACTTGTTGCCTTCAAAAATGGGCCATGGTTGCATGTCAAGTACTTTGGAAAAACAAAAACAAACAAAAAGATCATAATCCTTCGATGACGCTATCTGAGTTGCCTAAACAAAATGATCAAGTCCCTAAAGAAAATTGCCAAAAATACTTGACACCATTGCTATCATGGTCTATCCGATGACCCGCGCCTGTCCCGTTTAACATCCTAACACAAGGTTGTTCACCAAATACAATGGTGAAACAACACTGTTAAAAGGGTTAAAAAACACAAGAAAGATCTTTGAGTAAAATAGGGTAGATAGCTCCTAGTTACTTGATCAAAGCTTGCAAAAACATCCTTGCTATCTTCAAAACACACTTCACCACACAATTTCAAAACCCTACTTTCAAACATTGGAAACTTTTCAAAAGATAAAAACACCTTTGTATACATTCAAACAAGAATCATTACAAAGGTTGCCACAACGATGGCCTCTTTTCAAAACATCTTTCAAAACCACACACAAAGCACCATTTCAAACAATTGAAAAGCACCATTTCAAACAATTGAAAAGAAAAGCAAGTGATCTAAGAAAGTAACTAAGAGCCCATGGATAACCATGGATAGAAAGGGTGCTAATACCTTCCCTTTCTATAATCTACTCCCCGAACTCAAGAAAACATCTCAAAGGTCTTTCCTGTGCTTTTTGACCTTTCCTTAGGATAAAATAAAAAGTCGGTGGCGACTCTTGCTAAACCGAAACATTTGCAAACACAAAACGCAAAATCCCAAGTCAGTTCTCCCACCGAATTACATAACTGGCGACTCTGCTGGGGATATGTTTAAAAGTGGAGTAACCTTAGGGCTTATATCACCCTTTGCATGATTAATGTTTTCTTTGTTTGATTTACATTTGGTTCTCTTGTTTGGGCTTGAAATCCTATACCCGGATTTGGGAAACATTCATAGGTAAATAGCAATACGTTGTGGAAACTATGCGGGGTATACCGACATGGTTGAAGCAATAGCTATATTAGTGTGACATATTTGTGAGTACCGGTAGCCTTTGAGTCAATCAAAGAGAATACGGGGCCGCTGAGTGATGTCATAAATCACTAATGAACTCTTAGAACCTTAATTGACCATCTTGGCCTTTTATTAGGGGTAGTGAGATGACCGGCTTTGGTGCAGTCCGAAGTTGGTAGATACTCGATACTACACTCATTGAGGGTTGTTTTCTTGGAATATTTTGGTCACTAGTTAAGTGGCTAAACCAAAACAATGAACATAGAAAACAATTCAGTGATATTGAGCTCCTTAGAACCCGGTTACTATTTATAGGACATGTTTTAGCCAACTAAACTCAAGAGGGTATTTACCTATGAAACTTCATGCAAGCCTGAAACTAGGGTTTTATGTGACTTGCTTGTACATGTGTTTATGCATACATCATGAACATCATAAATCATCATATGCATCCACTAACCATTTCAAGGGTTTGGATCTTCATCTTTGTTCTTGTTTTGTAGGTCATGGAATCTCTTCGCAGGAAAACAATTCAAGTCAATCTTGTAAGAATTCCTCCTCAACTCAAGGAGCTTACATCCAGGATTCCAGAAAGTTCTCTCTTCAGTGAAAGACATGGTAGACTCCTCAGCTTAGTCAACACCAACATTGAAGAAGACATGGTTAAAGTTCTCTTCCAGTTCTTTGACCCCCTACACCACTGTTTCACATTCCCAGACTACCAATTGGTACCTACTTTGGAGGAATTTTCTCAACTCTTGAGAATTCCTATTCTTAATCAACTACCCTACAACGGTACGGAAAAAGAACCAAAGCCCGAAGATGTTGCTCAAGCATTACACTTGCAACCATCTGACATCAAGGGACATTGGGAAACCAGAAGTGGTGTCAAGGGTTTCTTGGCAAAGTTTCTGTTTGAGAAGGCACGAGACTACTGGAATTCTCTTGATCTACAAGCCTATGAAGAGATTGTGGCACTCCTCATCTATGGGTTGGTCTTGTTCCCAAACCCTGATCAGCTTATAGATGTGAATGCTGTCAAGATTTTCATATCCGGGAATCCTATACCTACATTGCTTGGGGACATCCTACACTCATTTTACACACGAACAATGAGGAAAAGAGGTGTTCTCATGTGTTGTACTCCTCTCTTAGCAAGGTGGTTTATTTCTCACCTTCCACAATCAGTTCTGAAGAATGAGCAGGGATTAAGGTGGTCACAACGATTGATGACCCTCACACATTCTGATGTACATTGGTGTTCTCGATCCAGAGAAAATGTCATCATCATTGATCGTTATGGGGAATTCCCTAATGTTCCACTACTTGGCATTAGGGGAGGCATCACCTACAACCCCTGTCTAGCCTTGAGACAATTTGGATATGCTCGGAGGGATGGCCCTCATGACATGCTGATTCCTGACCTAGTTTTTGACTTCGACAACGATGCGCAAGGACTTCGACAAAGGTTCATCAGAGCTTGGAGGATGCCTAACAAGGTGGATAGTAAGACACTGGGGAACAAGAATTCCATCCCCCTTGAGCCTTACCTCAAGTGGGTGCGAACCCGCTCCCAGAATCTTATGATGCCATATCCCTACATTCTTCCCCTGATCAAAGAGCATGTTATGGAAGGAGAGGTTCCATACACCATCCTCCATCCTGACATGCCAACATCATGGGAAGAAATGCAAAAGAGTTGGATCCAACTCAAAGCAGAACGGGATACTTTTGAAGCCAACTTCTATGCCAGTGAGAAGAAGGTTTTGGAGCTTACCCGCAGACTTCACGAGGAGGATACTCTTAACACTTACATCACACCAAAGAGGATGCGCAATGTCTTTTTACATTAAGAATTTTGTAATATTTTGCCCATGGGGCACTTATGTACTAACAAATTTCTTCTTAATATGACGGGCGTTCCTTTTGTTTGCAACAAATTTGAATTTTTGAACCCTTGAATGCATTACATGAATAACATACCATTCATCATATGCATAAACAAGTCTTCATGCCAGGTTTCCTTATCTTTCTGCTGTTTATTTCAGCAAGATGGATTTGGAGAAAACAGTAAAGGATCTGCAGGCACAAAATTCACAGTTTCAGCAACTCCTTTTGACCTTGGCAAAGGGTCAAGAGGACCTCAAAGTGTTGGTGGAGAAGAACAAAGATAAAAAGAAGAAGAGACTTGGAGTGGCCACTTTTGGGAGAAGGTTTGAGAGCAATGCTAGAAAGGTTCTTGAGTTCCCCTCAACGTCTGACGAAGGGTTCGGTAAAGGGAAAGGGGTTGTTGTACCTTCTGAATCTGAAGTGGAAGAGGAAGAAGACGAAGACTACTCCGAACAACAGATCCACCAGCGGACGATAAGTACAAAAATCTTGAGGATAGACTGGCAGCCATGGAATTGCAAAGGGTTCCAGGTTTGGATTTTGAAGAACTAGGGCTGGTAGCTGGAATTGTTATCCCTCCCAAATTCAAGGTACCAACATTCACCAAGTATGACGGTCTGTCGTGCCCAAAAATTCATCTGAGATCTTATGTTCTAAAGATCCAACCCCACTCATCTGATAAAGACCTCTGGGTGCACTTTTTCCAAGACAGCTTGTCAGGAACGCAGTTGGACTGGTTTTACCAGCTCGAGAGATCAGAGGTTCACAATTGGAAAGACTTAGCTGCTGCATTTTACCGTCAGTATCAATACAATGCTGATTTGGCGCCCACTCGTACTCGGCTACAAAGTATGGGGATGGCTTCCAATGAAGGGGTTAAAGAGTACGCCCAGAAATGGCGTGATCTGGATGGAAGGGTGCAGCCACCATTATCAGATCGAGAATTAGTTCACATGTTTCTGGGGACCCTGTCTGGCCCTTTCTTCAATCATTTGATCGAAAGTTCCTCCGCGGGATTTACTGAACTGATTCTGACCGGCGAAAGGGTTGAGGCCTGTATTAAAAGTGGTAAGATTCAGAAAGATGCCTCTGCATCCACTGCTGTCAAGAAAGCCTTCCCGGCTAAAAAGGAAGCTTCCGTTGTTTATTCTCAGAAGAGCCAAGGAGGGATTGGGCGCCGACCTACTGTAGGGGCTGTGATGATTCAAAACTCTTTAAATGATCAACCTCGCGGAAATCAGTCGAGACCTAATCAACAACGGGTAGAAAGGACACAACAGCAGTTCACCCGAATCAACATGACGCTAGCACAAGTACTCCCTCATTTATTGAAGCTAAATCTCACTAGTTTGAAGGAAGCCCCTAAGAACCCTAACACCTCCTCTCCATACTATCACTCCAATGCTAAGTGCGCCTACCACTCTGACAGTGTTGGGCATGATACAAATAATTGTTGGGCGCTTAAGAACAAAATCCAGGACTTGATTGATGCAAAAGAAGTAGAATTTGATGCTCCTGAGAAGCCCAATGTGATTTCTGCTTCGATGCCCAAGTACGGTAATAATGTTCATGCTGTTTTGGAAGACCTCCATGTTACTGATGTTGTTGACTTGTTGACACCGTTACTTGTGATTAAAGAAAATCTGTTGAGAGTCGGGATTTTTCCTGGTTGTGGTAAAGACTGCTATTTTTGTTTGAACATATGAGGTGATTGTCCAATGTTGAAGTCAGGTGTCCAACGCCTGATGGATACCCAAGAGATACTTTTCCAGAAAACCCCTGTCGATACTTTCAATCCTGTTACTACTGACACTTTTGCTACTTCAACCAACGATATTGCAATCATAACCATTTCCGACAATCCTCCCAAGGCTTGCAAAAGGCCTGTCAGAATTACACCCAACTCTGAATGTGTACCATTGAAGATCACCATGCCGGGGCCAGTCCCGTATCAATCTAGCAAGACAATCACATGGAACTATGGAGGAGAAATCTCCTATCATGGCGTCAAGAAGATTGAAACAGTCCAAGAGATTTCTGAAGAAGGAAGCCCTGATATAGGGAACATCGCGGGTACAAGCAAGATAACCCGCAGTGGCCGGATCTTTTCTCCAGAGATTGCTACCCCTCGAGCAGTTTTCGGACCCTTGAAAGCTTCTGCACCTGTTGGACCATCTGCACAAGGCCCAGTGATTGAAGAATTGGATACTCCTGAAGTTAGACCATCTGCTGATACTGCCGACAAGGGTAAGGGGGGTACTGGAAGGGCCTGTCAGGACGAAGGCTCATGTTGTGGTTATCCCCGAAACCACTCAGAAAGAAATGGATGAAATCTTGAAAATAATCAGAAAAAGTGACTACGACGTTGTGGAACAGTTAGGGCAGACCCCTTCTAAAATTTCAATGTTGGCTCTTCTACTCTGTTCTGAGGCCCATGCTAAGGCCCTGATCAAATTCTTGAAAGCGGAGCATGTTCCCCAAGAGACTTCGGCTGACCAGTTCCAAGAATGTGTGGCCAGTCTTACTGCTGATAATGGCCTTGGCTTTTCCAATGCTGACTTAACTCCCAAAGGAAGGAAACATAACGATGCATTACATGTTTCAGTTGAATGCCGAGGAACCACTCTCGCCCATGTCTTAGTGGATATTGGTTCTTCCTTGAACGTGGTGCCAAAGAAAGCTTTAGACCGCTTGGACTGCGAAGGACTGACTCTCAAACCTAGTAACATCGTCGTTAGGGCTTTTGATGGGTCCAAGAGAATGGTTCATGGAGAGGTTTATATTCCTATCAAAGTAGGCACAAAGGTCTTCAACTCAACTTTTTACGTGATGGACATCCGTCCGTCGTATTCATGCTTGTTAGGAAGACTGTGGATCCATTATGTCGGGGCAGTTACCTCCTCTTTGCACCAGATGCTGAAATATCCTGTTAAGGGTAAAATTATAACGGTGCACGACGAGGAAGAGTACATGATAAGTCATCTCAACTCCTTCCGTTATGTGGAGCTGGATGACGAGTTCATCGAAACGCCTTTTCAACATTTTGAGGAAGTTTCTCCTGAGATAGCAGTTGCGAAGACAATGGTTGAGGTACCAATCGTTCCCAAACATGTGCCTAGGATGGCATCTCTCAAGGACGCAGAAGCATTGATCAAAGAAGGGAAGAGTACAGTATGGGGGAAATTGCCAAATTTTCCCCATAAGACGGACAAATTTGGACTAGGGTTTACAGCTGCAGGGCAGAAGGCTATGCGTCGTTCCAAGGCTGGAGGGCCACCTATAAGGATCACTCATCATAGAATTAATGTTGTTGAAGATGAAGATGAAGAGAACGACTTCGAAGATTGGATCTTTCCGACCATCGAAGGGGGTCTAAGCAACTGGGAAGCAAAGGATTTTGTTCCCATCACCTTTATCAACCAGTAATTTTATCTTTGAACAATTTCCCATTTTTATGGTCTGTAATAACTAAAACAATTCGCACACTATTTTCACCTCATGCCTTGCCCGGGGCATGCAGGTCCATTTGTAAGGGCTTGATTTTCTTCATTATCATATGCCATGTTTTAATGAATCATTGGACGTTTTTCATCTATAAACTGCTGTGTTCATTTTTCTTTCCTTTTGCATTTTTGTTTGTTTAAGGATGGCTATCCCTTACACACACCCACACTCACAAATGCAGGTACCCATCCTTTCCGAATTCCATGGGCAACTGTTCTGTTTCAGCCTTCGATAACTCTGAGGATTTGGTCAATCACGCTGAGTGCGAAGTTGACGAAAATTGTGAAGTGCCGGGAGAGTTAGCCAGACTTTTGCAACAAGAAGAGCGAGTTATTCTGCCTCATGAGGGGTTGTTAGAAACCATCAACTTGGGGACAGAGGAGGACAGGAAAGAAGTAAAAGTGGGTGCCAACCTGGAACCAGTTGTCAAGGAACGCTTAGTGCAGTTGTTGAATGAATACGTCGAAATCTTCGCCTGGTCTTATGAAGATATGACAAGACTAGACACAGATATCATGGTTCACCGTCTCCCTACAAGAGAGGATTGTCCACCAGTCAAGAAAAAGGTCCGCCGAATGAGGCCTGACATGTCTGAAAAGATTAAGGCTGAAGTAATGAAGCAATTCAACATTGGCTTTCTGGCTGTTACAACCTATCCATAATAGGTTGCTAACATTGTGCCCATACCCAAAAAGGACGGCAAGGTCAGAATGTGTGTGGACTATCGGGATTTGAATAGGGCCAGCCCCAAAGATGATTTTCCATTGCCACATATCGACATCTTGGTTGACAACACGGCTCAACACAAGGTTTTTTACTTCATGGATGGATTCTCGGGCTACAACCAGATTAAAATGGCCCCTGAGGACATGGAGAAAACTACCTTTGTCACGCAATGGGGTACCTTCTGCTACAAAGTGATGCCGTTCGGACTGAAGAACGCATGGGCAACCTATGAACGCGCCATGGTAGCTCTATTTCATGATATGATACATCATGAGATCGAAGTTTACGTAGACGACATGATAGCTCGATCACAGACAGAAGAAGAACACCTTAATCATTTGCAAAAGCTGTTTGCCAGGTTGAAGGAGTATAAACTCAGGCTGAATCCAAGCAAGTGCACTTTTGGAGTTAGGTCTGGTAAGCTTCTGGGATTTATTGTCAGCAACAAGAGCATTGAGGTTGATCCAGCTAAAGTAAAGGCTATACAAGAAATTCCTCCCCCCCCCCCCCCCCGTACTGAAAAGGAGGTTAGAGGATTCTTGGGACGCTTAAACTATATCGCGAGGTTCATCTCTCACCTGACATCTACCTGCGAACCAATTTTCAAACTGCTGAAGAAAGATCAGGTAGTTGAATGGAACAATGATTGTCAAGTTTCTTTTGATAAGATCAAGGAGTACTTACTAGAACCTCCTATTATGATGCCACCCGTCGAGGGAAGGCCATTGATCATGTATTTGATTGTTTTGGATAACTCAATGGGGTGCGTACTGGGCTAACATGACGAGTCTGGCCGAAAAGAGCATGCCATTTATTACCTTAGAAAAAAGTTTACCGACAGTGAGACTCGCTACTCACTGCTCGAGAAAACTTGCTGCACTTTGGTATGGGATGCTCGCCGGCTAAGGCAGTATATGTTGACTCACACCACTTTGCTGATTTCCAAGATGGATCCAATCAAGTATATCTTCGAGAAGCCGACTTTATATGGAAGAATTGCTAGATGGAAAATGATCTTGACTGAATATGATATCCAGTATACTACCCAAAAGGCTATAAAGGGGAGTGTACTAGCTGACCATCTAGCTCATCAAGCCGTCGAAGATTATCAGTCCATGAGATTCGACTTCCCAGACGAGGACATCATGACATTGGACAACATTGAAGGAAACGGACCGTATGACGGACCTGAACAAGGATCCCGATGGACCCTATACTTTTATGGTGCTTCAAATGCACTTGGTAACGGTATCGTTGCAGTACTCATTTCTCCAGATGGTTGCCATACACCCTTCACTGCCCGACTTTGCTTCAGGTGTACCAACAACATGGCTGAATATGAAGCTTGCATCTTTGGTCTCAAGGCTGCTATAGACTTGGGAATCAAATCTTTGGTCGTATTTGGGGACTCGGCTTTGGTTATCAGTCAAGTCAAAGGAGAGTGGGACACCAAACATCCTAATCTTATCCCATACAAAGAACATGTCTTGACATTGTTGCCTCATTTCGAACAGATTACCTTCGAGCATTTCCCGCAAGAAGAAAATCAGCTAGCAGATGCCCTGGCTACAATGTCTTCCATGTTTAAACTCAACTGGGATAACGAGGCTCCCCAAATTACCATCGAGCGAATGGACGAACCTGCGCACTGTCATTATATTAATACCGAAGAAGTAGTGGATCAACCCTGGTTTCATGAAATCAAAAGGTATCTCCAGACCAGGGAATATCCTGAAGGAGCTTCCTTCAATGACAAAAAGTTCTTAAGGAGATTTGCTACCAAGTTTTTCCTAAGCAATGGCATCCTTTATAAGCGCAGTCATGATTGTGTTCTACTTCGTTGTGTGGATAAGGTTGAAGCAGAGTTGATCATGACCGATATACATAGTGGCACATTTGGCACCCACTTGAGAGGAAATACAATGGCTAAGAAGATTCTAAGGGCAGGCTACTACTGGTCTACCATGGAAGCTGATTGTCATCAACATTCACGCACCTGCCACAAATGCCAAGTCTATGCCGACAAGGTACATATTCCTCCTGTTCCCCTCAACGTTCTGACAGCTCCTTGGCCATTTGCAATGTGGGGCATTGACATGATTGGAGAGATCAAGCCCACGGCATCCAATGGACATCGCTTCACCCTGGTGGCTATTTATTACTTCACTAAATGGGTCGAGGCAGCTTCCTATGCCTCAGTTACAAAGAATGTGGTTGCCCGCTTCATCAAGCAGAACCTCATATGCTGGTATGGTATCCCCGACAGGATCATCACAGACAACGGTACAAACTTGAACAATACTATGATCACTGCTCTATGCGAACAATTCAAGATTTATCATCACAATTCATCTCCCTACCGGCCGAAGATGAACGGTGTTGTTGAAGCCGCGAACAAAAATATTAAGAAGATCATTCAAAAGATGACAGTCACCTACAAGGACTGGCATGAGATGTTACCGTTTTCTCTACATGGATATCGTACCACGACACGTACTTCAACAGGGGCAACTCCATTTTCTTTGGTATATGGCATGGAAGTTGTTCTGCCTATGGAAGTTCAGATTCCTTCCTTGAGAATTATGAAGGATGCCGGTTTGAGTGAAGATGATTGGATTCAGACCCGGCTTGATCAACTTAACTTGATCGACGAGAAGCGACTTACTGCTGTTTGTCATGGTCAGACGTATCAAAAGCAGATGATTAAGGCTTTCAACAAAAAGGTTAGGCGTCAAGTATATCAAGTCGGAGATCTTGTAATCAAGCGGATCATCTTACCGCAAAGTGATCCCAGGGGCAAGTGGACTCCTACTTACAAAGGACCATTTGTAATCAAGAGCATCTTTTCTAGTGGGGCAATGATTCTGACCACCATGGACGGTGATGACTTGCCGCACCCTGCGAACGCAGACATAGTCAAAAGATACTACGCATAGAACGACCCGACAAGTTGAAAACCCGAAAGGGCGACTTGGGCAAAAATGGGCATCCCGGTGAATCAAAAACCCGAAAGGGCGGTTCAGGCAAAAATTAGGGATAAAACAAAAAATCTGTACACCCGGCAAGTTGAAAACCCGAAAGGGCGACTTGGGCAAAAAACGGTTTCCCGGTGGATCGAAAACCCGAAAGGGCGGTCCAGGCAAAAGTTAGGGAATTAAAGCGTATGACTATGTCTCGTCGGATCACTTTAAGAACAATCTCTTCGCCAACAAGCTCCAAGCTTCTAATCAATCCAATCATCTATGGACAAAGCAACGAATGAACAAATGCTCAGAGTTGCGAAGGTTATAGCGGAATGGGAACCCCATGGATTTGTTACACATAGCCATCTTTATTTTTTGTATAAATTTTTCAATTTTTACGACAACATTCTCTTACTAGGATGTCTGTCTCACTTGTACAAAGATATTTACAAAAAAATTAATACGAATATACGTCAAAGTGCAAAAATTTTCTTGCCTTTTTTTTTCCTGTTTTTACACTTATGTTTTATTTGAAAACGTCCAATGTTTTATTGAATAGGCATATGCATTTGAATATAATCACTGCTTACAGATAAAACGAACTTGGGAAAGGATAATTACTGATAGGTGGAGGGTGTAGGAAGATATCTTTGTGTCATTCCAGAAGAAGTCCCTTACAAGACATCATTCAGATCCATAAAAACCTTGGGGTACATGTCCCCAATGGAGTTAAGCTTCAAGAGCCCCCGGTAAAGCCAGTGCATTCCAAATTGGATTCCCCAGCCGAGTCGAGCTTCAAAGTTCCCATCAGAGTTCAAACTCCCGATTCCCAGCGGAGCCAGAATAATCTAAACCTCCTTCCCCGGTGAAGTCAAATTTCCAACTGATCAAATTCCCTCAATTTCCCCAACTTCCCCAGTAGATTGGTGTACAACCCAGGCTCCTGATTTCCCCGGCCGAGTAAACATTCTCCCCCATAGGGTCATTTCCCAACATATTGAAGATTCTCAGTCTCATTTCTCCAACAGAAGTCTCCCAGGTTTTAATTCCCCAGTAGAGGTCGTCAGAGTAAACCTTATTCCCCAGGGAAGTCATGAAGAATTCTCAGTCCCCGCAGAAGTTGGTGAAGCTTTTGTTAAAATCCCCGCAAGTCACCAAGGATTTTCAATCCCCAGCAGTGATCCTAAGATTTTTCATTCTCGACAATCGAAGATCTTCAATCCCCAAGCAGTCAGCCAAGATTTCTTGTCTTCAGTAATCAAAGATTTTCGGCATCCCCAGCTTCGGTCAAGGATTTACTTTCCCCAGCAGTAACCAAAGATTTTATTATCTCCAGCTATCAAGGATTTATTTTCCTAAGCAAGACAGCTACTCAGCTTATATGCATAACCATTACATTCATATATCATAAACATGGATTACAATTCATTGCATCATACATATCATGCGATATAACTTCGTGTTTTAGCTAACATTTTACCCTTTTCAGGATAAGATTAAAAGGCTATCATTAACAATTGTTCAGATACAGTATAGATATACCCCAGACACGACGGTCATTCTATTACTCATTCAGAATTTCAAGTCAAAATACAGTACGGATACACCCCAGATACGGTGGTCATTCTATTATTCATTCAGACTTCAGCAATCAGATACAGACTAGATGCGCTCCATACACGGCAGCCATTCTACCTCTCATTTAGATTCAACTATCAACTACAAGTTCAGATACGCTCCAAACACGGATGCCATTCTGGCCTTTACACCAGCAGTTTGATTCCTCCAGTGCAGTCGCCACGGAAGTCATTTTGTCACTTATTCAGATCCCAGTTACAGTACGGATACACCCCAGACACGGAGGTCATTCTACTACTCATACAGATCTCAACTTCAGATACAGTCCAGATACGCTCCAGACCCGGTTGCCATTCTGTCACTCATTCATAGTTTACCCTCAGCACACAGTTGCTCCATACACAGATGTTTTTCTATTACCCAGATACAATACAGATACACTCCAGACACGGCAGTCATTCTGATATTCATTCAAAGTTCAAATACATTTATAGCTCAGATACGCGCCAGACACGGCCGCCATTCTTTTGCTCATACAGACTCAGTCTCCAGATACAGTTCAAATGCATCCCATACACGGATACCATTTCGATGCTCATTCTTCTGACCTACAACATTACAAATCAACAAACATTCTTGGAAGGCATCTTTAAGCCCATCTCCAGCAAGATTCTACCATCCCCAAATGGCATCTTTAAGCCCATTCCCTCAACATTTTTTTGACGAGTGCAAATTTACGGGCACTCTAGTGTCCAATCCTCTTTTACCCTCGAGTCACGAAAGGTAAACTCGCCAATCTAACTCTTCAGGTTCAAGAAGATTGAACAGGGGTAACTGTTGTACCCCAAAATTTTCCCTCCCATTTCATCAACATTTTCTCATCACAAGACTCTTGGAACTCAAGATCAAGCTAGGGTTTGCTCTGCTCAAGACACCTCCTTGCACTGTTGACCTAAATTAGGGTTTGAGTTTGCACAGGGATGTTTTGACCCACAATTCCCAAAGTGACTTTCATACTCCATGTTGGACCCACAAGTTTTTCCATACCAAGTTTCAAGCCTTGATTCAAATTTTTGCCTAGTCAATTGGACAGTTGACCTAGAAATCAGCTGTATTGGGGGAAAAGTCAACTGTATCCAATTGACAGTCAAACCTCATGAAATTTGACCCACATCAACATTTTGAACTCATATGAACCATTTGATCAAGTTTGGATCACAATTCAACAAGAAATTTGATCAGATCACCAAAAGGGCAAAATGGTCATTTTTAGGGTTTTGACTGTACAAAGAAAATTTTTGACTGTTTGACCTAGCCAATGGCAAATCAAGCTCAACCATAGACTCAAGGACTCAATTACATTGTCTTGACCCACTCAACAAGTTCAAAAGATCTCAAATGCATAGGATTGACAGATGAATTTTTTCAGTCAACCGATCAAAATTTGACTGTACACTGAAAAGTCAAACTTTGACTTTTGGTCAAAATCAAGTGCCAAGAGTTATTTTTCATCAATACATGTCAAATTATGAAACTTGTTCCTCAAAAAACCCAAAAATGCAAATTAGGGTTTAAGATGGAAAATTTTCATAACTTAGAAATTTTCTAAGTTATGAAATTTTCTTATTTTTTCCTAACTTTGTCCAATTTTTTCACCAAGATGCAAATGGATTCAAACAAAACTTCCAACATGAAGGTTGTAGTCCATCACAAAGTCTACAACTTTTATTCACAAAGTTTTCTAAAAAAAGGATTGTATCTCAAGTTATGATTTTTGGAACAAGGGTACATAAAACTTTTAACTTAGAGAAAATTTGCCCTAATCTAGGCAGGATTTTGACCCATCTTCTTGGCCACTTTTCACATAGTTCCACTTGGAGTTTCAAGATGCACTTCAAATATGGATTATAGTACATGTTCCAAGCTTTCCAAATTTTCTAAGAATTCCTCAAACACATTTGTAGTTAGGGAGAATCGAAGGCTTGAAGTTGGCAAAAACTCACTTGTCATCCATGGCATATTCATGTTCATACAACTTGCATTTTCAAGTCATCATGCCTTACACTAGTTTGCAGGCCTCTAAACCACTTCACACTCCATAATTTAATGCCAATCCATCAGTCTAAGCTTTTGTTTTGGTCATTTGGACATTATACACAAGATTAAGCCTTAAGTAGAAAAAGGCAAATTTCCATTTTTGCTTAAGTATGCTTTATGTCAAACCAACAATCCTTGAGCATTGGTCCAAGATATCTTGCAGCAAAACAAATCCACAAATCAGAGGGGCCAAGAGCAATGTATGCAAGCATATTTGATAGCCTATACAAGCCTGTAACTTCACTTCCACATTTTTAACTTCAAAAAGAAGAAACTTGCAAAATACAAGCAATCTCACACATCTGTTAAGACAAGCTTACACAAACATTGTAGACAAGTTTCATACCTCCCAACAAGCCTGAAACACGACCCCTTTTCCTATCAAACTCCCTTGTACACAGAATCACTATTTTTCTGCAAAACAGGGCAAGTTCTACATTTTTGCAAGCCATAACCAGATTCCATCGTGCGTTTTATCCAAAGATAGTTCAAACACTTTCCAATCAACTCACCTGAACGATCCCAGGCCCCCATTGCAAGCTGTAACACCTCTAACACACTTTGCCATTTTTGTTTCAAAGCTCTGCAGGTTGAGTTCTACTGCACGATTCAAGCAATCTCAAAGCAAGCCAAGCATTGGAAAAGCTTCCTTGGACCTCAGGCAAGCTCAAAAGAAGCTCAAACACCATTGAAGGTTGCTACATTGTCCAGCTCGAAGTCAACTGAAACAGGTATTTCATGGACTTCTATCTCCCTATTTAGGAATGGTTAGTCTTAGGTTTGTAAATGAAATATGTTGTACTCATAGCTCTGAAGCCATACATATGCTTAGTTTCAATTTACATTAATTGTGCTAAGAGAATTTCACTCATGAAATTTCTGAAAAAACTAGGTTAGAAATTAGGGCCAGAGAAATTCTCTCTGGTCTTTGAGAGTTAATCCAAGTTTTTTATATGGTTGAATTCGTTGTTTAATTCTCTACAATGTTCATGTTATGAGTTTTGTCAAAAGATCAAAGAATCAGGAGTTACAGTTTGGTACACAGCGCGCGCAGGATTTGTTCCAAGGAAGAAGAAGAAGTGATTATGGGCTGGGCCTGGGTCCTTTTGCTTTTGACACCCCTTTATTCAGTTTACACCCCCTGGCCCATTTGTTTGAATATTTGTCATTTTAATGTTTTTATTTTTTTATTCTGACTTTATTATTTTTTGTCAAAATATAAAAAATGCCAAAAAATTATTTTCTATATTTTTCATATTTATTTGATATTTATTTCTATTTTATTAGTATAATCATATAAATAAACTATTTCCTTTTTATTAAAAACTCAAAAAATAATATAAAAATTATATTTGTCTTCATTTATTATTTTTATTTATATTTGAAAATATTTTCTAGAATATTCACATTTTTTAAAAATAATTAATTCTTATTTTTATATATTTAATATATTTAATATATATATATATATATATATATATATATATATATATATATATATATATATATATATATATATATATATATATATATATATATATATATATATATATATATATATATATATATATATATATATATATATATATATATATATATATATATATATATATATATATATATATATATATATATATATATATATATATATATATATACTTGTTTTATTAAATAATTAGGTCAAAAATATAAAAATATTACATTTTTTACTTTTATTAATAGTTTACACTAAAAATATCTTTTTTCATAATATACTTTCATTTTATGTATAAAATAATATATTATTGTATATAATTAATAAATGTTATTGTTTATTTAAAAATTAGGGTTTTGCCCTAAATAACAAAATAATAAAAATTAACCTTTTTTTATTTATTTACATTTCACATTAAAAAAAATATACTTTTTACATACATGAAAACTCTTTTTGCATAATTTTATTTGACTTTTATTTATTTGTATTTATTTCAATTATTGTACATTTAAATATTGCCTATACATTCGATTTGGTTGTAATAACTTAGAATTTAATTTCTTGTCAAATACCCCTAATTCAAATTTGTACCCCCTCCCTACATCATGTTGTAATAGTGTAGCATTTAAATTCTCGCACATTTAAAAGCTTTCAATTATGCCATGTTTAGACCTAGGTTTTGTATGCAAATAAAATCAACAACTAGTTTGACCTAATCCAAGATAAACATGCATGAAAAACAAACACAATGCACACTTGCACCCCTAGGGTTTCAATCCACTTGTTGCCTTGAAAAATGGGCCATGGTTGCATGTCAAGTACTTTGGCAAAACAAAAACAAACAAAAAGATCATAATCCCTCGATGACGCTATCTGAGTTGCCTAAACAAAATGATCAAGTCCATAAAGAAATTTGCCAAAAATACTTGACATTATTGCTATCATGGTCTATACGATGACCCGCGCCTGTCCCGTTTAACATCCTAACACAAGGTTGTTCACCAAATACAATAGTGAAACAACACTGTTAAAAGGGTTAAAAAACAAAAGAAAGATCTTTGAGTAAAATAGGGTAGATAGCTCCTAGTTACTTGATCAAAGCTTGCAAAAACATCCTTGCTATCTTCAAAACACACTTCACCACACAATTTCAAAACCCTACTTTCAAACATTGGAAACTTTTCAAAAGATAAAAACACCTTTGTATACATTCAAACAAGAATCATTACAAAGGTTGCCACAACGATGGCCTCTTTTCAAAACATCTTTCAAAACCACACAAAAAGCACCATTTCAAACAATTGAAAAACACCATTTCAAAAATTGAAAATCAAAGCAAGTGATCTAAGCAAGTAACTAAGAGCCCATGGATAACCATGGATAGAAAGGGTTCTAATACCTTCCCTTTCTATAATCTACTCCCCAAACTCAATGAAGTGGTGAAAAACACAAGAAGGGGGGGTTGAATTGTAAAACTGAAATCTAATGCAATGAACAAGATATTTTTATCCTGGTTCGTTTGATCTCAAACTACTCCAGTCCACCCGTCAAGGTGATTTCGCCTCTCTCCAACGAGGTCTTAATCCACTATATTCAACTGAATATTACAGACTGCTTTAACAACTGCTAAAGCCTTCTTGATCCAAACCACAACCCGGTTTGTCAAGGTAACACTTTCTTACAAAGAGATAAAACTAAGTGTGTGGATGTTTTCTACAAAACTGTATCACAACTGTGATGTATACACAAATTGAAGCTTTAGAAACTAGATTGCTAAACAAGAATATCAGAGCGTATGGTTTAGCAAAACTGAGAGAAAGAAGATTATAATTAGCTTTTGTGCGTGTAGAGATTTGGAGAGCATTAGCCATTTCAATCTTCACAGCCTTGTTTATATAGCACTGAGATGATGAACGTTGGATGCAATATTCTTGATTCAATGCTAATAACAAGCTTTCCTTATTGAGCAGATCTTGTCTGGAATGAGGCCGTTGGAATTAATTTGCTTTCAATGCACAGTACCGTTGCTTACTTAATGCAAGTTCTGGCTTGGCTCATTCTGACTCTGCTTCGCTGCTGATGAACTGTTGTGTTTCTTTATCAGAGTGTTGAGTGCAGTCTTGTTCATCAGGCTTCAGCATGTACGTGAGTTGATCATCTGATTTTGACATTCTGATATGGCAACTTCTGATGCTGGTGTCTGAAATCAAGTTCTGATGCTGAATAGATGTGATCTTGCTTATATCAATCAGAGTATCTGCAAGTCAGAACATAATAATTTTAGGCAGCAGATAGTTCATACATGAAACTTATAAATACTATATCTTTTCACTTTGTTATCATCAAAACTTAAATATAGGGTAGTAGATTCAAACTTTGTTCTAACAATCTCCCCCTTTTTGATGATGACAAAAACTAGATATTTTAAATGAAAATAACGTGAAAAGGTATCTGGAATATGTATCAGAGTAAGAAGTAAAAGGATAAGGAGTAAAGAGATATCAGAGTTGAGAGATACTCCCCCTGAGTTTATTACTTCCCTTTGATTACACGTGTTCTTCAGGATCAGATCTTTTTGCCTTTCTTTGAACATCAGAGTATTAGAGCCTTTGACTTATCAGAAGCTTTATGTCAGAGCAGAGCTTCAGAGTTTTTCTTGTCAGAGCTTTGCTTTGGATCAGAATATCAGAGCGGATCAGAACTTCATAGTGATCAGAGCTTCAGAGCTTCTAGTCTTCAGAGTGTCCAGGAGCTTCCTTGTACCTGTAGACTTTAAGCAAAACAGAAAAACATTTTCAAGTAAATAGCGTTAGAATGTTTGAGAATTTCTGTCTAGTTAGCCGTTATTGATTAAAATATCATTCTTGTTCTCCCCCTTTTTGTCAGCAATCAAAAAGTGTAGGTGATGTGCTAAAACAATTAAGATCAGAAAAACTAATCATATTAAGATAGTTCAGAATCAAAATAAGAAAATAGTACAAAACATATTCAAACAGTACATCAGAAAAATCAAGGAAAACATGAAAAAGGTCATGAATGAAAAAAGAGACTAAGGTTGAGGAGGCAAGCGTGTGAACAGGTTCTCCAGCATGGCTTGGATCTTTTCAGCAGTCTCATTCTGCTTGTGCACCATGCTGACAATAGTGTCAATCTTGCTATCCTGCACATCCATTCTCTCTTTCATCTTCTGATCGCTTTCATCCATCCGCTGCTGCAGACGCATGTCATTCAGCCTTAGTTCTTCCAGAGTCTGCCTGTCCAAGGCAGCTTGAGAAGCATCAGAGGCAGGAGGCTTCTGAGAACTTTCAGCAACATCCTCTGCTTGACTTTCTTCAGCTTGAATGGTCTTGTCTTCTTCTGATTGCACCTTTGCAGCTTGCTGTTTCTCAGACCAAGGTTCACTGTCCAGAGGGAGCACGTCTTCCTGAGGCAGCTGACTTTCAACTTCCTTCAGCAGCTTGCTGAAGTTCTGTTGTGCCTGCTCATAGTTGATATCCTGCAACTTAAGGGCTTCAGCACGTACCCAAAGTCTGAATTGTGACCAGAGCTGATCAAAAGCAGCTGGGTCAATCATTCCAGGACAGACTTGCTTCAAAGAAGCAATCCATTGCAGCACACCTGTTTCAAAATTCATAATACCAGAGCCAACATCTGGTTGTTTTGGTTTTGGGATGGCAATTTTGTGTTTCAGATCAGCAAGACGGTCAAGACTGGTTAAGTCTATGAAAGTCCTGCTGGGGTTTTCGGAGGTTTTCTGAGCAGCTGTTTGTTTTGGAGATGGAGTATCAGTATCAGAGATTATGATTGGACTGGGTGGTGTTTTGGGAGTATTTGGTGGTGTAGATTCTGGTGAGGATGGTAACTGGGGCGTGATAACAGTTGTTCCACATGGCAGCTGGATTTCCAGAAGTGATGGTTGAGGTGAATGAGGTTCAGATGGTTGAGGAGAAGGAGTTTCAGAGTGATGAAACTCTGTTTGAGGTGATGGTGGATTAATTTCTGGTTGAGGAGAGGTTGTTGGAATTTCTGGTTGTTCAGGGATAAGGGGTTCTTCTGGAATTGATGAGAGTGGTTGTTGTTTTTCTGGTTCTTCAGCAGATTGCTGTTGTTCTGGTTGTGGAGGAGGAACAGATTGTGGTTCAGAGATTGGTTGATCAGAGGTGTGTTGATCAATGTCAGACAACACTTGGTCAATTGCTGATGTTGTTGAGATTGTTGGTTGTTTGGGATGTTTGGTTCTGGGTCTTCTGAGTTTTAATGCCTTAGAAGGGTCCTCTTCTTGTACAGTTTCATCTATGGTAGGGATGGGAATTGAGATTCTATGAGAGGTTTGAGGAGGAATAGATGCTGGAATAGTAGAAGAATTTAAAACAGGAGCAGCAGATGAATTACCTCTTTTCCTGGGTGTCTGCTGGGATGATCCTTCTGATGGTGCCTTCCTCTTCTTCGTCTTCTTCAGAGTCACTTCTGGTTGAGGTTGATGCAGATCTCTGATATTCAGATTTGGATCTGTACCATCTGCCTTGCACGCATCCAAGTACCTGAGAATCACCTCTGGTTTGGATTCAATTTCAGAAAATAACGGAAAGTCACTCAGAGGCACTCTTCTGCTGGAGATATCAGCAATAGGAGTAGCTCTGGGTTCCTTCTGAATATTCTCTACCAGCTTCATCTTTTTCAAGTTCTTTGCGTTCAGAGGTTTCCCAATTGTTGGTTCAATAGTGCTTAGCTCTTGAGCTTCTATCAGATGTTCAATCAGCCTATTCTCTGTCAGAATATCTGATATCAACCTTCCAAAAGGTATCCAATCCCTCTTGGTTCTTTCTTCTTCCCTTGTTTCCTTCACACTTGTTCTGAGGTGGTTGAACAGGAAGTGAGCCAGATTGATCTTTACCTTCTGATCAATAAAGTAGATCAGAAACTGCTGATCCACATTTATGTAATCAGGAGAACTGGTTGGTTTCCTGTGGTTGAAGCACCCCAGAATTATCTTAGCCCACACTCTGTAATGATCCTTCAGATCTTTTATCTTGCTGCTGGGCACCCCAAGAGTGAAAATCCTGTCAGCTATCACACCTACATCAGCACATCTTTCAGCCATGTCCACACAACGGACGCCACCGCCACTATGACCGATTAGCCTTGCAATGTGATCCTCAGTGATCACAATCTTCTTCCCCAAAACAAAGGAGGTGATTAGATGTGTTGAAGCCTTGGCGTGAATCCAGAATTCCTTGACTAGCATTGGGAATGTTGGTCCAACCAACCTGTCAAAGTACCTTTCCCACTTCTGAGCCCTAACTTCTTCAGTTAGGTCAAACCCGTTCTCCTTCAAGCTTTCAAAATCAATGATTAATTCAGAAAGCACTTCAAGATTCTTCACAGGAGTGAGGAGAGTTCTGAATGGCACTTGATATTGCTCAGATGATGCTTTCTTCTGAGGACCTGCAGAAGCGCTGCTGGAGGTTGCCATGTTCACACTAAAAGGGTTTTGAGAATAAACTGAGGAAAATAGGTTGCAAGAGATGAACACAGAAATATGCAGAAAATGCTTGAGTATTAGTGAGAAAGCGTAAAGAATGAGAATGAGATATTAATGTGCTTAAATAGAGTTTTCAAAACTGTTTTGAAAAGATAAACGTTTTTTAAGAGAGAGAAAAATCATGATTGCATTTTAAAAGCATGATTACTTTTCATTAAATGCTTGCTGATTTTGGGGGATTTGAGAAAGATACTTAAAAACGGTTACCAGACATGTGTCTCAATGCACCCAATCAGCGCTTTGCCTTCTCAGAAGCGTGCACGCGTTCTGCTTCAGAGATATGCTGATGATTGGATGACACTTGTTTGATGTAGTGATCAGCACGTCTGTCTTTGAGCTTAGACTCTCAGATCTTTAGACTTTCCTCTGATACAATCTGCATGTTCTATCTTTTTAAGCAAATAGCAGAAGTATTATCACAAAGTATAGGAATGTTACTCTCAAAAATCTGGAAGTCTTCAAGCTGACTTTTCATCCAGAGCATTTGTGTGCTACATCCTGCTGCTGCTATGTACTCAGCTTCTGCTGTTGACAGAGCAATTGTTGATTGCCTTTTGCTGGACCAAGAGATCAGATTTTCTCCCAGAAACTGGCAGCTTCCAGAAGTACTTTTACGTTCCACTCTGTCTCCAGCAAAATCAGTATCACAGTAGCCTACTAAGCTGTAATCACTAGATTTTCTATAAAACAAACCCAGATTAGTAGTACCTTTCAGATACTTGAAAATTCGCTTAACAGCTGTTAAGTGAGATTCTCTAGGATCTGATTGGAATCTAGCACAGATACAAACACTGAATAATATGTCAGGTCTTGAAGCAGTCAGATAGAGGAGAGAACCAATCATACCTCTGTAGACTTTCTGTTCTACATTTTTGCTCACCTCTTCTCTTTCCAGAATGCACGTGGGATGCATTGGAATCTTTGATGGCTTACATTCTGAGAGATCAAATTTCTTCAGAAGATCTCTGATGTATTTGCTCTGATGAATGTAAGTTCCTTCTGGAGTTTGATTGATCTGAATTCCTAGAAAGAATTTCAGTTCCCCCATGAGGCTCATCTCAAATTCTGCCTGCATACACTTAGCAAATTTTCTTCCAAGAGAAGGATTAGTAGAACCAAAAATAATATCATCAACATAAATTTGACAGACTAAGATGTCACTCTTAACTGATTTACAGAATAGAGTAGTGTCCACCTTCCCTCTGGTGAATTCATTTTCCAGCAGAAAGTTACTTAGCCTTTCATACCAAGCTCTGGGAGCTTGTTTCAGACCATACAGTGACTTCTTTAGTTTGAAAACATGTTCTGGATGTTTTGTATTTTCAAAACCTGGGGGTTGGTGTACATAAACTTCTTCTTCTATATAACCATTTAAGAATGCACTTTTGACATCCATCTGATACAGAGTGATGCCTCTATTAACAGCAAATGAAATTAAAAGTCTGATGGATTCTAACCTGGCGACTGGAGCAAAGGTTTCTGTATAGTCTATCCCCTCTTGCTGACTATAACCTTGTGCAACCAGTCGTGCCTTGTTTCTGATGACTTCACCTTGTTCATTTAGCTTGTTTCTGAACACCCATCTTGTTCCAATGACGTTGAATCCTTTTGGTCTGGGAACGAGATCCCATACGTCGTTTCTGGTGAATTGATTCAGCTCTTCTTGCATTGCCAGAATCCAGTCATTATCCAGAAGTGCTTCATCAATAGAAGAAGGTTCAATCAGAGACACAAGTCCCATAAGTGTTTCTTTAGAGTTTCTGAAGCTTGCTCTTGTTCTGATTGGATCTTCCTTTCTTCCTAGAATAGTCTCTTCTGGGTGATCCAAGCTGCTTCTGGGTAATCTCTTCTGAGGTTGATCAGCAGCTGTTGTAGGATTGCTAGCAGTGCTCCTTTCAGACGTTGAAGGAATGTCTGTGTTGAGAGCTTCTGATGACTTGTCTTCAGAACCTGCAAATTCAATTTCTATACCTGCAAAAACTTCATTCTGCTTTGACTTTTCAGAGTCAAGCTTATCATCAAAACGAACACTAATTGATTCTTCCACAATCTGTGTTTCTGTATTGTATACTATGTACCCTCTTGAGCGTTCAGAGTATCCTAACATAATACACTTCTGTGCTTTAGAGTCAAACTTGTTCAAATAATTCTTTGTATTTAATATAAAGCAAGTACATCCAAATGGATGAAAATATGAAATGTTGGGCTTTCTGTTCTTCCACAATCCATATGGAGTCTTTTCCAAAATAGGTCTTATTGAGATTCTATTCTGAATGTAGCACGCTGTGTTTATTGCCTCTGCCCAGAAGGTCTTAGCAACGTTTGTCTCATTGATCATGGTTCTGGCCATTTCTTGCAATGTTCTGTTCTTTCGTTCTACAACTCCATTTTGTTGGGGAGTTCTAGGACAAGAGAAATCATGCAGAATGCCTCTGTCATTAAAGAATAACTCAAAATCTTTGTTTTCAAATTCTCCACCATGATCACTTCTGACTTTAACGATTCTAAGATCCTTTTCATTCTGAACTTGGTTACAGAAGGTAACAAACATAGAGTGTGACTCGTCCTTGTGTCTTAAGAACTTTACCCATGTCCATCTGCTATAGTCATCTACGATTACTAACCCATACTTCTTACCACTGACTGACGCAGTTTTAACTGGTCCAAATAAGTCAATGTGCAGAAGTTCTAATGGCTTAGAGGTAGAAACAACATTTTTGGATTTAAAAGAAGGTTTTGCAAATTTGCCTTTCTGACATGCTTCACACAGAGCATCTGAATTGAACTTCAAATTAGGAAGTCCTCTGACCAGATTGAGTTTGTTAATCTGAGATATTCTTCTCATACTAACATGCCCCAATCTTCTGTGCCAGATCCACTGCTCGTTGTTAACAGACAGAAGACATTTTACGTTCTGACTCTTTAGTTCAGAAAGTTTGATTTTGTAAATGTTGTTTTTCCTCTTACCATTAAACAGGATAGTCCCATCTTTCTGACTAACAGCTTTACATGATTTTTGATTAAAGATTATATCATAACCGTTATCACTTAATTGACTTATGGATAACAGATTATGCATCAATCCATCTACTAGCAGAACATTATTAATAGAGGGAAGATTTCCATTACCTACAGTTCCAGAGCCAATTATCTTTCCCCTCTGATTGCCTCCAAAGCCAACGTGGCCTCCAGGCTTAAGTTCCAGGCTTTGGAACATATGCCTTCTTCCCGTCATGTGTCGTGAGCAGCCAGAGTCCAGGTACCATGACTAGTGTTTCTGACTTGCTGCTAAAGATATTTGCAACATGTATTATTTTATCCTTAGGTACCCAGATTTTCTTGGGTCCTGATTTGTTAGTTTTACCAAAACTCTGGTTGAATTTTGGTTTCACATAGTGCTTACTGCTAGTGTATTTGATATCATGTGTGTGACCATATACAAAATGTGAACTCAGAGGAGTGTGTTTAATGGTTAAGTCCATGACATTCTTTGGTGTAGGAACCTTACCTTGGTATCCTATTCCTTTCCTGCCGTTTCTGCTAACTCCATAGATCATTGAAGCCATTCTGCTTCTATCTATGCTTTTAGCTAGGAACTTCTGGAAACTGTGATCATACTCCTTGATGATCTCATCAGCGTTGCTGGGAGTTTCAGAAATTGGTTCCTTCTGAGAGTTTTGTAAAGTGTTTTCTAATTTTGAAATCTTATTTCTCAGCTCAGAATTTTCCAATTTGAGACTCTCAGTCTTATTAGAGTCAGATTCAAGATTCCTTTTCAGGTCTCTGAATTTAGCTCTAATTTGCTGATAACGTTCCAGAATCTCATTAAGGCTTTTAGCAAGTTCAGCCTTTGTAAAGTTAACAGCAAAGTTAGGAAATACCTCTTCAGTGTCTGATTCTGAGTCTGATTCAGAAGCTTCACTATCTTCTGAAATGTTAGCCATGAGAGCTATGTTTTCCCTTTCATCATTTGATTCTGAGTCAGCTTCAGACGAGTCAGAGTCATCCCATGTAGCCATGAGACTTTTCTTCTTCTCTCTTCCAAACTTCTTTTTGGGCTTTTCCCTCTGAAGCTTTGGGCAGTCACTCTTATAGTGTCCTTGCTCGTTGCACTCATAGCAGATGATGTCTTTGGTGTTTGGCTTTTTGCTACTGGAGGAGCCTTCAGATCTTCTATATCCAGAGGAAGAATCTGTCCTTCTGTATCTGGAAGAAGACTCGTTCTGATCAGATCTTCTGGGATTCCTGAACTTCCTTTGTCTTTGCTTCCACAGTTGATTTACTCTTCTGGAGAGAAGGGAAAGTTCATCTTCTTCTGATGAGGATCCATCAGATGTCTCTTCAACTGCCTGCAAAACTTTAGACTCAAATTTTCTGTTAGATTTTAATGCTAAAGGCTTACCTTGCTTCTGAGGCTCATCAGCTTCTAGCTCTATCTCATGACTTCTGAGGGAGCTGATAAGTTCCTCCAGAGTGATTTTGTTGAGATCTTTAGCTAGCTTCAGAGCTGTAACCATAGGTCTCCACTGCTTGGGTAAACTTCTGATGATTTTCTTGACATGGTCAGCAGTAGAGTATCCTTTGTCCAGAACTTTGAGACCAGCTACCAGAATCTGGAATCTAGAGAACATGGTTTCAATGGATTCAGATTCTTCCATTTTGAACGCCTCATACTTCTGAATGAGTGCCAGAGCTTTTGTTTCTTTGACCTGAACGTTGCCCTCATGCGTCATTCTGAGTGAGTCAAAAATATTCTTTGCTGTGTCTCTGTTGGAGATCTTTTCATACTCAGTATAGGAGATGGCGCTGAGGAGGATGGTTCTGGCCTTGTGGTGATTCTTGAAGTCACGCTTTTGTTGATCAGACATTGTTTTTCTATCAATCTTCTGACAAATTGCATTCACAGGGTGCGTGTATCCATCTGTCACCATATCCCACAGATCAGCATCATGTGCCAGAAAGAAGCTTTCAATTCTGTCTTTCCAGTAATCAAAGTTTTCTCCATCAAATACTGGAGGTTTACCACTGAATCTGTCTCTGTCCTCATTGTTGTCATTGCTGATGTGAGAATTGTTTCCTGCCATTGTGTTTTTCTGACGCTGGATCTTGTACTGACACGGTTAAGTGTTTTAGCTCAGAACCAGGCGCTCTGATGCCAATTGAAGTGGTGAAAAACACAAGAAGGGGGGGTTGAATTGTAAAACTGAAATCTAATGCAATGAACAAGATATTTTTATCCTGGTTCGTTTGATCTCAAACTACTCCAGTCCATCCGTCAAGGTGATTTTGCCTCTCTCCAACGAGGTCTTAATCCACTATATTCAACTGAATATTACAGACTGCTTTAACAACTGCTAAAGCCTTCTTGATCCAAACCACAACCCGGTTTGTCAAGGTAACACTTTCTTACAAAGAGATAAAACTAAGTGTGTGGATGTTTTCTACAAAACTGTATCACAACTGTGATGTATACACAAATTGAAGCTTTAGAAACTAGATTGCTAAACAAGAATATCAGAGCGTATGGTTTAGCAAAACTGAGAGAAAGAAGATTATAATTAGCTTTTGTGCGTGTAGAGATTTGGAGAGCATTAGCCATTTCAATCTTCACAGCCTTGTTTATATAACACTGAGATGATGAACGTTGGATGCAATATTCTTGATTCAATGCTAATAACAAGATTTCCTTATTGAGCAGATCTTGTCTGGAATGAGGCCGTTGGAATTAATTTGCTTTCAATGCACAGTACCGTTGCTTACTTAATGCAAGTTCTGGCTTGGCTCATTCTGACTCTGCTTCGCTGCTGATGAACTGTTGTGTTTCTTTATCAGAGTGTTGAGCGCAGTCTTGTTCATCAGGCTTCAGCATGTACGTGAGTTGATCATCTGATTTTGACATTCTGATATGGCAACTTCTGATGCTGGTGTCTGAAATCAAGTTCTGATGCTGAATAGATGTGATCTTGCTTATATCAATCAGAGTATCTGCAAGTCAGAACATAATAATTTTAGGCAGCAGATAGTTCATACATGAAACTTATAAATACTATATCTTTTCACTTTGTTATCATCAAAACTTAAATATAGGGTAGTAGATTCAAACTTTGTTCTAACACTCAAGAAAATATCTCAAAGGTCTTCCTGTGCTTTTTGACCTTTCCTTAGGATAAAATAAAAAGTCGGTGGTGACTCTTGCTAAACCGAAACATTTGCAAACACAAAACGCAAAATTCCAAGTCAGTTCTCCCACCGAATCACATAACTCAATTCGGGATTCATCCTATCCAGAAATGGACAAGGAAGGGTAAATCAAAAATTCATCCATGAGGATTAGCTCAGCTGGGGGAATTAGAAAGGAAGCACATTTTCTGCCTGAGTTAACATTCTACTTGGAAAGAACATGTACGCTGTTTGAATAAACATAAACAAGGTATACAACCCAAAATCAACGACAAATGTGAATATGCATGCGTGATATAAGTGTAAATGAGTAAATGAATGTTATGCTGACAAAACACGAAGATGGAATATCTTGAAGATGATAAGATATCACGAAATAAAAGATACTCGGCCAATTTTAAAGAGACGGAAAATAATTGGAACTGAAACCAAAAAGCAACGTCAAAGCGTATCACGCTACAAGGCTCAAGTCTTCTGGGGAGAAAAGTATTCAAATCCAATCTTCTAATCACCAATAGACCACTGACATGATACAAAACGTACCACACTTCAGAAATCTGCTCAAATAAAGATAACCGAAACAAAGCTTACCGGAAATGTTGGGGAGTCACCAAGCTTAGTACCACTAGAAACACTAGTTTACACAACCAACACCTCATGACGATTTTGAAAGAAAACATGTTCATCATGCAAGGATAAATTACTGTACTATTTTGCATTTCATGGCTTAACCATCCTCGGAACAACTGTTAATATTCCTTTCAGTATTCACGACACATTTTTAAAATAAGAATACATTAAATAACTTTGTTTCAAATATTGCCGAAAATTAAAATTTTTCCCACAAAAGGTAAATGCTCAAACTTCATTAATAAGATGGTAGTTCGCTGACAATGCGACTCCAATGGTTTACACAAATTTTGGGAAATAGTACATCAAAGAAAAAGGTTACACAAAAACAATAATCACTATTCTCCCTAACAAATTCGAATTCTGAAATGTGCTCAAATGCCACGGCCGGTCTGACCAAAAGCCTGCCTAAGCCTCCCCTTCGGGTTTTCAACTTAGCGAACTGTCAACTCAAACCTAGGCGATATACTTCTTGACTGCATCGGAGTTCACGGAGCGCGGGAGCTCTTCACCGTCCATATTTGTGAGAATCATGGCGCCTCCATAGAAAACCTTCTTAACAACATATGGTCCTTCATAATTCGGAGCCCACTTGCCCCTAGAATCAGGTTGGAAAGATAATATCTTCTTGAGCACGAGGTCACCTTCTCTGAACTCGCATGGTCGAACCTTCTTATCAAAAGCCTTCTTCATTCTTTGCTGATATAGTTGACCATGACACAGCGCTGTCAATCTCTTTTCTTCAATTAAATTCAACTGATCATATCTACTTTGACACCATTCAGCCTCAGAAAGTTTAGCTTCCATCAAAACTCTCATAGACGGGATCTCAACCTCCACGGGGAGTACTGCTTCCATGCCATAAACTAGGGAAAATGGGGTTGCGCCTGTTGAAGTTAGAACTGAAGTACGATATCCATGCAGAGCAAACGGAAGCATTTCATGCCAATCTTTATAAGTTACCACCATCTTCTAGACGATCTTTTTGATGTTTTTGTTAGCAGCTTCAACAACCCCATTCATCTTCGGCCTGTAGGGAGAAGAATTATGATGTTCGATCTTGAACTCTTCACAAATCTCTTTCATCATCTTGTTATTCAAATTCGAGCCATTATCAGTGATGATCTTGCTCGGGATGCCGTATCGACAAATGATCTGATTCTTGATAAATATGACTACCACCTGTCTGGTTACATTAGCATAAGATGCTGCTTCCACCCATTTAGTAAAATAATCGATCGCTACCAAGATGAAACGATGACCATTTGAAGCTTTGGGTTCAATCATTCCAATCATATCAATGCCCCACATAGAGAAAGGCCAAGGTGAAGAGATCACATTGTGGAGGATCGGCGGCACATGTATCTTGTCCGCATAAATTTGGCATTTATGACATTTCTTCACATATTTGCAACAATCAAATTCCATCGTCATCCAATAGTAACCAGCTCTCAACATCCTTTTAGCCATTGCATTTCCGTTGGCATGAGTGCCAAAAGATCCTTCATGTACTTCTTGCATCAGCATGTCTGCTTCATGTCTGTCTATGCATCTGAGTAGGACCATGTCGTAATTCCTCTTATATAACACTTCTTCATTGAGGAAGAAACTGCTTTCCAATCTCCTCAACGTCTTCCTATCTTTATTGGATGCCCCAGGCGGGTACTCTTGAATTTGAAGAACACGTTTAATGTCGTAGAACCATGGTTTGTCGTCGGTGACCTCTTCTACTAAGAACATATGAGCAGGTCTGTCGAGGCGCATAACTTTGATTGTAGGCACATCGTTCCAATCATTCACTTGGAACATTGAAGACAAAGTAGCTAAAGCATCAGCCATTTGGTTTTCATCTCTAGGGATATGATGTAATTCCACTTTGTTGAAGAAAGTTAACAATCTTCTAGCATAATCTCTGTAAGGGATCAAACCAGTATGACGAGTCTCCCATTCTCCTTTGATTTGATTAATTACCAATGCCGAGTCTCCGTATATATCAAGAATCTTAATCATTAGATCCACTGCTTCTTCGAGACCCATGATACATGCCTCATATTCAGCCATTTTGTTCGTGTAGTCAAACTTCAATCTCGCCGTGAACGGGATATGAGTACCTCGGGGAGTGACGATGATTGTCCCAATTCCATTTCCATAAGAATTTACAGCTCCGTCTAAAATCAAACCCCAACGGGATTCGGGATCAGGTCCTTCTTCAGGTAACGACTCTTCACAATCTTTGGCTTTCAAGTACATAACATCTTCATCTGGGAAGTTAAACTTGATGGATTGATAATCGTCAATTGGTTGGTGAGCCAGATGATATGCTAAAATACTCCCTTTGATTGCTTTCTGAGTGTGATACTCAATGTCATATTCAGATAACAACATCTGCCAACAGGCTATTCTTCTAGATACGGCGGGTTTCTCAAAGATATACTTGATCGGATCCATTTTGGAGATCAACCAAGTGGTATGGTTAATCATATACTGGCGCAAACGGCAAGCAGCCCAAGCTAAAGCACAACAGGTCTTCTCAAGCATTGAGTATCGAGACTCACAGTCTGTGAATTTCTTACTCAGATAATATATGGCATGTTCCTTTCTCCCAGTCTCATCTTGTTGACCAAGCACACATCCCATGGAATCTTCCAATATAGTCAGGTACATAATCAAAGGTCTTCCTTCCACTGGAGGGATCAATATGGGAGGTTCAAGTAGATATTCTTTGATGCTATCAAAAGCTTTCTGACAATCTTCTGTCCACACACATCCTTGGTTCTTTCGGAGAAGCTTGAAAATCGGCCCACAGGTAGCAGTCATATGAGATATAAATCTAGAAATATAGTTCAGTCTCCCAAGGAATCCTCTTACTTGTTTTTCCGTCTTGGGTGCGGGCCTCTCCCGAATAGCTTTGACTTTATCAGGATCTACCTCAATACCTCTCTGACTGACAATAAAACCCAGAAGTCTTCCAGAACGAACACCAAAAGTGCACTTGTTGGGATTCAGACGGAGTTTATACTTTCTCAAACGCTGGAATAATTTCAATAAATGTTCCAAATGATCTTCTTCAGTTTGTGATTTGGCAATCATGTCATCTACATAAACTTCAATTTCTTTATGCATCATATCATGGAACAAAGCAGTCATGGCCCTTTGGTACGTTGCACCAGCATTCTTCAAACCAAACGGCATAACCCGATAACAAAATGTTCCCCAAGGTGTAATGAAAGTTGTCTTCTCCATATCTTCTGGTGCCATCTTGATTTGATTATAACTAGAGAAACCATCCATGAAAGAAAAGACCTTGAACTTTGCAGTGCTGTCGACCAATACGTCAATGTGTGGTAATGGAAAATTATCCTTTGGGCTAGCTCTATTCAGATCTCTATAATCTACACACATTCGAACTTTTCCATCCTTCTTAGCAACAGGAACTATATTGGATAACCATTGAGGATAGACCGATGTAACAAGTAAACCTGCATTAGTTTGCTTTTGAACTTCTTCTTTGATCTTGTCAGCCATATCGGGACGAGTCCTTCTCAACTTCTGCTTAATCGCCGGACATTCAGGTCTCAACGGCTAACGATGCTCCACAATATTGTTATCCAAACCTGGCATGTCTTGGTAGGACCAAGCAAACACATCAACATATTCTATGAGAAGTTCCAACATTTTCTCTTTGACCTCTGGGATAAGCAGTGCTCCGACCTTGACTTCCTTTTTGTCTTCTTCATTACCCAAATTGATCATCTCTATAGGCTCTTCAAACGGCTGAATAGTCTTTTCATCGTGCTCAAGTAAACGGGAAATTTCATCAGGAATCTCTTCACTATCTTCTTCCTCGGCTCTGAACACAGGGAATTCAAAGTTGGGAGGGGGAATAGGATCATTGTTTTCAATGGTTAAGTCATGGATTAATCTGCACATATGATTATGCTTTATTTTAGAAATCGAATAATATGAATGTTGTACAGATATAAAAAAGAGAAGTTATTATATTTTCCTATTACTACCAATTAATTTTCAATACCATTTCCCAGAAAAAGTGAAAAATAAAACAGTAGTGGACAAAATAACATTTTTATTCATGATTGGCAATACTTGAAACAAAAGAGCCCAGACATCTTCTCTTTTGCCTTGGGCAAAGCAAAAGGATTTATTTTCAACATAGACCGACACAAATACTTTTCGCCTTGGGCAGAGCGAAAGTATTTTTTCAAAAATAAAACAAAACATTACTCAGAAATGTGCATCACAACGGGAATATCAACAGCAATCCAGTTTTGGCAAACCACTCCATGCGTTACAAAGTCGGGTAAATCCTCTTCAGAATCGTCTCCTATTATAGCATCAACTTCAGGCGGAGTCGGATGGATAAAACATGCGCTTCGGAAAACTTCTTGTATATGACGGGTAACTGTATCTTGCTTAACTCTTGTAGACACGGGATGAAAACCAAGACCTTCTCCAGACTTGTTCTTAGGCAAAGTCAACACCTGGCCCCAACCTTCAGCCGAACCACTCTCAACCACTCATCGCGCATCCTCAAAAGAAGAAATAAATGCCCCTTGCTTCTTCACTTCATTATTAGAAACATATAGAGCTTGGAATTGGGTTCCAACATCCTCATCAACATCAATAAAAGAGAAAGATGACAAGTGGCTTACCATCATAGCCTTCTCTCCACCAATCATCACTAGCTTTCCATTCCTTACAAACTTCAATCTCTGATGGAGCGTGGAAGTGACTACCCCTGCATCATGGATCCATGGACGACCCAATAGGTAACTGTAGGCGGCACGAATATCCATTACTTGAAAAGTGATCTGAAAGGTATGAGGACCAATTATTATAGGAAGATCCACTTCACCAATGACAGTCTTCCTAGAACCATCAAACGCTTTGACAATTACCCCACTAGGTCTCATGGGAGCACCTTGGTATGGAAGTCGAGATAATGTAGTTTTGGGCATTACATTTAACGACGAACCTATATCTACTAGCACACTTGATAAAGTATCATTTCCACAACTTATTGAGATATGCAAATCCATATTATGGTTCCTTCCCTCCTCTGGAAGCTCTTCATCACTGAAACCAAGATTGTTACACGAAGTAATATTTCCCACAATTCCATCAAATTGGTCAACCGTCACATCATGATCTATGAATGCCTGGTCCAAGACCTTCATCAAAGCTTCTCTATGGGCACCATAATATCTTAGTAAAGGAAGCAAATAAATCTTGGAAGGAGTTTGCAATAGTTGGTCCACAATCTTGTATTCACTCCTCTTGATGAGCTTCAGAATCTCATCATCATCGAGGTGTGGGATAGGTTCATTGGATTGGCCTACCTCAACCCTGGGTTAAACATTTCTCGCTGGAATTTCTGCCGGTATGGGCCTCCTGACTTGAGCTTCTGGTCTCTTCAAAGGTACTGCTACAAAGATACGCCCGCTTCTCGTAACTCTGCTCACATCAGTGATGTTAACAAAAGATGGCATTGTCGGTATAGGAACTTCTACCCTGTTCTCGATCATTGTGGCATTATACTTGTAGGGTATAGCTTGGTCTGAATTGTAAGGCACAGGACCAGGTGGATAAATGATCAAAGGAGCAACAGGTGCAGTCTGACTGTCGTAAATGATCTCTATTGGTTCAGGCAAATTGAATTGCGGTATTATAACATTCACTTCATTAACTGGATCCCTATCATGTGTAATAGTGATAACCCTCTGGTCTAACAATTTTTGAATATCCTCCTTCACAATAGGGCAATCAACTTCTCTTGAACAAAATTCACAAACATCATAATCATGCTGATGCTTAAAAAAGGCAAGTCTTCTTAAGCTTTGATGTAACCTGATCAACGAATCTCTTATGTGCTCAACTTGAAAAACTCAAAACTTTCCCGAACAACCTTCCACCATATTCACTAATGTTGACCCATGTCGAGGAAAAGGATTATCTCTAACATTCGGTTTAACATCCTTGAAAGACAAAATACCGTTCTTAATCAACATCTGCACATCCGCCTTTAAAGCAAAGCAATTTTCAATGTTGTGCCCCGGTGACCCTTGATGATACGCACAGAACTGATCCGCCTTGTACCACGGAGAAGTATTATTCGGTGCGACAGGAGGAGGCTTCGTCGTTATGAGGTTTTTCCTGATCAGAGAGGGGAACAACTCAGTGTAAGTCATGGGAATGGCATCAAATTGCGGTTTCCTTGGTGAATGATTCTGGTTATTAAATTGATGAGCCTGTTGTCGAGGCTGTTGTTGAAATGGTCGTTGCTGAGTTGGTGGGGTTTGATGAGTTGGGGTCACCATTGTTGGGCGGACAGCCAGAGTGACTGCCGCAACATGTGAATAGCCTCTCCTTGGTCTCCCAGGGAAAATTACACTGGCATCTTGTTCTTTCCTTTTAGGGAAAACACTTCCAAACTTCTTGATACTGCTAGATGGACTTCCTTCCTTAACCAAACGTCCCTCACGAATCCCTTCTTCCAACCGCATGCCCATACTTACCATCTCGGTGAAATCACTGGGTGCGCTCGCAATCATTCTTTCATAATAAAAAGAACCTAAAGTCTTCAGGAAGATCTTTGTCATTTCCTTCTCTTTAAGAGGGGGATAAATCTGAGCAGCAATCTCGCGCCACCTCTGGGCGTATTCTTTGAAGGACTCTCTGTCTTTTTGGGACATCGCCCAGAGTTGATCTCTGTCCGGCGCCATGTCGACGTTGTACTTATACTGGCGAACAAAAGCTTCACTAAGATCGTTGAAATTACGGATTCGGGTGCTGTCCAAACCCATATACCATTTTAGAGCGGCACCAGTCAAACTGTCTTGAAAGTAGTGAATTAACAAATTATGATCGTCGGAATAAGTGGACATCTTTCTTACATACATGGTTAAATGACTCTGCGGACACGAATCACCTTTATACCTTTCAAATTCCGGCACTTTGAATTTGGCTGGAATCTTTACATTTGGAACTAAACACAAATCATGAGCATTCTTTCCACACAAATCTTTTCCTTTTAACGCTCTGATCTCCCTCTACATCTCTTGAAACTGGTCTTGAAATTCCTCCACTCTATCGAAAAGACCCAGACTTTCAGCAGGCTCATCATGATAAGTAGGTTCATTCAGGTATGGCATAAAATGAACCACAGGAGCGGCAGTTGTCATCACTGGTTGAGGGAAAGGTGCCACAGGATGAATTACAGGCGGCATAGTAGTTGTCTCTGATTGAGGAAAGGACACAGTAAGTTGAATCAAGGATTGTATGGCAGGCTGATACCCTTCTGGCATGAAGTTATAAGGCATTCCCCACGGAAAACCTTTTGGCATTTGATGTTGAAGCGGAGAGTTGACTTGAGTCACAGATGTTGGAACGGTGACAATCTCAAAAACACCAGTAGTTGAAGTCTGAATCTCAGCAGCTAAAGTCGATGGCTGATTCTAAGCAGCCATCAAACTTTACACTAGGGCAGTTAACTTTTCCATACCGACACGAAGAGTAGCAACCTCTTCGCGAAGCTCGTGGTTTTCCTGTTCCAGATCTTCCATCTTCCTTTTACAATTGGCTCGGGTGTCGTACCGATGAGACAGCTTGAAAATCTATCGGAGTGGAAAAAGAAACAAGGATAAGACTCTAGAAAACATGCGAAATGGAATGTTGGATGATGCATGATATGCGATGCAAATGATCATTTGTTTCGATAGTTTTTCAAGGAACTTCGATAATTTCGCACACATCAATGGTAAAGGAATTTGGAACAACAAAAACTCATTTCATTAATCAAAGCGGTAAATTACAACTTACAACTTTGGAACAACAAAACAATAAATTACAACTTTGGGACAATAACCCAATAATAAAAAGCAATAAGTTACAACTTTGGGACAACAACCCCATAATAAAAAGCAGTAAATTACAACTTTGGAACATGAAGCCCTTTTACAGAGTTTTACAAAATGACATCAGTAAAAATAAAACTAAGAACTAAAGATCACTCAGAATCATCAGATGAAGGACCGAATGCCAATTGTAACTGAAGCTTCTTGATCTTCTCTTCATAAAAGTCTTCCATCTCTTTCTTCTCAACTACCATTCGATCGATGATTTCCTTCTGTGGATTAGGAACAAGAGCAACGCTTACCGAATCTTCCTTCTTTCTCTTCCTTTCACTAGCATATTTCTTCAGTAATTCATCCTTTTGACGAAGCTTCTCATCATGATCAATGAACCAGCTGTCTTGAATAAATAGAAAATCCTCCTTTTCCTTTAGCTGTCGAGTCAGGACCCTATTCTCATATTCAGACATATTATACTTTTCCTTCCACGCATCTCTCTCGGACTTCATCCTAGCCAGATTTCCTTGGTATTCTCCCATGTTCTCGACAGGGATGTCAATAGATGATGATGCAACAATAGGGAATAAAGGTTTCTCAGGTTTATAAGGCATCTTGAGGGCACAAGCCCTAGCACGAACCCATTGTAGGTAAGGCTCCAAAGAAACAACACCCCTCTGTCCTAATATGTCTCTCCCTTTTCTATGGATGTGACGTCAAGCTCCTTCGATCTCCTTCTTAGCTGCTTGGTGATCTTGTCCTTCTTGTAGAAAGAAGCCACTCACATGGATGTTGTTCGGCTTGTCCCTCATCGGGTATCCAAACTAACGGCGCGCGAGAACAGGATTATAGTTAATTCCCCCTTTTGTACCAAGAAGAAGCACGTTAGGAAAAGCACCACAGCTATCGATGATCTTCACGTCATAGTAAGATCAATTATACCAATCAATGTCGAAATGAGTGAGATCCATAATTTTTGGCGCCCATCGCGGCTCCTTCTCGAGATCCCAGAAAACATCAGACCTAGGTAGGTGAGAAACATACCACTGATACAGCAACGGTGCACAACAAATAATCATCCCTCCTTGATAAGAGTTTCGAAGGTGGATGGAGTAGTAGGTATCTCCTAGCAGCGTAGGGACTGGATTTCCGATCAAGAAAATTCGGATGGCGTTGATATCCACAAACTTATCAATGTTAGGGAACAAGAATAGGCCATAAGCGAGTAAAGCAAAAACATCTTCAAAGGCAATAGTATCTTTTATCTCAGCGAAATGACGAGCTTTCTTCAACAAAAACTGCGCAGATAAGCCTCGGATTCCCCCTTTGGTAATCATGTTCTCTTCTATCTCCGACTTCCTCAAGTGGGTGACGGTCGCTATCTCGTGAGATTTGGGTTCCTCTTCTAAGCCAGAAAAAGGAACACAGTCGGTGATCGGCAAACCAAGTATGTAGGAGTACTCCTCTAAGGTGGGCATTAACTGGTAATCTAGAAAGGTGAAGCATCGATACAATGGATCGTAGAATTGGACCAACGTACTAAGGATGCCTTCCTTCATCTTGCGCTTCATAAGAGGTATAATGGACCCATATTTCTTCTGAAACTCCGTCGGGTTCTCGATCTTAGGAATCAAACTCTTCATCTCTTCAATCTCGGGCTCCTTAAAACTAGAACTTCGAGTGTTTCTTATTCCAAACTCCATAATAATAGTACCTGAGATGTCTGCAAAAATCATTCTTAAGTTCCTTGAAAACATGTTTTGAAAAAAAAATGTTTATGGATGTATGGATGAATGATAATGCAACAACCATACATACGTTCACAAATATGGGGTTCAAAGGTTCAACGCTTCGAGCATGGAGTCAAAGGTAAAGCCCACCCCAGGGTATGTACTAAAGGTTTAATCACACCTGCAAGACAAGGTTCTAAAAGTTCCCAGAGTCTACATTCCTCCTTCAGATATTACCAACGTCTTGATTACTCAATAATTAGCAATATTCTCAAGAGAAACTCATCAGAGCGTAGCATCGCGTGACAACTACTTCCGGATTACTCCGTTATAGTCTCCGCGCTACACCTAAAAGGCCAAGATGTGTTAGGGTTCTACGGTTCTCAACTTCTCTGGCTCCCAGGTCAAAAATAATAATGTCTTCCCGATTACTCGGTAAACAAATACTACGTTCAAAAGGGCCTTCCACTGAGTGGGGGATTTCATGCCTCCTTCTTCGGGATTACTCCCTCAAAGTTAACATGACTATACCGTCCGTCCTATTCTTAAGTATAACTTAATCTGGGTATAGGATTCGTCCTTTGCAAAAAACCCAAACAACCCCAATATAAACACATAATCAAACAAATCAAATAATAATAAAACAGATAAAACAAACTAGGCTTAACCCACTTAGGGATGGACCAGCAAGAGGTCAATCTGTACCCAGCAGAGTCTCCATTTCTGTAGCGATAAAAAATGTAGCGGGGTAAATCGGAGATCGAGCTATTAATTAACTCATCTCACAAAAGCAAGAGTATCCACCGCGCTTTATTATTTCCAAGGGAAAAGGGAAAAGAGCGAAATAAACCCTAAAGTATGCAATGTAAAATAATACTTTAAAAGTAATGAAAATGCAAGGCGTTTTGAAAAGAGGTCTAGCGTTCGGGGGTTGGTTATACAATGAGAAGGTATTAGCACCCAATGTATCTATAGTATTCTATAGGAACCTTTTGAAATATTTGTTTATTAAAAATGTTTGTTTGATTAAAAATAAATTGTTTGGCCAAAAATGGGTATGGACGAGTTTTTTTGAAGATACGACGACCTAACGTCGAAGTTTTGACTTAAAAGGTGTGACTTTTGAAAAATTGAATATTTTGGAAAATTATCTTAAGTTTTTAGCAAAATAATAAACGAAAGATGAATGAGGGTATTCGCACGATGTTTTTGATGACATGAAGTCGGCAAAAATTAAACGATTCCCTGGGATTGAGACGGACGAAAGATATGCGGATTAACGATCGATTAATTAAAATTACAATTGAACAATTAACTAATGAAATTTAAATCATACTAGTATGCATTTTAACGATTAAATAAATAATCAAAAGTACATGAAGATTAAATTACGAAATCATAGATTTTTAATAATTAAACATACAACAAAAATTAAATCATGAAACATGTATTTTTGGATAATTAAATAAACAACAACACAAAAAAAAAATAGAACTTAATAGTATGTTGACAAAATTAAATAAAAGGTGAAATTTAATTAAACGTTTTTTATAAGTTTTTTATAATAATTAATAATAATACAGCAAAGTAAATTAATATATAATCAAGTTTGTTTTAATAAAAGGGAAATAAGGCTAAAAGAAAAAAAAGACAGAAAAATGACCCAACAAGGAATTGAACTCAGGTCCTTTAGGTTGTTGTTAATATTATTTGCCAATTGAACCATCATGTTATTCATTTACTAGCATGAGCTAAATGAAACATAAAGGAAAAATTAAAAATGAAATTGAATCAAAATAGGCCCAATGGGCCACCGGGTCAAGAAAGGGAAAGAACAAAAAATAATGTAAACCTAATTATGCAAAGGGAGGGCGCCGCTTGTTGTTACTGTAAGCATGGGGAAAGGAAAAAACAAAATTATTATTATATGCCTATTATTGGGAATAGGAAGAATAGATAATATTATTATATTTTATGTTTTCAATAAAACAAAAAAAAAGACAGTAAGGTGAGTTGTAAAAAACAAAAACAATGTAACGTTATCCTTTCCTCTCTCATACGGATTGCATCTCATCTTCCTCTCTCTTTATTTCTCCTTCATGAAGCCCTTCAACCTTGAGTCGCCTGGCCAATACCTCCCCAACAACAGCAGCTGCTTTGCATTGCAGGACCTGGCACACTCCAGGGACTGCCTGAGGTCGTGTTCTGTAGTGGATGATGTTGCTATTATTTGCCCACTGTTCGATCTACAACATTTGCAGTTATGTATTTTATTGATATGAATAATCTCAGTTCATACCGTTTCGTTAGAGTCATTCTTCAATCATCTATGGTGTCAAACGAACAGATTTAGAGCGCTGAGTGTTGTGTTTTGGTTTTGGTAGTTCAAAAATTTTGTAAGATTTAACAGGTTTATGGTTTTAAGATGTTGTTCTTTCGGATTTTGCAGGTTAAGCATTTGGACAGCAAGTTCTAAACAAGTTTTTGGGACAGCAAGTTGTTTTTTTGGATTTTGTAACTGCAAAATGGTGTTTGGATTTTGTAACTGCAAAATGGTGTTTGGATTTTGTAACAGAAAATGGTTTTTGGACTGGTTTTATTGATTATGCAGGTTCTATGTTTTGGACAGCAGGTGGTTTGAAGATTTTGGATTTTGTAACAGCAAAAAATGGATAACAAGTGATAAACCGGACAACAAGTTCTAAATTGGTGTTACGCGACGGAAGAAGTAAGTTTTTTTTATTACACTTGTTATTATTACTGATATTATGAATACTAACATGTTTAAATGCTAACAATCATGCAGCAACTCAACTCAAATACAGTACAACAGAGAAAAAAGGATATGGCAAATATTGCATGGCAAAGAAAAAATGGTACAGCAAGTGATTCAAGTATGAATATATGCAGCAGTAGATAGAGAGGAGAAAAAGAATAATACCTATCGGAGCCTCTCCGATGGGGCTTCTAACAAAATGGTAAGTTTTCTTGAATTTGCTTATGCTTTCTTCCTTGCTGGATTTTTAGAACAAAGACTCTGTTTTTTTCTATTTTTCTTACTTGCTGAAATTTTTTTAGAACAACACCAATTTTTCTGTTTTCTTCAACTGCTGAATTTTTCTTCTCCTCCATTTTGTGTTGACAAAGGCTCTTATTTATAGTGGAGTGTGTAGGATTTGAGGGGGAAAACAGTAGGAAATTGAACTATTTTGGCAAGCTGTTTCTATGATTTGTTCACACAAATTATTTTAGCCATTTTGATGCAAATTGTGGCTATTTTGACGCAGGTTGGAGCAGATTTTGGCAGCACTTGGAGCTGATGTATGTTGCTGCTTTTTTTACTGTTTTGTAGCATTTTACAACATCTCTCTTTGCTGTTTTTTTCCAGGCTGTTTGGAGCATTATTGACCAACAAAAATACAACAAAATTGGGCTTGGAGATGGGTTGCAAAGTGGACTGCATTAGCAACTTTGCTGAATTTTTTTTTAGTGTTTAAAATACATTTGTACACACTTGTAGTTTCTTTGCAACCTTGGAATAAACTCAAATAAATTGTGACATGAATAAACATGTATTCTTCAATATATTTCCACTTTCTTTGATAGTTATGAATAATCTTGAATCTTCACATGAACATGAATCTTGATATATCTTGATAAAAATTCAAGATCTTCCATTTAAATTTGGGAAATAATTGAATAATACTTGGATGAATTGTTGAATGATGAATAAATAATAATGCAAGTCTTGGACTTTAATCTTGCACTTTTGTAATAGAAATCCAAATAAATCACATGGATTAATTTTGTAATCAAATAGAATTCCTCATGTAATTAAATAGAATTCCCCACTAACTTCTTGAAATAATGCTTCATGTATTTAAATAACCATGATGTAGATACTCAAAAATAATCAAAAAAATAATCTTGAATAAATATTCCATGTGATAAATGAATATTCTTGGATGAGATCTCTTGATAGCTCCTCTTTAATTATCACTTGGATTCAAATAAAGAAAAATTACAATATTTCGAATATATTCTTCTAGAACGGTTTTGAATTTAATTATCCCATTTCGGCGAAATTCAACCCGCGTCATGAGAAAATTTGCAGATGACTTTTGGTCCAAGAAATCAAAAATGACGGTATAACCTATTTTTTCTGCTATTTTAAAACAATGTGAAACACACATGAACCGAAGTCGGTAGAATTTCGACTGTTCTTCCTGAAAAATATTCGGAGAAAAATGGAGACCATTTGCTGAACAGAGTGTGGAAATAAACGCACAATTCTCTGAAATTCTTTGATGAACCAGTCTTTTGGAAATTAATGAACGATAACATTTCTGTTCTGAGACTCAAAATCCTGATCGACGTATAACGTTTGATGCTCTTCTTTTAGACCTATTTTCTGCACATGAAAACAAAACAGCAAAACATACACTTCGTGCTTGATTAGTGGTTAGTCATTCATAAAATGCTCACAACACTCGGTAATCTCTACACAGTCAAAGCTCGAAACATTTGTAACCTACCGTATTCTGTGACCTTGATGTGTATAAAAAAATAATGCAGATGAAGCAGGGATCTTAGGTCAAAAATTGGGGTATGACAATTCGTGTATTAGCTTGCAAATAGTGTATCTATTTATAAGCAAAAGGTTTTGTGCGCTACAACAAGTCAAAATTTGAATTTTCTTGTTTAAGCTCAACATGTGATTTTCTTGACAAAACAAGTTTATATGCCTTGTACCATGCTATTGTAGAGTGTTTGAACTTTAAACAAGCTTGCTTATGACTTTGTGGATGGAGTGTACTTAAAGAGAACAAGTTAGGAGCTCAAGAAGCTGACTTTGTGCATAAAGCTTACTTTACAAGAATAGAAATGGTGACTTTCTCCCTAAAATGGAAAAATGCTTTGGACAATGCTTGAATCAATTGGACAATTGATCCATCAGTTGTATAAACATTAAATTAAGGATTTACAAACAAGTTTGAGGCCTTCAAAGTGAGGATTATGCAGCATGGCTATGGATTTGGTTCATGTTCATCACAAAATATGCCTTGTAAATCAAGTTTGAAACCCTAACTTCTTGCCTTCATTTCTCTTAGCTCAAGTATGATCTCAATGAGTTCTTGGACATTTTGGAAAGCTTTTAACATCTTATACAACCTTCATGTTGGACAGTTTTGAAGATTCAATTTGGAATTAGGTGAAAATTTTCCATGAAGTTAGGTCAAAATCCTGCCTAACTAGGGCAAAATTTCACTAAGTCTTTTTAGTTTCATGGACATGACTTCATAAATTTATAACTTGAAATCCAAGCATTTCTAGAAAAGGTTATGCCCTACAATGTTTTAGATCTCATTTAGATCTACACATTTCATGTTGGAAGTTTCCCTTGAATCATCTTGCATCATGGTGGAAATTTGGCACAAAGTTGTGAAAAAATGTTAATTTTCCAACACTTAGAAAAATTTCTAAGTCTTAGAATTTTGAATTTTCTATTTCTTGATGAACAAGTTTCCTATTTTTACATGTCTTGATGAATTGTAATCTTTGAAACTTAATTTTGATCAAAAAGTCAAAGTTTGACTTTTCAGTGTACAGTTGACTTTTCATCAGTTGACTAAAATTCATCTATCAATCCAATGATCTTGAGAAATGTTTTGAGCCACGCCATTAGGTCAAAATGATGTATTTTAATCCTTGAGATCATGTCTTAAACCAATAAGTCATTTGTTAGGTCAAAAGTCAAAAATTGAATCTCCTCAGTCAAAACCCTAATTTTGACCATTTTGCCCTTTTGATGATCTGATCAAATTTCTTGAGGAATTGTGATCCAAACTTGATCAATTGACATATATGAGTTCATAATGTTGATGCGGATCAAAAATTATGAATTTTGACTGTAAATTGACCACATTTGACTTTTCCCCCAATACAACTGATTTTAGGTCAACTAATCAATTGATTGAGCAAAAATGTGATCCAAGACTTGAAACTTGACATGAGCAATCTTGAGGGTTACTAATGATCCTTTAAATTTATTTTAGTCCTTGAAAGTTCAATTGTCCTTGTGAAAACTCAAACCTTAATTTTGAGTTGTTAGTGGTTGAGGAGATGTCTTGAGCTGATCAAACCTTGTGTAGCCTTGAATCAATGGAGATCTTATGAGAGGTTTCTTGCAAAATGAGAGGGAAAATTTTGGGGTACAACAAGAACCCTTTCTCCTCATCATCATCTAGAACCATTATGTCCTCATCTTGAAAATAGAATCCCATTGACTAATAATATTCTACCGGTTGGTGAATAAGATAATCTGCCAGTATGTTGCCCTTGATGGATTTCTGCATGATGTACTAGATGTCATACTTTGATAAAAGAATTTCCCAACGGGAAACTCTTCTAGTAAGAGAATGTTTCTCAAAGATGTACTTAATTATATCCATCTTTGATATTAACCACATGGTGTGGGTCAACATGTACCGCCTAATGCTTTCGCAGGCCCATGCTAGTGTGTAGCAAGTTTTCTCTAGAAATGAGTATCTGATTTCATATTATGTAAACTTCTTGCTCAGGTAGTAAACAACGCTCTCTTTTTTGTCCGTCTCATCGTATTGCACTAGCACACACCCCATTGATTCTTCATGTACTGTTGAATACATAATGAGGGGTCTCTTTAGAATAATGTGTATCAAGATTGGTGATTCTTGCAAGTAATGTTTGATCTTTTTAGATTCCCTTTGACAATCTTCGTTCCACTCGATGGCTTGATCTTTCCTCAAAAATTTGAAAATCGGTTCATATATGGTTGTTAGGTGTGAGATGAATCTAGCAATGTAGTAATCTTCCTAAGAAACCCAAACCTCTTTTTATGTGCTTGACACATTCATATTTTTTATGGCTTTCACTTTGTCGGGATTGACTTAGATTCCTATTTGGCTAACTATAAAACCTAGAAATTTACCATATTTGACACGAAAACTAAACTTGTTAGGATTCAAATGTAGTCTAACCTTTCTCAAGCGTGCGAACAACTTTTTTAAGTGAATAATGTGATCCTCATCTATTTGGGATTTAGCAATCATATCGTCGACATAAACTTATATCTCTTTATGTATCATGTCATGAAAGAGAGACTACATCTCTCTTTGATAGATTTCCCCATCATTCTTCAAGCTAAAAGACATCACTTTGTAACAGAAGGTTCCCCATGGGGTTATGAATGTGTTTTTCTCAATGTCCTCCGGTGCCATTTTGATCTGGTTATAACCATAGAAACCATCCATGAAAGAAAAGAATGATGACTGAGCAATACTATCCACCAATACATCAATGTGAGGTAAAAGGGAAATCATCTTTTGTGCTTGCTTTGTTTAAGTCTATGTAGTCAACACACATCTTCACCTTTCCATCTTTCTTTGGGGTGGGCACAATGTAGCGGCCCACTGTGGGTATTTTGTTGTGGTTAAGAAACCTGTATCGAACTACTTTCTGACCTCTTGTTTGATCTTGAGTGACATATCAGGTCTAGTTCTTCTCAACTTATGTTTCACCGGCATGCATTATGGCTTAAGTGGCAGTTTGTGCATGACTATGTATGTATCTAGTCCTTGCATATCTTGGTATGAATAAGAAAACGCGTTCACGTACTCTCACAATACTTCGACCAACTCCTTTTTCGTTTTCCTTCAAGGAAGCACCAACTTCAACTTATTTCTTATCCTCTTTGGTTCCTAGATTGATTACTTCCACTTATTCCTGGTGTGACTGAATCACTTTGGACTCCTGCTTTAGCAATCATGCTAACTCTTCAGGGAGTTTATAATCGTCCTTACCATCCTCTTTGGCATGGTTAATTGGAAAATCTAAGTTATATGGGATTATATCATTGACATTTTCAATGGTACTATATATGGATCTTCATGATTTAATGGTGGTTTTTATTTTAGAAAATAGGGAAAAACAAAAGTGTATGAAAGAAAATTGTCATTTTGAAAACGATATCATTTATGGAATCTCAACAACTTTCCAGTCGTTGATATTTGCATCCGGAAGGAAATGGTACACCAAGTTGGGTATTTACTTCATCATTGATTTCATCTTTGACCATAGCCACTTGATCGTCCTGAATGAATCTCGTACTAAGAAAAGTATCTTAAATGCTACGAATTCTCTCTTTGCAATCATTTGAAGCTATGCCTTCTTCTTTTTCCAAAGATGGGTGGTATCTCAATCCAAATTGGTCTCTCTTCTTAGGTAATTTTAGAAATTAACCCCTAACCTTTAGGTTTTAGGGAACAAATCTCTAAGACTCACTTGTAACCCTAATATGCCTCTATTTATATTCTGAAATCCTTAATAGTTGCAGCTCCTTATCTCTAAGCAAGCCAGGTAAGTGAATATCTTTATCCTACTCATTAAACCATTTTTATTAAGAAAACCACTTGTTGTTAGATCTCTCACAACAACAAGCTGTTATCTATTCCTAAGTTGGCCTGACAAGGAAACAAATTTATAAACAAGTTAACATATAATAATACAAGTTACTAAACCACACACCATTTAACATGAAAACACTTTAATATTAACTTCACATTGCTCAACCACAAAAGGTTTAGCTCATAGTGAGCTGAGTACAAGCTACAAACATGGTTCTCAATGGGAACATCTCTTAAACAATAAATGAAGAAAATATAAAAACTTCAGAGATACTTGGAGAATGACTTGAGATGAATAATCTTCAAGAGACATCTTCAGTCGCGTCAACGCTCGTCAGCTGGTACCAGATTGGGTGAGGGGAGAAACTATTCCTCACTCCATTACCCATGCACACAAACTCTTGGTGTTTTTCTCTTAGAACATCAGAACTCTCTCTCTCTCTCTCTCTCTCTCTCTCTCTCTCTCCAGCTAGCTTCTATTTATATAGGCCAAGGGTTATGGTTGGTATCTTGCATTGGATCATGGGCTTTTTCTTATGCATCACATCAAGCCCAAATGGAATTGCGCCAAAACACCAACAACTACTAGACAAACAAGGATGTTGTACAAAGGGGACAATAGTGGGAGACAAGGTAGTGTATGGCAGAATCCACAGCAGGCGCGGGCGATGATGATCTGACTAAAGAAGGGGTACATTTGTACCCGCTTTTATCTTCTAGCTACTCCATAATCAACTTTTGAATTTGAATAACTTTATCCTCTTTTACTGTACCACCAAGTTTTCCCTCTTTTAATTCTCCTTCCACTCTTTCCTTAAGGCCGACCACTTCCCTTGTTGAAATTCTCTTGTCTAATAATTCTTCTTTAAATTTCTAGCTTGTGCAACTTGCAGTAGTCTAACTCTGTCTTGCCTCTGCTCGACCCTACTAATCTTTATCACACAAAAATAAAATTAAAAGATAAAAAGGGGAGCACCTATTATTCTCCATACTAAACATTAAATTAACTCTAAAATGCATTAAATTAAACTAAAAAGCAATTAGAATACTAAAATAGAAAATACTAAAGGCAGGAATTAACTAACAAAAAGTGTGTTAACACGTCCCCAAACTTGAATCATTACATGTCCTCAGGTGATGCGACAAGCAAAGACAAACAGAACAACTTCAAGCAACTACCTCCCGCTTTTATCAGATCCCATCCTTACAAAACTCATAGTTATTCTCCTAGAGACTATCTTAAAAAGAGGTATTACTCAGTACTAAGGCTCAACCTTAATTTTGTGTGTGTTCTTTAGATTACTAACACCCCCAATCATGACAGAGCTCTTCTGTTAAGTTAGCTAACCTAATATCAAATTTTTGTTTGTCTTTCCTTAACTTCCATCTTAGTGAGGGGGGGGGGGGGGGTTGACTCCTTGTTCTTTGAACCTACACCTAGGACCACACTTGGATTTATTTAAAGTCTTTTGTAGTTGCCCATCTTTCACTTAAATGATCTCACTTAATCATGAGTTCAATCTTGTTAACGATGGTGGGGACAACTATCGTTCCTCCAGTTTCGGGCACAAGAACAAGACTTTGTTTTCTCTTCCAATTTCGTGCACAAGAGTTATTTATTCAGACACAGGCACATGAAATTTAATTGAGAAGTGTTCTTTGGAAACTTCTTACACACCTTTGTGTAATTATTTTCATTTTAATGCAGTGCTCTCGGAGTGTTCCCGTCCTTATAACAAAAGTATCTACCACCCCAACTAAACTTTACAATTATTAAAAAACAAATCAATCTCTCCTATACCTTCCTACTTCCCAGACTGTCAAAGTCACGACAAGGGTTGTCAGTAACACAAGAATTAGTGCAATAGATACTTCTCAAGTATTTGTCTCCTAAAATTAAGGCCCAATAGAATTTTCCTAAGTCTGTTCAGATGGTCTGTTCTAAGGGGAGTGTTTCTCAACTTTGTTCTTATTGTCCTTATTCTATTTATTTTAACAACACATAATAAAAACTAATTGACGATCAAAAGAAAAATAGTTCATTAATTAAACAAAAGGGCTGCAAGTAGCCACTTAAAACAACAACATTAATCAAAGGATGAAACGTGGAACAAAAAAATAGCACTAAAACAACATGATTATGATATGATAAGGTGATTTGAGTGGAGTCACGACTCTAGCCACCACTCCCCTCATACTTAAAGTAAGTATAGTGTCCTCACTATTTAATAGAGGGATGAGGCGTGCCTCTGTTCTCTAATCTTGCCAGCTAGGCACGAAGCATGCTGCTCTTCCTGGAGGGCTCTTTTGGGTGGGATCTTGTTTAGCTTTATTTCTAGCCTCCTTCTAAGCAGGCTCCGGTGAGTGATCATGACAGTTGTATTAACGATTTTGAATAACTAAAGAGTTAGTGGGAGGTTTTTCTTTGTGAGAGGCAGTTATGAAGTTAAGGGGTTGAGAGTGGAGAGAGAGATAGAGAGAGAGATAGAGAGAGAGAGAGAGAGGTAACATACACTTCTTGATAAATTAAAATTTTGAAAATGACACAATAGGTTGTTTAGACAACATATTGTATGGTGAGAGTTAGCCCTAGCCACTAATAGTTATGAAAATGTGCCATTAGCAATAAATGCTTGTCTTGTTGTATGACGTCACTCAGCTGCACAATAGACTGCTATGTGCTTGTGACTCACTCACTCTTTTCCTCTTCACTTTTGATCACAAATCCCAATGCTTGTCTCTCTCAAGATACTTCTCATGACAAGACATCAATAATTTCCAACTATTCTTATGCAAGATAGACTCAACTTTCACAGTCACGACATGACTTGTTAATGACTTTTCTCTACTTTTCCTTATCTCAATAATCATGATACCTGAAAAACAAAACTAACTAAAAACCAAAATTAAACTGGACTGCCTCCCAGTAGCGCTATTTTATAGTCTTTTATCCTTACTATAGAAAAATTCAGATATAATCATTTAAAAACGTGGTGGTCCTTGTGTTGTTTGAGGATTCACTATAGTACATCTTTACTCTTTGACCATTTACTCTAAAGTTTTCTCCTTTTTTCTCGTTCAAAAGATCCACTGCCCCATAAGGATAAACCTTTAGGAGTTTAAAGGACCCATACCATCTATATTTTAACTTTCTAGGGAAAATTTTCAATCTAGAATTGAATAAAAGAACAGGTCGTCCTTCAAATAATTCCCTCTACAGGCATTTCCTGTCGTGCCACTTCTTAGTCTTTTCTTTGTACAATTCAACATTTTCATAAGAGAATAACATATGCTCTTCTAACTCATTGATTTGAAGTGTAACACCCTAAATTCCCCGCATCATTATTTAAATAAATTTCACAATAAATTAAAACATTTCATCATTTAGGATGTCACCGTCATACATACACATGCTCATCAGATGGAATACGTAACACATTTATAAAATATAAAACCACATATATTTCATGCCTGACTATTCTTGCATTTATTTGCAACAGAAAAACATCAACATTATTTTCAACTCTTCAGTATGAGTTATAGTCATAAAAAGATTCCAACCAACATAAAAAAACAACTAAAAATCAATAAAAGGAGTTCTACTTCAGTTTCCTCCAAAACATAAATAAAATGATGCCAAAACCTCATTGTTACATATCAGAGCTGACACCAACTCAATCTATGTAATACGAGGCAAATCTCCTCAGCTAGTAGCGACTCTAATCTTCGGTACTTGAGTGATGCCATATAAAGCATCATTCCAACAGAAGGGTGAGATATCATAACAATATAAAAGAACTTATAATAATGAGCAAGTAATGATTTATTACACATAGTTATACATTCCACATCTCACACTTACGCATCAATAATATTAATATCACCAAACATATTAATCATATGCAAACATATCATCTTCATACTACAACATCAAGAAATCAACCATGCAATGCAATACGGAAAACCAACTGACATTGATGGATGTGGTACCATAACAGAGCATAAGCTCACAACGTATTTTTACCAAATAAGGCCAGAGCATAAACACTTAATATTTTACCAATACAGGCTAGATCATAAGCCCTCAACATTTTTCCAATACAGGCCAGAGCATAATCCCTCAATATTTTTCGAATACAGGATAAAGCATAAGCCCTCAACAATTTGCCAATCCAGGCCAACAACAGGGCATAAGTCCTCAACAATGCATGCATGCAACATCATGATTATGAAATTACAGGGAATGAACCCTCAAAATTACGCCATTCTAGGGAAACAAAAACATCAACATCATGTAGAAAATATGCAATTTATTCACACCTCATTCGTATAGTATCATCGTGTTCAAGTACAACAACATTCATTATATTTCTTCCAACACTAACACACAAGACATAAGCCTCCAACCAAAAAATAATTATCTATTGTCATTAAAATCATTATCATAGTAATATAATGTTTTTATATTTTCAACAATCTAAACGGCGCGTCAAACGGAAGCCCGAGTCAAAAGTTATAATTTTTCAAAGTTCTAAAAAATTGTCAGCTTCAATGAGGTAACCGGTTACCTCAAACTGGTAACCGATTACTTCACCTTCCAGAGACCCTGTTAAGCAAAAATTCACTGAGGTAACCAGTTACCTCAAACTGGTAACCGGTTACTTCAACTTTCAGTAGCCACATTTGTTAATTTTTTGTTCAGGTAACTAGTTTCCTCAACCTGGTTACCGTTTACTTTGCTGTACCAATGAAAAATCTTCTATTTTATCAATATGAAAACCACTCTCCTTAACCCCAAAAACTCTAATTTTCCAATTAAAAATATTTTTCTAAATTGCACAGTTTAGACATATACATTTTCCAAACTTCACCTTCATTAAATAACATCAATTTCTTCAAATTTATCTCATCAATCATAATACATCAACAAATAATGTTCAAACAAATTTATACAACATTGCTATACTTCACATACCATAAGCTGACACCATCACACATGAAATTTTCATCAATCAAACATCAAACACGTTATCAAATCATCATGTTATATTCAATAACAATATCATAACATCATGATATCATAATTCACAGGGCATGTTATCAAATTCAGTATTTCATTATTTATCACCAATCGCACAACACACAATTACATGTCATTTTACACCACCACGTAATGATTAATTCATCTACTGTTAACAAAACTATATTTATTGAAAAGGTCATCACGCTAGCTTTCTAACGCTTCAAACGACACCCAAAACGGACTCACAGTTTGAATGTTACGAATTTTTAAAGATTCTCAAAAACCAGTTTTTTAGTGATGTAATCGGTTACTTCAAACTGGTAACCAGTTACTTCTTTGATAGAAGCCTTTTTCTTCCTTTTTTTCATACGAAACCACTTATTTTGACCGTCCAAACAACCCTAAATATCCCACAAAGATTGTTTCAGGTTCTCAATCATTGTATTCATTCACATACATCATTACAACATTTTTATCTCATCAAACATACAATTATACACATGAAACAACATAATTTTTAATGTTATTGCAAACACCGACACCGAAACTCAATCATACCAAAATATCAAAAATTGTGTCTTTCAATTTCACAATTTATTAATACACATTACCCAACATCCACATTCATTCCCACACGAATCATAATCAGTTTCATCGGATTAAAATCACAAAATCACTACAAAATATCAACGTTATCATACACATACAAAACCCCCAATTTGAGCATACAAGACATACAACTATGGAAATCTATCATTGCCATAACCCATTAATACATATTCCCTTATAGAGTTAGAACCCCACCCTTACCTTAGGTGGAAGATTCTAGACCTCTACCGTGAATTCCGTTCTTGTTCCAAATATGATCACTCCATCTTCCCTCTTTATCGTTCTTTGCTTCTAAGTTTTCACGTTCTAACTTCTCAATTTTCCTCTTATGACCACATAACCCCTTGGACCCCTAAATATATATTCCAACTTTACCCTCTTCTAAATTAAATCATTATCTAATTAAAAATAATAATTATCATCATAATCATAATTATTTTATAATAATAATAATATAATATAATATATTATATACTCAATACACCCTTGCTACTACGAAATTAGCCATACACCCCTAATCTTAACTATTTAAAGATTTTGAAGGTACTCACCTCTCGCTAAGGCACAATGACATATCCTCACGTTCAATAAAATACACCAAAAACACCATATCATATAATTATTTAGATTAAAATAATTTAAATTGAAAACGGGGTGTTACAACTCTCCCCCACTTAAAAAGATTTTTGTCCTCGAAAATTTACCTGATGCAAACCACTTCGGCTAAGACTCTCGCATCCTACTCTCTAGTTTCTACGCCAGGTTTGGAAACATTTCAACTCCCACTAACCAGCATTCCACATCGTCAACCATAATCCAACAAGATGCAATGTTACAGAGTTACAAACACATGTGTTCATTCCAATCCTTGTCCCATCACGCTTCTACTGTGCCACTCTGATCATCTACCTTAAAGTCGTTGTATTCATTTTGACTTTCATCAACTATTAGATCTACAAATCTCACATCTATCTTTTGACTCTCTTAAATATTAACCAGAAAATAATGGTTCACTTTTGTCATTCTCAACCTTTCACTCAGCGGCGTTCACTTGCGTACAACTCAACGTATCTGAAGTGTCCAATCAGTCCTAACTCTTTCATAGCCACTTTTTCATTAGGTTCACACAAAATGGTGAACAACTATCCCCTTGATAAAATGTCAACTCACTTAACTCACTATCAAGCTAGTAAGATAAGTCTATCCCATCCAATATAATCGCGTCCACTATCAACAAGAGATTAAGGGTGATTAGTTCCTCAATTTGTCAATAGGTAGCCGAAAACCATAATTGTGGCATAAATCATCATTACCCAACTACAATAACATCCTTTATCTTGTGCTCAAAGTTACATAAGCATAATGTTCAACAATCTCTCTAAGGATTACAATTTTTTTCTTAATTTTCTTCTTTTCAACCTCGTCAATGATACATAAACGCCCAAAATCCATTACATATTCTCCTATACACGCTCATAGCACAACACAATTGTTAAGTATTCTCCTAATACAGGAATTGTTACTACACAAAGTACAATCCAAATCGGTTCGCTCCAAATGAAGTATTTTCCAAGTAGAGGACTTTAACAATACTAATAAATCCTTAGTCTTTCCTTTAATCTCATAACCTCGATGATCCGTATAGTTTCACATTTGGGTCTCATTCTAATCACAATCTCAACAATACAATCTCATCAACTGGTTGGTGATAGAAACTTTCCAAATCTTCCCGACACATGTCAACACCATGTCATCAATGACACGCAATTCACTTTACTATTTAACTTTCTCCATTCCTCAAAGATCTCTCCACTCTAAGCACTCTTAATTGGAATAAGTTTCATCTCCATGTGCGCCTACAACACTTTCTTAACACGTCCTTCTTAACCAAACATTTCATTTCCTCAATTAATCATTACCAACCTATCGCACTTGACCTCGTCTCACACAACCACTTTACTTCTTTTTAAAACTGCGAAAATACTCAACTAAGCCCAAAATCTTCTAATCTCTTTAACCAACTTAGGAGTATCTTATTGAAGAATCACATCTATTATAGACATATTCACATATATCATTACCCAAATTAGAATGCCCAAGAAAGCTCACCTCCTCAAACCAATATTCACACTTTGGCCACCTAGCATAAAGTTTCCTTTTTTGACATCATAGTTCAAATCACAACATTCAACATGCGTATATTCCAACTTAGATTAAATCAAAGTGTCCTCAATAATTATCATAATGAACTAATCTAAATACTCATAACACATACACTGAGTTCTAAAATTTTTCCTCCAACTATCATCTCCCTTCACGCGAATCTGAAAGTAACCTGACCTCAATTCGACTATACTGAAGACATACTCACCTACCAGTTGGTTCATCAAATCTTCAATCCTTTGAAGTGGATTTTTAATCTCAATCATTACCTTATGTGAGTACAACTTTAACATAAGGTGTTTTGCATGATGTCAAAACCTGGAAAGATGGCACGGCGGTAAAATTAATTGTATCTCTTTGTCTTGTGATACTCCTCTACATCATAGTAAAATTAATTGTATCTCTTTATCATGTGACACTCTGAATCATAGGTCTTAGGAATCATCAAAAACACTTTGAAATTGATGAATCTCATTGAAAAACATTTTCTGCATAATTTTGCATTGCATGTGTCGACACATTCGATTTTCAGGTCGACACATGCAACTCAGTTTTTAAGCATGTAAGCTTCTGTAAGTCACAGGTCGACACATATAACCTTTAGGTCGACACATACCGAAAGAATTATGAAATTGCAGAAATTCTTATTTTATGTGTCGACACATCCATACTTCAGGTTGACACATTTACTCACGTTTGAAAGCCTGTAGCTATTGACTTGCTCAGGTCGACACATAAAGTCCTTCAGGTCGACACATGCAGCCTTTTTATAAAGTATGTTTCAACACATACGATTTTGAGGTCGACACATAAATTTTGTTTGGTCAAATTTTCATTTTATTTTATTATGAATATGTCCTTTTTCCCCTAAACTTTTCCAAACTATAAATACCTTTTCTTGCATCATTTCTAACTTGATGATACCATAAAATTAGCCTACATTTTTTCTTCATCTTCAACCTTCCAATCTATGCATACACACCAACATTACATTATGATGATGTTCCATCAGAGTGCAATCTAGACGAAGAATTGAAGATTTCCAATTGGTTTTGGTTGAGTTCTTGTAGGGGTCTTCATCCGGAAAAAGCATCAGGTTTTTCCTCCAACATTATTTGTTGAATTGGGGGTTTTCGTGCAAGATCGTGCGAGAAGGAATCGTCCATGTGAAAAATCCCTTGGAGTGTTTTAAATCTTTTCAAGGAACCTTAGAGTGGTTGAAATATTTTTAAGGAAGTAGCAAGAATTGGATGATAGAATCGGTGATCTTGTGATAGTTTGCAATCAGATTTACTCGAGTGAATAATCCCTTGGAGTGTTTGAAATATTTGCAAGAAACCTTGGGGTGTTTGAAATCCATTTAAGGAAGTACCTTAAGCGGTGAATAGGTTGCATCTATCGGTTGAATTGATCTTTCTTAAGATCAAAGGTTGGAAGAAGGAGCATCAACTCCAAGTTGGAGAATTTTGTATTGTCGTTTCTAACTCTTCCATTGTATTAAATATTTTGCATATAAGAATTATACTAATTCCAATGGAATTAGGCGCATACGTACCCACATGCGAGGACGACAATGGGGAACTGTGTAGATAAATTCCTTGTGTGTTTTTACTTTTTCTCTTTTACTTGCTTGTAATTTCATCAATCTTTTTATCAAATAGCATTGTGATAGTAATTGAATTGTAAGAATTTTTATTTCAAAATATATTTTTGAAATAGGTGTGGATATAAATTATAATCAATTTTGATTATAAGTGGTTTTGTATATCAACATTACTCAAAGAGAAATTTTGAAAATTCACTTGCACGCCAAGTGTTTGATAAAACGATCAAGTTGGTTCTTTGATTATTTAGCCTTGGAAATAGTTTTGTAAAGTGAATGTGTTTAAACAATAAATAAGTGAATTATTGATTTGAGTTTATATTAATTAATTACTAAATTTTATCTCATAGATTTATCTATCATTATTTGTATATCCGAGTTTCCAATAAGTTGTTTTTTAGACGACTTATCCAGTTAATTGCTTCCGCATCAAAAAGTTTTGAAAACAAATTAAAGTCTAGATTTGTGTCTAGAAATATTTTTTGTGCCTCTATTGACCCCCCTCTAGATACACGCCATCGTCTAACACCTTAATCAACAGTTGGTAAACCATACACAACCTCCTGCAATCATTATCACATACATGCAACATCTGAGCCTCATTTCCTAAGAGTTGTCCTACTAGCTTAGCAGATACCCTCAGGAAAACATCAGAAATTTACACACCACTAGAATGCCACTAGATGTCAAATTGCTCTCTATCCTCTGAGAAACAACCTTCAACAATACCTGATCGTTCTCCTTCAGAGACATCCCCACTCGATCAACAAACAGGAACCTTGAATTCGCAAAATCTTCAGACAGAATAATATGCATCGACTCATCCACGTAGTTCAAAAGCACTTGATTTAACTCCAAACCGCTCACCCTCAAGGAAAACATCAAGTTGATCCAACATCTGGCTCTAACGAAAATTCACAATTATCCTAGGAAAAATAACAGGACTCCGACAGGACTTGCACATCATTAGTCATAACATCTCTATCAACTCCAAGAGAGGCGAACAAAAAAATTACTTTATCATTCCCTTTCTAGACATAAATCATGAATTTGTACTTCCTTCAGAATTGGGAAACAACACAGTCCAACCAACATTTTCACTCTTGAAATCCACAACACAATGATCCAATTGTTCGCACCTTGCAACCAAAACCTCTCTAAGAAGAAACAATTTCTCCCTCACTCTTGTTTCAATCTCCCTTCTGCAACAAGTGATTAGAAAACAAGAAAGTACCAACAATGTTTCACACATGTAATAACCGACAAAAAATATAGAGTCACCATCATTAATTTTTATCCTAGGGAAGGGAGTATAACGGATAACCCTAATTTAATCAGAGATTCTAAATTCTTGACTCGTTTTAGACGAAGGGAAGTTGTTAGACACTCTTTATCTACCTTGTTCACAAGGATACTAGGGTTTAGGTTTACGGTTTAGGAATAGGGTTTTAATATTAATTAGGGGAACTCGTCACGATTCTTAAGTCATATGTCTACGTATCCTATTATGAGGGATCATAGTCCCAATTTGTAGTTCGTAGTTATTTGGTTGGTGTTTTTTATGGATTATAGAAATATCTCGAATTCTCCTTGAACCAAGTCTAGGTGTGTGAACAACGGAATTTGTAGACGTAATTCGCAGTTAATAAGAAATATCTTCATAATCCTTTTTTTCTAAATAATGTAAATTGATCTAAGTTAGTAGAAAATGTTAGTGTTTGATTGGTTAGACGTTTTTTTTTAAATATATTATGCAACATGAGAAAAATAGTTTTTTATGCATGAGAAAAAGTATTTTAATGCAATTGAAAGTGTTTAAAAGGGGTTAGTATTAAAAAAGAGTTTAATTAATAAACAACTATTTTATAATTCATTAAAATAAAATATATTAAATATTTTTAAAATATTAATTATGCAAAGATGATAGAAAATAATTAAATAAACAAATAAATAAATGAAGATATAAAAATAAATAAATTTATTTTTATTTAAAAAAGAAGGGGGTGTAAAATCTGTTGGCTAGTAAAATGCTGGGGTGTGAATAACAGGGCCCTAAATCCAGATATTGGACTTGGGCCCAGTGGCGTGGGAGTGTTGATTTGAACATGACAACAAGTTCGGGGGGTGTAAGTATTAGGGGCTCAAGTCCAAATGTTGGACTTGGCCCACTAGCGTAGGAGGGCTGTATTTTTCAACGTAGTAGAAAAAATAGAAAAACAGGGAGGTGCGAGTAAGAATGGGCTTAGGCCCAAGGCTTTGGATACTAGCAGGTCTGTTGGACCGCATGTAGGCGGGTGCATAGTGTTATCACGGACTTGCAGGATCGGGACAATGAATGAAGATCAAATGGTGGGAACGCGATGGTGTATGGTATGTAGAGTATACAGGATCATGAGGGAGTATATTTTCTATTTCCGTTCCATTTTTCGTCATTTTCAACATTTCATCTCTCTCTATATATATATATATACCTGTCTTTGTTCTTATCTCTCACTCACGCAGAACAACAACAAAACTAAACACTGCTAAACCCTAACAGTGGCGATGAATCTTAACCCCCAAACACCCAAGATTAAACCACGACACCCCCAATTTCATTTGCACAAGTTATTTTACAGGCTGAAGAAATACAAGCTAAGGTTGAACCTCAACAAATGCATCTTCAGGGTAAGGTCTAGAAAGCTCATGGGCTTCGTCGTCAATGGCAAAGGAATTTAAGTCGATCCTGCTAAAGTCAAAGCTATCCAAGAAATTCCAGCTACCCGTACTGATAAGGAGGTCAGAGGTTTCTTAGGATGACTAAACTATATTTCCCGATTCATCTCTCATTTGATTTCTACTTGTGAGCCAATCTTTAAGCTGCTGAAGAAAGATCAAGTGGTAAGATGGAATGATGACTGCCAAACAGCTTTTGACAAGATCAAAGAGTACTTGCAAGAATCTCCAATTCTAATGCCACTAGTTGAAGGAAGACCTCTGATCATGTACTTAACTGTGTTGTTAGAGAAATCAATGGGGTGTGTGTTGGGGAAGCATGACGAGTCTGGTCGAAAAGAGCATGCAATATACTACCTTAGCAAAAAGTTTACCGACTGTGAAACAAGATATTCACTGCTCGAGAAAACTTGATGCACTTTGGCATGGGCTGCTCGTCGGCTAAGACAATATATGTTGACTCATACTACTATATTGATCTCTAAGATGGATCCCATCAAGTGCATCTTTGAGAATCCAGTTCTCTCTGAAAGAATAGCCCGATGGAAAGTGATCTTAACTGAATACAATATCCAGTACACTACTCAAAAATCAATCAAAGAGAGTGTACTAGAAGATCATTTGGCGCATCAAGCAGTGGATGACTACCAATCTATGAACTTTGAATTCCCTGACGAGAATATCATGTTGGTTACGGGATTGTGAAAAGCCTGGACTATATGAAGGACTTGAGCAAGGATCCCAATGGACTATGTTTTTTGATGGAGCTTCCAATGCATTGGGTAACGGAATTGGTGTTGTGATTATTTCCCCCGAAGGTTTCTATACACCTTTCACTGCCAGGATTTGCTTTGACTGTACCAACAATATGGCTGAGTTCGAAGTGTGCATCTTGGGTCTTAAAGCTGCTATTGACCTAAGAATCAAATTCTTAAGTGTATATGGAGTCTCAACTTTAGTAATCAGTCAATTTAAAGGAGAGTGGGATACAAAACATCCAAATCTTATCCCTTACAAAGAACTTGTACTCACCATGATCTCGTACTTTGAAGAGGTTACCTTTGAACACATTCCGGGGGAAGAAAATCAATTGGCGGATGCCTTAGCTACCATTTCATCTATGTTTAAGGTCAAATGGGACAACGAAGCTCCCAGAATTAGTCGAAATATTTGATGAACCGACACACTGCTATGAGATTAACACTTATGGTATAGAAGAGAAGCCTTGGTTTCATGAGGTGAAAAGATATCTCAAAGTTCAAAAATATCATGAGGGGAAACAATCAATGATAAGAAATTCCTGTGGAGGTTCTCAACCAAGTTCTTCCTGAGTAATGGAATTCTATACAAGCACAACCATGATTCAACCCTGCTTCGTTGTATGTACAAGAAGGAAGCAGAGAAAATTATGGAGGATATGCATAAAAGTATGTTTGCTACTCGCTCTAGTGGACATACTATGGCCAAGAAGATTCTTAGAGCTGGTTATTATTGGTTGACCATGGAAATCGACTGTCATCACCACTCGAGGACTTGCCATAAATGCCAGATCTATACTGACAAAGTTCATGTACCTCCAGTTCCTTTGAATGTCATGACTTCTCCTTGGCCATTTGCAATATGGGGTATTGATATGATCCGAGAAATTAAGCATACTTCCTCTAACAAACATCGTTTCATTCTTGTTGCCATTGACTACTTTACCAAGTGGGTTGAAGCAACTTCATTTTCCTCAATTACCAAGAATGTTGTGGCCCGATTCATCAAGCATAACCTCATCTATCGATATGGCATCCCTGAGAGGATCATCACTGACAATGGTACCAACCTCAACAACACCATGATCTCTGAACTTTGCACACAGTTCAAGATCAAGAATCACAACTCTTCTCCATACAGACTTAAGATGAATGGCACAGTAGAAGCCACCAACAATAAAATAAAGAATATTGTGCAAAAGATGGTTGTGACCTAAAAAGATTGGCATGAGATGTTACCATTTTCTCTTCATGGCTATTGTACCTCGGAGCGAACATCAACTAGGGCAACCCCGTTCTCTTTGGTCTATGGCATGTGTGATACGGTGGGAGAACTGACTTGGTTGTTTTGCGTTTGATCTCAAATGTTGTGGTTAGCAAGAGTCGCCATCGACTTTTCTTTTATCCAAAAGGAAAGGTGAAAAAGCACAGGAAAGACCTTTGAGATTATTTCTTGAATTCAGGGGGTAGATTATGAAAAGGGAAGGTAATAGCACCCTTTTCATCCATGGTTTCCCATGGGCTCTTAGTTACTTGCTAGATCACTTGCTTTTGTTTGAAAATGTGCTTTTGTGTGGTTTTTGAAAGTATTTTGAAAAGGTGCCATCATTTGGGCAAACTTTGTAATGATTCTCGTTCATAAGAATGTATACAAAGTGTCGATCTTTTGAAAATGTTTTCAAATTTGTGAGATGTTTTGGTGTTTGTTTTGAAAATAGAAAGGATGTTTTGGTTTTGAAAATGAGCAAGCAACTAGGAACAATCTACCTACTCAAAAGTCTTTCAAGTTCATTTCCTCTTTCCTTTGACATTGTTATCTTACCATTGATTTGGTAAGTAACCCTATCTTTGGATGTAAAAGGGACGGGTGTGGGTCATCGTATAACCATCATTAGCAATGTTGCAAGATATCTTAGCATTTTTCTTTAAGGACTAAGATCATTTTGAAAGGCAACATAGATAGCATCATTGAGGGACTATGATCTTGTATTTTGCTTGTTTTTTGTTAAAGGCTTTGATCATGCATTTTGGTACATCTGGCCATGACAGACAGCCATGAGCCTTTTCTCATCAATTAGGTTCAACTGGTCAAGTCGAGTCTGGATCCAATCCTCTTCATTCAACCCTGCGTCCTTCATGATTCTCAGAGAAGGGATCTGGACCTCAATAGGCAAGACAACTTCCATGTCATATACCAAAGAGTAAGGTGTTTCCCCGGTTGATGTGCGTGTCGTGGTATGGTAACCGTGGAGAGCAAATGGTAGCATCTCATGCCAGTCCTTGTAGGTTACTGTCATTTTTTGTATGATCTTTTTTATGTTCTTATTTGCAGCTTTGACAACACCATTCATCTTTGGCCAGTAAGGAGAAGAATTATGGTGTTGGATATTGAATTGCACGCACAGTGCAGTGATCATAGTATTGTTGAGATTCGTACCATTTTCTGTGATGATTCTCTCTGGGATGCTGTACCGATAGATGAGATTCTGTTTGATGAAATGGGCCACAACATTCTTGGTAACGGAAGCGAAAGAAGCTGGCTCAACCCACTTCATGAAATAGTCAATGCCACCAAGATGAAACGGTGTCCATTAGAAGCTGTAGGTTTGATTTCTCCAATCATATTTATGCCCCACATCACGAATGGCCAGGGAGCAGTCAGGACATTCAGAGGAACTGGAGGTACATGCTCTTTGTCAGCATAGATCTGACACTTATGACAGGTTCGTGAATGTTGATAGCAATCTGCTTCGATGGTAGACCAGTAATACCCCGCCCGTAGGATTTTCTTAGCCATCGTATGTCCACTAGAATGGGTGCCAAAAGTGCCTTCATGTAGATCAGCCATGATCTTTTCTGCCTCAACCTTGTCTACACAACAGAGCAAAACAGAGTCATGTTTGCGTTTGTAGAGGATGCCATTACTGATGAAGAACTTAGCAGAGAATCTCCTTAAGAACTTCTTATCATTGACTGAAGCTCCTTCCAGATACTCTTGAGCCTCGAGATACCTATTGAATTCATGGAACCAAGGTTGGTCCACTACTTCTTCGGTATTGATCTCATGACAGTAAGTTGGTTCATCCACCCGTTCAATGGTGATCTAAGGAGCCTCGTTATCCCATTTGAGTTTAAACATGGATGACATTGTGGCTAGCGCGTCCTCTAGTTGATTTTCCTCTCGTGGAAAATACTCAAAGGTAATTTCCTCGATATGCGGGATTAATGTCAACACATGTTCTTTTTAGGGGATGAGGTTAGGGTGTTTCATATCCCATTCTCCTTTGATCTTACTGATGACCAAGGCTGAATCTCCAAATATACTTAAGGACTTGATTCTCAAATCTATGGCGGCTTTGAGACCAAAAATACACGCTTCGTACTCTGCCATGTTATTTGTACAATTGAAGCAAAGTCTTGCAGTGAAAGGGGTATGACATCCTTCAGGGGAAATAATTACAGCACCTATGCCATTACCGAGTGCATTGGACGCCCCATCAAAAACCAGGATCCATCGAGATCCTTTTTCAGGTTCGTCATATAGTCTGAGTTCTTCACAGTTGTTTACCATCATGATGTCTTCATTTGGGAATTCGAATTTCATGGACTGGTAGTCATCCACGGCTTGATGAGCAAGGTGATCAGCTAACACACTCCCATTTATTGCTTTCTGGGTAGTGTACTGAATGTCGTATTAAGTCAGGATCATCTTCCACCTTGCTATTCTCCCAGAGAGGGCAGGCTTCTCAAATATGTATTTAATTGGATCCATCTTGAATATCAATAAGGTAGTATGGGTCAACATATACTATCTTAGCCGGCGAGCAGCCCATGCCAGAGCGCAAAAAGTTTTCTCAAGCAGTGAATATCTTGTTTCATAGTCGGTAAACTTTTTGCTCAGGTAGTAAATAGCATGCTCTTTTCGGCCAGACTCGTCATGCTTTCCCAGCACACACCCCATTGAATTTTCCAAGACAGTTAGATACATGATCAAGGGTCTTCCCTCGACTGGTGGCATCAAAACAGGAGGCTCTTGTAGGTACTCTTTGAACTTGTTGAATGCAGTTTGGCATTCATCATTCCATTTGACTACTTGATCTTTCTTCAGTAATTTGAAGATTGGTTCACAAGTAGCACTCAGGTGAGAAATGAATCTAGCAATGTAGTTTAGTCGTCCTAAGAATCCTCTGACTTCCTTCTCGGTGCGAGGAGTAGCAATTTCTTATATTGCTTTCACCTTGGCATGGTCCACTTTGATACTTTACCACTGACGACGAAGCCTAGGAGTTTACCGAACCTCACCACAAATATGCATTTATTCGGGTTCAACCTCAACTTGTATTTCTTTAGTCTCTCAAACAGTTTTTGCAAATGGTCAAGATGTTCCTCTTAAGTTTGAGATCTGGATATGATGTCATCCACATAGACCTCTATTTTGTGATGTATCATGTCATGAAATAAAGCTACCATGGCACGTTGATAGGTTTCCCCAGCATTCTTCAACCCGAATGGCATAACCTTGTAACAGAATGTACCCCACTGTGTGACAAAGGTCGTTTTCTCCATGTCCTCAGGCACCATTTTGATTTGGTTGTAGCCTGAGAAACCATCCATAAATGAGAACACTTTATGATGTGCGGTATTTTCAACCAGAATATCGATGTGGGGAAGTGGGAAATCTTCCTTAGGGCTTGCCCTATTCAAATCTCTGTAGTCCACGTACATGCGTGCTTTGCCGTCCTTTTTAGGCACTGGAACAACATTGGTGACCCATTGTGGATAGGAGGTAACGGCTAAGAATCCGACGTTGAATTGTTTCATGACTTCGGCCTTGATCTTCTCTGACATGTCTGGCCGCATGCGACAGACTTTCTGTTTTACCGGTGGGCAGTCTTCTTTTGTCAGTAGACGATGGACCACGATATCAGCATCAAGTCCTGGCATGTCTTCGTACGACCAGGAAAAGACCTCAACAAAATCATGTAGCAACTGAGTTAGACGCTTCTTGATACTGGGTTCCAGATTGACACCCACTTTGACTTCTTTCTTGTCCTCTTCGGTACCTAGGTTAATTGTGTCCACTGGTTCGTCATGGAGCTGTATGGTCCTTTCTTCTTGTTGTAGTAAGTTGGCTAGTTCCCCTGGCACTTCACAATATTCCTCACCTTCGTCTTCGTCTTGGTAGATTAGATTTTCAGAGTCACAAAAGGCCGTAGCAGAATTGTTACCCATGGGATCCCGAATGGATGTAGATCTGCATTTTGAATGTGATTGTGTGTAAGAGTATAGCTATCTTTGAAAGAAATAAAAATGTAAAAAAGAAACACAAAGAGCACAAAGTTTGTATGCAAAAACATACATGATTCATTGATGACATATGAAATGAGGTAACAACCCTTACAAATTGACCGTTGTGCCTCGGGTAAGACACAATATTTTAAAAGTCTGAATTGTTTAATTATTACAGGTCCGACAAAAATTTAAAGACAATTATTGTTGGATAAAAGTAATTGGGACAAAGTCTTTAGCTTCCCAGTTGCTGAGTCCTCCATTGACAGTTGGGAAAATCCATTCCTCCAGGTCGTAGTTGTCCTCATCATCCTCCACTGCGTTGACTCCATGGTGTTGATCTTCAAGGGTGGTCCCCCAGGACGAGCACGGCGTACAGCTTTCTGGGCTCCTGAAGTGAAACCCAAACCAAATTTGTCAGATTTGTATGGGATATCCGGGAGCTGGCCCCAAATAGTACACCCACCTTCTTCGATCACTTCCTTGGTATCTTTCAAAGACAACATCTTTAGCGGAGGCCTTGTAATCTTCGGGATTTGAGAAACAGTCTTAGTTACTGCCAGGTTAGTGGGACTTTCTCGAAATTCTGAAACGGAGTTTCAATGAATTCACCATCCAATTCCACGTATTTGAAGGAGTTTAAGTGACTGACCATATATTCCTCTTCTCCATGGACGATAATGATTTTCCCCTTGGTCGGGTATATCAGTATTTGATGTAATGTAGAGGTGACGACACCAGCGTTGTGAATCCATGGTCGACCCAATAAGAAGGAATAGGAAGGGAAAATGTCCATCACGTAAAGTGTTGAATCAAAGGTTTGAGTTCCAACTTTTATGGGGATTTCCACATCCCCATGCACCATCCTCTTTGAACCGTCGAAGGCCCTTACCACTATGTTGTTGGGTTTTAAGGTCAAACCTTCACAGTCGAGTCTATCAAGAGGCTTCTTAGGCATCACATTGAAAGATGAAACGGTATCAACCAAAACATGGGCCAAAGTTGTGCCTTTACATTCGACAGAGACATGCAATGCCTCGTTGTGCTTCCTCCCTCTAGGTGTCAAGTCAGCATCAGAAAAGCCTAAACCATTATCAATGGTTAAACTGGCCACGCAATCTTGGAACTGATCAACAAAGGTTTCTTGTGGTACATGGGCAGTTTTAAGAAATTTCACCAAGGCCTTCGCATGAGCCTCGGAGCATAATAATAAAGCCATCATGGAAATCTTTGACGGAGTCTGCCCTAGCTGTTCGACTACGTTGTAGTCGCTTCTCTTTATAATTTTCAGAATTTCTTCCATCTCTTTTTGGGAGGCCTCAGGGATAGATACTGATTGTGCCTTCATTCGGATAGGCTCAACCATAATGCCTTTACCCCGAGTCTCGGTCGACTCGGTGGTAGGTGTTCCAGTAGGGGTAACCATAGGGATTGTAGTAGTAGTGTCAACAGGAATAGAAACAGGGATGATCATAGGACCGGTAATAGTCTTCGGAGGAGCAATCTCAGGAGAGAATACTCTACCACTTCGGGTTATCTTGATGGTTCCTGTAATGTTGCCGATGACGGGGTCATCCTTCTCAAAAATTGAGTCTTCATCAGCCAACCAATCATGTTTGATGCCGTGATAGTAGACGTCGCCTTCGTAGTTCCAAGGGACAATTTTATCTGATGAGTACGAGATTGGTCCAGGCATAGTAATTATCAGTGGAGCCACTTTAGGAACTAATGTAATCCTAATGGGTCTTTTGGTGGAGACCCTGGAAGGATTGGCGGAAATGGTTACTATTGAAACATCATTGTAATAAATGGTTGGAACGGGAGTCTTTTCAAACAAAATCTCTTTGTCATCCATTAGGCGTTGAATATCTGCTTTCAATATATGACATCCAGTTGGTAGGGATAAACAGAGGTAGAAGCTTTCGTCACAGCCTGGAAATAAATCAGCCCTCAATAGGTTCCTCTTGATAGTCAGGAGAGGAGTAACAAGTTCATAAACAACAGTAACAAACATATCATCTTCAACAGTGTTAACATCATGGCCATGTTTGGGCATAGGAGTGGTAATAATATTTGGGATCTCAGGAGCATCGAATTTAATTTATTTTGCTTTAAGAAGGTCTTGTACCTTGTTTTTCAAAGCCCAATAGTTGTTGGTATCATGGCCTGGACTTTCTGAATGGTAAGCACAGTGAGCATTAGGATGGTAATAAGGAGAGGTTGTGTTGGGATTCTTATGAGCTTCTTTCAAAGTTACCAGATTAGATCTCAACAAATGTGGCAGGACTTGAGATAGTGTCATATTAATCCGAGTAAATTGTCTTATTGGTCTTTCTATTCTAGGATTATTTTTCCTTTGTTGAGTAGGTGCAGGCTTAGGGATCATGACAGCCCCCACCGTTGGACGACGTTCAGTTCTTTCTTGATTCCTTTGAGGATACACAACATCAACTTCTTTTTCCCAATAAATGGTTTTCTCACGGCACTGGAGGATACGTACTTTTGAATCTTCCCACTCTTAATCCCAACTTCTACTCTTTCTTCGGTCAAGATTAATTCAGTGAAGCCTGTTGAAGAGCTTCCAATTAGATGATTAAAGAAAGGACCGGATAGGATACCCAGAAACATGTCTACTAACTCTCTTTCAGACATGGGAGGTTGGACTCTTCCTGCTAAGTCCCTCCATTTCTGAGCGTAGTCTTTGAAACCTTCACTTGAAACCATAGCCATACTCTGGAGTTGAGTACGTGTGGGAGCAAGGTCTGCGTTGTATTGATACTGTTTATAGAAAGCAGCGGCAAGGTCTTCCCAATTATGGATATTGGCCCTATCTAGTTGATAGAACCAATCTATCTGAGTCCCGGATAAACTATCTTGAAAGAAGTGGACCCACAAATCTCTGTCAGCAGTGTGAGGTTGTATCTTCCTCACGTAAGATCAGAGATGCATCTTGGGACACGAAACCCCATCATACTTAGTGAACACTGGTGCCTTGAATTTTGGTGGAATAACAATCCCAGACACCAAACCCAGCTCTTCAAAGTCCAGGCCTGGCACTTTCTGAATTTCCATTGCACTTAGACGCTCTTCCAGATGTTTGTATTCGTCGTCGCCGGGGGATATTGTTCTTCAGAGTAATCCTCTTCTTCTTCCTCTTCAGATTCTGGCTGGGCAGTTGCTTCCTTGCCTTTCCCCTCTTGATTGTCTTTTTCACCATATGATGTTGCAAAGTCTAAGATCTTTTTGGCTGCCCCTGGGAATCTTCTTCCTAGATTCAGAACATCGGTTGCTTTCGTTGATTTCTTCTTCTTTTCTTCAATCAACAAAGTTTTCAAATCCTCTTGTCCTTTGGCTAGAGTCAAGAACATCTGTTGAAACTGAGCATTCTTTGCCTGGAGGTCTTTTACTGTCTGCTCAGGATCCATCTTACTGAAATAAACAGTAGAAAGATGAGGAGACTTGTTGTAAGAAACCTGCTTATGTTATGATGAATGGTAGATGCATATGCAATGATTTCAAGGAAATTAGAGATTTAAATTTGCTTTAGACCAAAAAGGAACACACGTTATATTAATAAATCAAAGCTTGAGTACATCATGCCTCTTTTGGGCTTACAAAGAAATACAAAAACTCTAAGTTGAGGAGGGATCCTTACAAGATTGACTTGAATGGTTTTCCTGCGAATAGAATCCATGTCCTACAAAACAGAGCAAAGATAGATCCCAAGATCCTTGAAATGGTTAGTGAATATGAGTATGATGTTATGATGTTTATGATGTTATGTACAAGTATATATATACAAACAAAGCAAACAAGTCCTTAGGTTTAGGCTTGCATGGAGTCTCATAGGTAAGTACCCTCTTGAAGTTTAGTTGGCTCAAACCTGTCCTAGTAATAGTAACCGGGTTCTAAGGAGCTCAATATCACTGGTTTGTTTCCTTGGGCATTGTTTCAGCGCAAGCCTCTTTAATGGCGACCGAAATATCCCAAAAAACCAGACCTCAATGAGTGTAGTATCGAGTATCTACCAACTTCGGGCTGCACCAAAGTCGGTCATCTCACTACGTCCTAATGGCCAAGTTGGTCAAGTAAAGGTTCTAGAAGTTAGTTAGTGCTTCATGACATCACTCAGCGGCCCCGTATTCTCCTTGACTACTCAAGGGCTACCGGTACCCACAAATATGTTGCACTAACATAGCTATTGCTTAGACCATGTTGGTATACCCTGCACAGTTTCCACAATGTATTGCTACTTACCTATAAGGTATCCCAAATCCGGGTAGAGGATTCAAACCCAAACAAAGAACCATAATGTAAATCATACAAGTCAAACAATGAAAGCAAGTAAATGTGATCTAACCCTAAGGTAACCCCACTTTTAAAATATCCCCAGCAGAGTCGCCAGTTTTATGATACGGTGGGAGAACTGACTTGGTTGTTTTGCGTTTGATCGCAAATGTTGCGGTTAGCAAGAGTCGCCATCGACTTTTCTTTTATCCAAAAGGAAAGGTGAAAAAGCACATGAAAGACCTTTGAGATTGTTTCTTGAGTTCGGGGGTAGATTATGAAAAGGGAAGGTATTAGCACCCTTTTCATCCGTGGTTTCCCATGGGCTCTTAGTTACTTGCTAGATCACTTGCTTTTGTTTGAAAATGTGCTTTTGTGTTGTTTTTGAAAGCATTTTGAAAAGGTGTCATTGTTTAGGCAAACTTTGTAATGATTCTCATTCGTAAGAATGTATACAAAGTGTCGATCTTTTGAAAATGTTTTCAAGTTTGTAAGATGTTTTGGTGTTTGTTTTGAAAATAGCAAGGATGTTTTGGTTTTGAAAATGAGCAAGCAACTAGGAACAATCTACCTACTCAAAAGTATTTCATGTTCATTTCCTCTTTTCTTTGATATTGTTATCTTACCATTGATTTGGTAAGTAACCCTATCTTTGGATGTAAAAGGGACGGGCGTGGGTCATCGTATAACCATGATTAGCAATATTGCAAGATATCTTAACATTTTTCTTTAGGGACTAAGATCATTTTGAAAGGCAACATAGATAGCGTTATCGAGGGACTATGATCTTGTTTTTTGCTAAGATACCTCACATGCATAATATGGCCATTTTTGTAAGCAAACCAAGTGGATTTACCCTAGGGGTGTTTGTGTGCAAGTGTATTAATTTTCATGCTTGATTTGTCTTTGATTAGGGTTTGCTAAGCATTGATTTTAATCTTTCCATACAAAACCCTAATTACTAGTATTTGTATATAAAGCATTTAAATTGTGGAAAATAAAAATACTAAGCTATTACATCAATTAGGGGAGGGGGTATACAAATTACAAATGGAGAATATTGCAAGAAATAAAATCTAAATAATTATTACAACCATATTGAATTTGAATAAATGAACAAACAAAATACAAGAATGTAAATGTAAAAAGAAATATAATTTTTGTTTGTTTTTTCATGAAAAGGGTTTTTTAACCTAATTAACTAAAATAAAATAATTAACTAAAAAAGAAAATTAAGGTTAAGTTAGTAAAATAATTAATTTAAGGAAAACAAGTTCTTTTAGGGTTTTTGTGAATTTAATTAAACTAGTAAAAAAAATAATTAAAAAAAATAATTAAATAAAAGACCCTAAGTTCTAATTTAATTTTAATTTACAAGAAAATAAATATAATATAATGATTAAAATTTAGTCTAAGTATTTATTGAATAAAAAAAAAGAAATTAATTTACTAAATGAAAATGTTTTTTGTTCTTTTGTTTTTTTTATGAAGAAAATAAACTAAATAAATATGAGTCATAAAAATATAAATATTTTTGGTTTATTTTTATTAATAAATAAAAAATATATATAATAATAATAATAACAATGGTAATTAAAATAATAAATAAAATAAAATAAAATAAAATATAAAGAAAAGTCAGTGGGGGGTTTGGAAATGATTAAAGAGGTTAGAAGGTAAAAAAACAAAGGCCCAAAACTGTTGGCCCAGGCGCTGCAAAAAAAACAAGAAGATGTCAAAAAAAGTGAAAAAATGCAAAAAGGTCACGCTGGGACTTGAACCCAGAACCTAAGGGTGAAAGACGCGCGCTTTAACCACTGGGATGGTGATACATCCGTTAACTTATGTCAAACCATAAATATATATTAGAAACTGCTTCCTGAAAACAATCTTCAACCTCTAACCAGACCACCTGCATCTTGTTCATTTCTCATCCATTTGCAAAAATGTAAACATGAAACTTGTGGCAAATTTCACCACGATTTCAAAAATGTAAATAACATAAACTAATTCTTAAAAATGAGCATAAATTTTGAATGGTACCAAATTCTGACCTAACTTTTCTAGGATGTTCAGATTCAAAATTCTAACTACTTAAGCAATATAAATGAAATCTAAAGACATGGTTAGCTTCAGGGAAATGATGTCTATATTTTTCATTCACAAATTAAAAATTAATTATGCTTGTATGAAGAGTTCCAAGTTAAGGAAACTTACCTCAAAACTGGAAATCGTATTCTGAGTTTGAGCACTCCTCAAGGTGTTGTGATGATCAAAATAGCTCCACTGCGGTTCCAGAAAGCTGATGCAATGTTTAGTTTGTACTGGAGATGGTTGAATCGTACTGGAGAAGTCCAAGTGCAAAGCTATATTTTTGAAAATGGAGGGTGTTCTTAATGGTGTTACAGTCTTGTAACATGGTGTGGGATGAGTTCTAAACGATGTTTACAAGCTTTAGGAACAAAAAGGCTCGAAAACGCACGAGGGAGATATGAATTTCAAACTTTTGGTCAGGTTATGCAAGAATGGAGGTATGTGATACATTTATGAGTTCTTGGGAGTTTTTGGGGCTTAAGCATGCGTGTGTTTTGTTGCCAAGGACTTGTACATAAGTAATGAGAAGGTTTGAGTGCTTGAGAGGGTCAGAAGTACAAGCTCTAGACTGATTGCTATGTTACTTGATTTTGAAGAAAAGTGAAAGTATGGTTCCAAGATGAAGTGCAAGCATGGGCTGAGTGATTGTGAGGCTTGAGACAAACTTCTTTTGAGTTATAGGTCGTGTATGATCAGAAGAAAACCATTGCAAGGCTCAAGAACAAGTTTTGTGTATAAATCTACTTTTTGAAAATGGCAATGTGCACTTTCTTCCTAAAATGGACATAAAGCATGGCCATTGCATTGAATGCTTGAGTTTAAGCCTTTAACAGTTGTGCAAGCATTTAATTATGGAGTGTTTAACAATTTTGAGGTCTGTAAAGCAGAGATTATGCATCATAGGTATGAGATTTGAATCTTTGTTCATCACAAAGTGACTTATAATTTAAGTTTGAAACCCTAACTTCCTCTCTTTGATTCTCCTTGCTCAAGAATTATCTCAAGGATTTATTGGACATTTTAGAAAGCTTGTAATGTGCTTTACAACCCCTCTTTGAATCACTTTTGAAAATTCCCCTTAGAACAATATGAAAAATTGCCATGAAGTTAGGTCAAAATCCTGCCTAAACTAGGGCAAAATTTCACTAAGTGTTTAATTTCAAAACCATGACTTCATGAATAAATAACTTGAAATACAAGCATTTCTAGGAGAAGTTGTGTAAAGAAATGTTATAGATCTCAGGGAGATCTACAACTTTCATGTTGAAAGTTTCTTTTGAATCATCTTGCATCATGGTGAAAAATTGGCTCAAAATTTGTGAAAAAACATGAAATCTTGAATTTTTGATTTCTTGATGAACAAGTTTCATATTTTGACATGTTTTGATTAATTGTGATCTTTGACACTTGATTTTGACCAAAAAGTCAAAGCTTGACTTTTCAGTGAACAGTTGACTTTTGATCAGTTGATTGAAAATCAACTATCAATCCAATTGATCTTGAGCAATGTTTTGAGTCATGCCATTAGGTCAAAATGATGGAATTGAACTCTTGAGATCACGCCTCAAACCAATTATCCATTTACTAGGTCAAAAATCAGAAATTGTCCTTTCTTAGTCAAAACCCTAATTTTGACCATTTTGCCCTTTTGATGATTTGATCAAATTTCTTGAGGAATTATGGTCCAAACTTGATAAAATGATACATATGACTTTATATTGTTGATATGGGTAAACAATTATGAAGTTTGACTGTAAATTGGCCACAGTTGACTTTTTCTCCAATACAGATTATTTTTTAGGTCAATTGGTTAATTGACTAGGCAAAAATGTGATCCAAGGCTTGAAACTTGACATGAGTAATCTTGGGGGTCCATAATGGTCCATGAAAGTCATATGAGGAACTGGAAGTTCAATTGTCCTTGTGCAATCTCAAACCCTAATTTCAGTCATCAGTGCTTAAGGAGGTGTCTTGAGCTGGTCAAACCTTGTGCAGTCTTGAACCAAAGGAGATCTTGTGAGAAAATATTTGATGAATGAGAGGGTAAATTTTGGGGTACAACAGCATGGAAGTTGTCCTTCCTGTCGAAGTTCAGATTCCTTCTCTAAGGATTATGAAAGAAACAGACTTAGACCAAGACGAATAGATTCAGACAAGGTTCGATCAGTTGAATTTGATTAACGAAAAGACGCTGGCTGCTGTCTGTCATGGTAAGATGTATCAAAAACGTATGATCAAGGCATTCAACAAGAATATCAAGCGTCAGGTATACCAGGCTGGTGAATTGGTAATAAAGCGCATCATTCTACCACAAGGAGATCCCAGGGGAAAATGGACTCCTATCTACGAAGGGCCATTTATTGTCAAGAAAGTATTCTCAAGCGATTCTATGATGTTAACCACCATGGATGGTGAAGATTTCCCGTAACCTGTGAACACGGACATATTCAAAAAATACTACGCATAAGAATGAGCTGCTAGGTTGACATGCCTAGGCAAAAATAAGGGCATCCCGGCGAACCAAAATGGTTCGGGCAAAAATTAGGGATATATACAAAAGATTGTACACCCGGCAAGTCGAAAACCTGAAAAGGAGGCTTGGGCAAAAAAGGGTATCCTGGTGGACTTGAAAACTGAAAGGGAGGTCCAGGAAAAAGTTAGGGATTAAAAGAGTACGACTATGTCCCGTTGGATCACTTACAACCAGCTTTATTACCAAGGTCAAAAGTTTGAATGGCACAAGATCAGTTTAATAAACTTCTTCCGATGGCAAAGGATGAGATGTTCGAAGACATAGAAGCAATAATAGAGTTGGACCCCAATGAGATCACCTCCACATGGCTATATATTTGTTTTCCTTTGTACTCTTTTCATTTTACGACAACTTCCTCTTACTAGGATTTCTGCCTCTTTGTATAAAATCTCCTGTTTATAGGCCAATTATCAATACAAATATACTTTAAAGCCCAAACTTTTTGTTTTTTCTGTTTTGCTTGCAAAAATGTCCAATGACTAAAATTGAATGACCATATGCATATGAACATGATTAACTTTTAACGAATATATGCATAAGAACAGGAATAAGCATTTACTCAAGATTTTAGAAGCTGGGATGACACTCAAGCTGTCCATAAATCCCTACAGAGCTACTTCAAAGAGACTATCCCCATAGAGTAGTCTTCACAAATAAAGGTACATTCCCCGTAATCTCCCCGGAAGACCGCTCTAGCAAATAAAGGAGTATAATCTCCTTCCCGTAATTTCCCTACGGAGTTCCAATCAATACAATTCCTGGAAATTCTCTTCCCCAGCTGAGTTTGGTCCTCCAAAACTAAAAAAGAAACCTTGCAGAGTTTCTTCTCTCTAGCAAAATTCAATTTCCCCAGGAAAGTTTGTTTCCTCAACAATATCACTTCTCCATCAACAGGGGTTATTTCCCCAACAAACTACAGTTTCCCCAACTACTGTAAATCACTGATGAAATTCTTCTCCCCAGTAAAGTTACCACTATCCCCAAAGAGTTGCTGTAAAATCTGGAACCCGGGAAGATATCAGTTAATTCTATTCTCCCCAGACGAGTAAGAAGATTATCCATCTCTTTTATCCCTGATCAAGATATATAAGAATTAAATTCCCCAGTAGAGCAACAGACGGTCAATGTTCCTAAACTTTACTTCCTCAAATAGAAATCAATACATCCCTAGTGGATTCTACTTAAACAAATAAGCAGGAATCCTTAGCGGAAGCATTCTAGACAAGATTGAAGATACACATACTCTTTATCCCCAGCAATAGTCAGATATTTATTTTCCCAGACAAAAATACGGCATGGGTTTACAAATACACTACAACAACATTTTACATTCATACATCATAGCATATGCATACGAAACTCATATGGCACAATCTCATTCATTTTGAGAACATCATTACGAAATGCATTTCATACATCATGACATTACATACAAGTAACTCTTTACCTTTTCAGGAAGAATCCATCGACAGACCGATGACATCAACAAATCCTCAAAATAGACTGTAGGTCATTCCCTAAAACAAGACAGGACAAATATCTACATGATGGATACTCCCTTCAAACATCTGCTAGCTTAGATTAAATCAACCAAATATTTACTCTGATACTTCTCTCATTTAAAGATTTAAAGACCTCAGTTGGCTCAGATTAAATTGACCAAAGATTTATTCTCATACTTCTCTCAGTAGACCTTTTTCTGGCTCAGATTAAATTGACCAAAGATTTATTCTGATACTTCTCTCAGTTAAAAATTTAAAGACCTTTGCTGGCTCAGATTAAATCGACCAAAGATTTATTCTGATACTTCTCTCAGTTAAAGATTTAAAGACCTCTGCTAGCTCAGATTAAATCGACCAAAGATTTACTCTGATACTTCTCTCAGTTCAAGATTTAAAGACCTTTGATGGCTCAGATTAAATCGACCAAAGATTTATTCTGATACTTCTCTTAGTAGACCTTTTTCTGGCTCAGATTAAATCGACCAAAGATTTACTTTGATACTTCTCTCAGTTAAAGATTTAAAGACCTCTGTTGGCTCAGATTAAATTGACCAAAGATTTATTCTGATACTTCTCTCAGTAGACCTTTTTATGGCTCAGATTAAATCGACCAAAGATTTATTCTGATACTTCTCCCAGTTAAAGATTTAAAGACCTTTATTATGGCTCAGATTAATTCGACCAAAGATTTATTCTGATACTTCTCTCAGTTAAAGATTTAAAGACCTCTGCTAGCTCAGGTTAAATCGACCAAAGATTTATTCTGATACTTCTCTCAGTAGAAATTTTTTCTGGCTCAGATTAAATTGACCAAAGATTTATTCTCATACTTCTCTCAGTTAAATATTTAAAGACCTCTGCTGGCTCAGATTAAATCGACGAAAGATTTATTTTGATACTTCTCCCAATTAAAGTTAAGCGTAGAATTAGTCTAATTTCTCTATCAACAATTACCTTTGGATGGCATCTATAAGCCCATCTCTGAGGAATCTCCATCACCTCTCCAAATGGCATCTTTAAGCCCATTCCCGGCATAATCAACAAACAGGCGAGTGCAAATTTCTGGGCACTTAAGTGTTCAATCCTCTTCTACCTTCAAGTCACGAATGGCGAACATGCCAATCTAATTCTTAAGGTTTAAGAAGATTGAACAGGGTCAGCTGTTGTACCCCAAAATTTTCCCTCTCTTTTCTCAAGACATTTCTCACCAAAGATCTTAAATGCTCAAGGTTTCTCAAGAGTTTGATCATATAAGCTCATCTCCTAAGCATTGAGATCACAAATTAGGGTTTTGTTTTTATCAAGGAAAATTGTACTTTTAATGATTCAAATGAATTTCATGGTCCATTATAGGCTTCTAAGAATGCTCATGCCAAATTTCAAGTCTTGCACCTCAAATTTGCTTAGTCAATTACTCAGGTGACTCAAAATCAATTATATTGGGTAAAAAGTCAATTGTGGTCAATATACAGTCAAACTTCAAGATTTTTGGCCAACATAAACATTTTGAAGTCATATTCATCAATTTATCAAGGGTTGATCACAATTCCTTAAGAAAAGCACTCAAATCATCAAAGGGGCAAAATTGTCAAAATTAGGGTTTTGATTAAGAATGACTAAACATTGATTTTTGACCTAGTACATGACCTAATGGCTTGAAGCATGATCTCGAGGACTCAAACAAAACATGTTGACCTAATTCCATGGCTCAAATCATTTCTCAATATCAATGGATTGATAATTGAAATTTGATCAACTAATGAAAAGTCAACTAATACACAAAAAGTCAAACTTTGACTTTTTTGATCAACATTGAATTTCAAAGATCAAGAATCATCAAGAAATTCAAAAATATCAAACTTTATTATCAAGAATCAAGATAATCAAGAAAGAAAATTCAATATTTTCAAGACTTAGAAAAATTCTAAGTGTTTTTTAACCTTGATAATTCCACTACTTCATGACAACTTTTCACCAAGATGCAAGATGATTCAAGGAAAACTTTCAACATGAAAGTTATAGATCTTGATGAATTCTACAACTTTGTCCTTGAGGGTTGATGTCCAAAAAATTCTTATATTTGAAGATATAAGCTCATGAAGTCATGGCATTTTTACTAAAACACTTAGTGAAATTTTCATCAAGTTGGGCAGATTTTTTGTCCCAACTTCTTGGCAATTTTTCACCAAGTTCCAAGATGATTTAGCCAAAGTGGTAAACATTAAGGTTGTAGACAATGTTTCAAGCTTTCCAAAATGTCCAAGAACTTGAAGATATAATATTTGATCTAGGATAATCAAAGAGAAGAAGTTGGACATCCATTCTTGAATTTTAGGTAATTTTCATGAAGAACATTATGATCAATCTTCAAGAATGCTGCACAATCTTGCTTTGCAGGCCTTCAAACTTGAAAATCACTCAATAATTAAATGTTTACACAACTGATTGAGCCATTTTCCAAGCACTTGAGCCATTATCCAAGTAAATAATCCATTTTTGGCACAAAGGTAACATTGCCATTTTGGAAAAGTGGCTTTAATCACAAAGTGCACTCTCCTTGAGCTTTGCACTTGTTCCTTCTGATCACACATAATCTCAAAGCCAGAAGAAACTTGTCTAGAGCCTCTAACTACTCAGACCATGCTTGTACTATGCATTGAAACTATGTTTGTCAAAGTTGCTTCAAAAACAAGTTTCAAAACCATAACATGTGATTTCTTGATTATGATTGCTACAAGTCCTAAAACCTTTCCTATATAAATAGAGAAGTTATTTGCAAGCCCCAGCACGAATTTGAAAGCCCTCTAACCCCCTCAAGCACTTTGAAATCAAAATTTACATTCCAAGCCTCCATTGTTGCACATTCTGACCAAAAAGTTCAAACACCTAATCCCCTCGTGTGTTCTCTTTCTAAATAATTCAAACATCATCTACAACTCATCCTCACCCCTGTTTCATAAATGTAACTCCATTTTCATCATCTTCCAAACTCAAAAACAGCCACCTGCAACTTAACTTCTCCAACACGATTCAAGCACTTTCAGCATAAAGTAAGAGTTGCATTAGCTTCCTAGTAGTCTAGTGAAGTTATCCAGATCATCATCACACTTCCAGGGGTGCTCAAACTCCATACACGATTTCCAGTTTTGAGG